>CM055278.1:3371408-3774953 GCA_029237695.1 Conchocele bisecta | reverse complement strand
TTCATGTGACATGCGTCAGAAATCTTAATTTGCAAATAGAGTTGGAAACCCAAATACAAAATGGACAGATTGATGTATAAAGTAACGGATACATACCTCAGTTCATACGTTCCAACATGATCGACACGAACTGCCGGCTGGAATCGAATCGGCTATTGCCGGCGAATACCGGAAATTAAATAGGCGCGAAAATACGCTGATTGGCTGGAATCCGAATCGGCTATTGCCGGCGAATACCGGACATTAAATAGGCGCGAAAAATACGACGCTGATTGGCTGGAATCCGAGGTGGTAGTCACGTGACAAAGTAGCTAGCGTCGGTTGACTTTTACGTGTCTCGGACACGACGGACAGATTTACGGACACGTGGGAGTCCATACCGTTGTCAAGTAGTATGCTGTAGACACCCAACAAGTCACTTGTGAGCATAAATAAAAGGTCTGATTGTTGGGTATACCCAACAAGTCAAAACTACCCAATAACTGACTTCTGGACATAAAAAGTACCCAACAAATGTCCTCTCGTGAACACGGACGGACGGACGGACGGACGGACGGACGGACGGACGGACGGACGGACGGACGGACGGACGGACGGACGGACGGACGGACGTACCAACATTTTGGGTTTATGGGCTATTTGCTATATAAAAGATCAAAGGACTAGCCCCTAAACTTCAAAAGGTTTTATGGGCTAATGGTATAAGTTCAAAGAACTTCAAAGGAAACTAACCCTTACCCTAAGCTCCTAAACCCCTGATGTTTGCCCGGACGGACGGACGGACGGACGGACGGACGGACGGACGGACGGACGGACGGACGGACGGGATGGAAATACTATGAAAGTTTACTGGTGTTTAACGGCCAATCAATATCTAAGGTCATGTAAGGCCGGGCCAACGGGTTCGATGCCATACTTAACCTGTTGCACAATAAAAACTGACTATTTATTTCCAGAAAGAATATAACATATTCAGCCCTGCAATTAGAATAACCTGACCTGGTGCCATGTCCATACAATACCAAAGTCACTTGGCCCCTTCCCCTAAAAGTAATAAGATTACGAATAATCGTATAACTCATACAAGGGGTATAACCAGATTTAACCCTCACATACAAGAATGCCCAAGACGTATGTGAAGACCAAACCATGTCGCCGGTCGGGATTCCGATAAGGATGAATTCCGATCGTTAAATTACCCATCGCATGCCCCTGCCTGCCATCCACTATGACAGTATTGTTGATGCCTAAGGCGAGGTTTGAACACACAACCTCCGGGTCGGAAGTCAGGCGTTCTAGGTCATAACCCATCCAGGGCGGTGGCCATTACCGGAGATTGGACTGTATAAGCATTCAATAAGAAAGTCAAACATCAAGTTTCAAACTTACAAGAAATGTGATGTACCACTTTTATTCTGCAAAATGAGGACCTGAAAATACTTACACGTATATGGCATATGGACATATATACTTTGCGGAGAAAAACCATATGAGCATCCGTAAGAATCTACATCGGTAAGTCCAAAATCTATGATGGTTAATGTAAAACTGGTAGCAGAGGTGTCCGTGGGAAATGTTTCAACATATTTCATTGTTGATGCACCATCTACGACTAAAGTAGTTGTACTGCTCTCCCATGATCTAGGTGCATTTGCGTCATATGGATCGGTGAAGGTACATGTCAGAATGGGATCACCACATGTTCGTGTTGTTGGAACAGATATAGTTGTCGCACCTGTAAAAAACAGAAAACAGTGAAGTATGTCAGGTGGTAATACATTCCAGACAAGGTGAATAAATGATTATGACCTTGGGTATGGGGGATATGCACAACAACAACAAGAGTTCCGAAGGTCACAATATACGCCCGCCGAATTGTAGCCAACATACAAGGGGAAATAACTACATGGAAACAGAAAATCAATAACACATGTGTTCATAGAATACGGATGCCCCACATATCGCTTTGATAATAAACGAGGCAAAAATCCAAGTCAAAAACGCAGAGATAATCCAGCAAAACTAAACATTCACTTTGTTCATCTACACACCATAATGAAGCGACAAACCGAGCATCAAGCCTCCATCTATACGGTTTAGAAGTTTTATGAGTTACAAGGAAAAATGGTGAAAGTCGAAAATGGGGAGATAATTCATGACCCGGAGGTCGAATAAAAGATCAAAATAACCATTGTGCATCTAATATATTAGGGTTTATTGTGAAAGTGTTTAATATCTCAGCACCAGCTAAGGTCATACAGAGACTGTACCACAGTTTAAAGCCTCATCCTACAGACCACTGGCATACAACGGACTTCTATCAATTATATTACACCAAACAGTAAAATATGTCAATTTTATGGACAGGTTTGTGCCGGTGTTTTAACAACATGAACCACCATTGTAAATAGCCTCATATACAAAGAAAACCACAGTGTATCACGTTTACCTCGCAAACCACACAATACAAACCATGTATACACCACTACTGTACTCTGTTATTGGCTATCAAATCCAGACACATGTAAGCAGTTACCTGAGTGTATTGTCTCTGGTGTCTACTCCCCTAATATGCGAGTAAATATGGCTTTACCTGTGGGTAACGTGTACACTAACAAAAAAATGTACGCCATGGAAGCGGTGTCGAGCCTGCCTAGGCATTTGGCCGTAACATGATCATGGGCATGTGCTAAAGTAAACATCATAAAAACCGTCACAAAAGTTCATGCTTAAAACTCGAAAAAGGTCAAGGACACTTTTGACATAAAACAATGGCTAAGTTTTTGTCAAGGTACAAAGGTCAGGGTCATGTTAATGGTGACATGAGTGTGTTCCAAATGCTCACATGTATCAAGTGTCCAAATATTGAAGTAATCTGTCAAGTAATATTACAATTATATCTTGATGAAGAAACTTGTACAAATGTTTTGACACAAAAGTTATTAAGTGTTTCCGCAAACATGTGAAGATAAAATAAGTCAAGGTCATGTTAATGGCGGCATGAAGGTTTTACGAATGATCACATGTATCAAGTGTCCAACTATTGATGTAATCCGTTAAGTAATATTAAACTTATACCATGATGAAGAAGATTGTACAACAATTTTGACATAAAAATTGGCTACGTGTTTCCACAAATTCTGAAGGTAAAAAAGGTCAAGGTGATGTTAATGGTGGCATGAATCTGTTCCCAGTGCTCACATGTATCAAGTGGCCAAATACTGAAGCCATCATTCAAGTAGTAGTAAACAAGTAACATGAAAGTTATAGCAGGATGAAGAAGCTTGTACAAACCTTTTGACGCAAACAAATGGCTAAGTGTTTCAGAAATCAATTGAAAGTAAAAACGGTCATGTGAATGGCGGCATTAGTGTGTTCCAAATACTTACATGTATCAAGTGCCCAAACATTGAAGGAATGCGTCAAGTAATATGAATGTTATAGCAGGATGAGGAAGCTATCACAAAGTTGTTGACGCAACAAAATGGCTAAATGTTTCAGCAAAGATTTTAAGGTAAAAAAGGTGAAGGTCATGTGAATTGGCGGCAGTTGTGTGTTCCTAATGCCTACATGTATCAAGTGTCCAAATATTGAAGCAATCCGTAACGTAATATTAAAGTTATAGCAAGGTGACGAAGCTTGTACAAAGTTTTTTTTATTTCGGACGACGTCGACGATGGAAAAAGCGGCCACTATAGTCGCGCCTTCTGCTAAAGCAGGAGCGACAAAAAGGATATGCATTAGATTGTGAAGTTTACACCTCAAAATTTATTTTGCGATTGAGATCATTTTGAGATTGATTGGAGAAATGCTCAAATATCTCGTCGTTTGTATAGTTAGCTGGCATAATGTTTGTAACATACCGTTATCATATCTGTCTATTATGTATTGCACCAACTTTTATTTGGTTCACTGTCATATTATTTGATGTATGTGTCAAACGCACGAAGTGGTGAAACTGCTGTACGATAGCTTGTACATACAAAGATGGTGGAGATGGCAACTCAATGTTCCATATAGTATACAGTAACAAGACAATATTCACAAATGTTATATTTATATATCATATCACTCTTATAAAGAAGTTATCATTGTAGCCGAGTGCATCTATCTATGACCTAATACCTTAACCGAAAGTGACAAGTATTCATCAGCACAGTTGTGAAGGTTAAAAGGTCAATATCATAATAAGGGTAGTATGGATGTGTGGCATTTGTCCACAAGCATGATGTTTTGAAATAGTAAAGTAATCCATCAAGGGATATATAAGTTATGACATAATTGAGAAACTCCGGTGAACTTCTTAATGTGTGCAAAGTTCAAAGTTGTGAAGGTCAAATTGTCAAGGTCATATTAAGGGCATAAGGGATGTGTGGCATTTGTCCACAAGTGTGATGTGTTGAAATATTAAAGTAATCCATCAATGTTTTAGAAGTTAGGACATAATTTAGAAATTCGGGCAAACTTATTAATGTGCCGGACACACGGACGGACGGACGGATGGAAAAACGGACCAAATAATTTTCCTATGGGAATTGGCTCCGAAAACTTCCAAGATTGCTTGGAAATTATGTAACTAAGAAAACAAAAGTTAGATCGGTCCACAAATAAAAAATATTTAAAAAATTCTATGTTTAGCCCCCATGTTAACTTCCTATAATAAAATAATTGTTTACTCCATACGTAAGTTTGCATACCTATGCAAATGCGGTCATGGCCCGTGTTTGCAATACCCCACTTTCCAACCTCATCTGAGAGATAATACATTTAATGTGTGAAAAAGTATTAAGTTGTGATATTATGATGATTGATTTGATTATTGGTGTTTAACGGCCTATCAACATCCAAGGTCATTTAAGGCCGGACCAACGGGTTGGACTATCCCGTATTTAACCTGTCCATAATGAGGGAAATTCCCAAAATCAGAACTGAATATTTACAGACAATCCTGACCTGGTGCCAGGTCCATTCCAAACCAGTCAATTAGCTCCAACACAAAAAGTAACATGATCAACGCTAATTGTATTATCTTTAATACCGAAAATGTACCTGGGGCCAAACCATGTAAGCCGGCATTCTGGTGAGGATCAACATCTGTCGTTAAATTACCCTTCTCATGCTCCCGACCAACCACCCACAGTTGTGAAGGTCAAACGGTCATGGTCATATTAAGGGAAAAAAGATGTGTGGCATTTGTCCACAAGTATGCTGTGTTGAAATAGTTAAGTAATCCTCCAAAAGTTATGACAGAAATGAGAAACTCCGGCAAACTGTTAAATATGTGAAAAATTTCAAAGTTGTGAATGGGAAAGGGTCAACATTATACTAAGGGTAGCATGTGGATTTGTGGTATTTGTCCACAAGTATGCTGTGTTGAAATATTTAAGTAATCCTTCAATGAATACAGAAGTTATGACAGAATTCAGAAACACTAGCGAACTTCTAAATGTGCAGGAGGGACACTCAGACAGACACATGGGTGGATAGCCATCACAGAGAGGAAGCTATTCTAGTATTGGTGAAGTTTGGTGGAAATGATCTGACTAACAGATCAGGAGATATTCAACATTTGGAGGTACATCCAAAATTATTGACACGAAAGTCAATGTCACCAAGGTGACAATCAATGTCACCGGAATGACACTGGATATATAGCTATCTGTATCAATGTGAGGAAGCTATTTATGAAGTTTGGTAATGGTATGACGAATCAGAAGATATTGGATGTATGTCTAAAATTGTTGAAACCAAGGTGAATATCACGAAGGTCAAGGTCAACAGAATTATACTAGTAAATGTCCATCGAAGTGAAGGAAGCTATTGATGAAGTTTGGAGATGATCCGACTAATAGATCAAGGGATATTAAACGTTTGGATGTATGTCCCAAATTATTGACATCAAGGTCAATGTTACCATGGTCACGGTCACCTGAATGGCACTGGCTAGATTGTCATCAATAGGAGGAAGCTATTGATGACGTTTGGTAAGGATCCGACTATCCGACTAACGGATCAGGAGGTGTTCAACCTTTGGACGTGTGTACAAACATATTGACACAAAGGTAAATGTCACCAAGGTAAGGCCAACTTCACCTGAATGACAGTGGGTGGATAGCCATCAATGTGAGAAAGCTATTGATGAAATTTGATAATGATCCGACTATCGGATCAAGAGATATGCACAATTTGGAAAATGTCCAAAATTACATCCTAAATAACAACCCATTTACTATTGTAATTCAGTGAGTGCTATGAACATATTAGCCGTTAAATTTCATGCAAAATACACTATTGTCCAAGTTTTGCAAAATTTCACAATTGTGGCGAAAGTCGCACTTCATTTTCACAAAGTCAGAATGCCCAGACACCTTTACAACTTCTAGGGAACAAGTTGTGAAAATGTTCTGTTTCTCTGGGAACTAAACATACCCAATACAGTGCTAAGCATAGCCCATTTAAGTACCACTACTAAGGCCAGCATCGTCTCGGAAATCCTGCAAATAGAAATTGCATTGATAAACGTCTAGTACAACACGATGGGGAATCACGTGGCCTATTGGTTTTTTTCTGCATAATGGCGGCGCCCATAAGTTGTGAGGTAAATCTTATATAATACTACTTTGGTTTCTTCCTTTTAGTGATGGCCATGTTCTAGCCGTTAACAATATTGAGTCTGAAAATACCAAATTTAGCGGCATCACTTCAGTACGTAATTAGTCTGAATATTCTGTAGACATATTACGGATTAACATATTTTGCATTTGGAAGTTGTGAAATTTCTATACAAAATGTTAAAACTAAATGTAGAAGTAATGCTGCTAAATTGTGATTTGTCGGACTCGTAGAGCTAGCAGTTGGAACATGTCATCATTAAAAGAAACCATAGTCGCATTGATGAATATGAGATTTACAACACAACGTTTGGGTACCACAATTACACAAAACCAAAACAATAGATCACATGATTCCCCACAGTGAACTAAATTGTTCAGTAAGCGAGGCCCAGGTGCTCCTAAATAATTATGTATGTTTTTTCCAAGTCTGTGGACCTGACATATACAAGGTAGTAGTCATAGAGTTTATTGTTATCAGTTGTCACAAGGTTAATGCGTTGTTGTTTTCTTGCAAAAAGTATAACTGTGGTTTATTGACTGATTGCCAAATCAGTTTTGATTAGATGCACACTTTAATAAAATAATACACATTAACCGTGTTTACAAAAATGATATGTACAGTTCACTTACATGTTGCTTCAGATAGCATTTGCTGTTTTTTTAATCAATTAAACTATAAACAAAATCAGTACGGAATATATAAACAAATATAAAGTATAAGCCGTTAAGGTTTCGAATGCATCAAGTATGTGACATTGACCCTGGGATTTGCGGGAGTGGGACAAACGTGGATTTGTCACATGATGGTAGAGGAGCATTGGAGCAATGTGTTTGTGAAATGTCAAGCATATCTGAGCAATGAAACAGAAACTAGATTTGTCAGTAAACGAGGCTTAAGGAATAAGTGTTTTCTCCAGAGCGCGTTTTCGCGTTTTTGGCGTTGTAAAATTATCATTGATAAACTTATACTACAACACGTAATCAATTTGTAATAATTAAAGTTTAAGATATTTATACCAACCTGGTGAACAAGAATGTGGAGGTAAACGTAGAGCAACACATCCAATATGGAGTGTCGATATTCATAAGATTAATTATTATATTGTTCCGCCTGATATGGAAATGGCTGACTCATTGTATGGCCATAACGATTATTAGCATCGTAATACATTATATGCCTTGGATCTGTATTTGAATCATAACCATTGCTATATTTATTATTTGATTTTGCATGTCTTGTAGAAACCGTACATGTACTTATCCCTCAATTCATACCTTCTTCAATAAACAAATGCATATCAATATCTGTAAATGATTCTAAATCTATGTTTGTATATTTTAATAGTGCATCTCAGCTTAATCCTGGAGATGTTAAATAGTGTAATGGATCTAATTTATATATGTTTTTATAATGTTTTTAAATGCATCTGTAATACTGTATATCTGTTTTCAAATATAAATCTTGATAATCACCGAGTGTTTTACAATTACATTATTTCCATACTTTTCGTGCATATTCATAGTTATCTTCACTTATGTTTTCATTGGTTGAACTACTGTAAATCTTTTCAATGGGTGGTAATTCAGTTTCATTAAATGTATAAAAACTATATATGTATTCATATGGATATACTCCTTTCATAATAAATAAATCTGCTTTAGATCCAAATAATTCTGCTTTAGTAATTTTAAAATCATTACTGGCTTGTACTAATTTTTCTAATGATGATGACATAAAGTGAAAAAACTATCTAAAAATATAAGTTGTCCTAAACTAAACGTTATAAGTTAAGAAATTTGTATCTGTTAATTTAGCTCTTTGTTGCATAATGAGATGAGCATCACATCCTTTGTGATTATGGAATACTACAGGGTTTAAGTAATTCCAGATCATATTTTTAATTTTAGATTACAGTTTGTATGTGCCGCAACTCAATATTTTCCTGTAAAATGGCAGTGATCCCTTATCTTATCATCGATATTTCCTATGTTTTCTTCACAAATTCAACAGTGGGTTGCTTTCTTTCAATAAATATTGTTTTGTTCTGTCATGATTATAGATTTGGGATGGGCGAAATAATTATTGATTTTTCTTTGTTCTCGTAAATGCTATTTAAGAATACTTCAACAGTATCTTCACCTCTATAAATTACAGGCTTACATGTCTTACCATCATATATAACAAATTGATATCTAACCCACATATTTCATGCATATATTGCAAATGGTACAGGCATCTGGTTGTGATAGTTTTCAAATTTAACGTGCTTCTTACATTCTGCAGACATTTCTGTTTTACTCCTTTGTCGTTATTACATTCATAGTCTGCTTTATGGCTGATTAATATATCTTCTTTAGTAAATCCATGAAGGCAACGTTTGCAGAAATATATTTGTCCATTAGGTGTTTTTGATTGAAAAGTAATCGATATAAATTCTTTATCCAACAATAATTATATTTGGTTTTGATTTCTTCATTATCTGAATATTTAATTATCTGAATCTTCAGTAAAATCTTCTTCACATAATTATTAGGAGTAAATTAATTATTGGTATTTCTTTAATTTGTTCTGAAATTAAATTAGGGAAAATATCAACATTTCTTTTATTGAGTGATATAGAATACCCATAAACATTAATTGCTAAATTATTTTGTTTTTCTACTTTTGTAATTTGAGAAATTAGGACTGGAAAATAAATTCCTTTAGTATATATGAAATCAGGATTTTAATAAGATGAAAGTCTATCTGAGTGCTGTGAAGCTGGATTAAGAGCCAAGTTTTTAGCGCGTATAAGGCATCTGTCATCATTATTTTTTACATTAATTATTGCTTTTTTATCTACTATTTCTTTAGGTAGAGGAATATAAGAAAAACCTTTTAATGGTTCGTATGTTTGGTACATTTAAATAAAATGTATTACAGTGGGCAATAATCATACCTGTAGCCGTGTTTGTGAAGTTTACAATACGTCTTCCTGGAGGGAGTGCGCCCCCAGATTCACCAGAAACTCGTCGAAGAGATACAGGCTCTCAAAGGAGTCAAGTTTCAGCTTCGAGAAGACGGATCAGATGGTAGTGATGAGTACACATACCCTGTGCTTCGCCACAAGGAGGAGGCTCTCCTACAAGTTGGTGATATCAACGAGGAGCTATACAAGGCATTTCCCCGTTTGCTGGAGATGCTCGAAAAATGACACAGAGAGGCTCAGGATGGTTTGTTGATAGAGTCACCACTCTATGGCTGGATATCGTCAGGTATCAGTCACTGAGAGGGGGTTCATACATCCCACTACCAGCGGCAGTGAGACATAAGAAGGCAGAAGTTAATGTCAAAAACAAAGATGACCACTGTCTCTGATGGCACTGCGGTCAGCCCTGTTTCCTGCTCATAACCATGTGGACAGACCCTCCAGGTATCCCTCTCAGGATAGTCTTGCTATTACAGGGATCAATGCCTCAACACCATATCTGAACAGTCGGAAAACAAAACAAACTGGCCATAAACGTCTTCAGCTGGGACAAAGGTGACATAATCCACCAGCTCAGCAAGCAACCAGATAATATGCCTACTGCTGAATGATAAGGCGGGTAAATCTCACCACACATGGATAAAATACCTCAACCGTCTGCTCTTTCAAGAAAATCACAACAACAGGCGCAAGCACTTCTGTGACAGATGCCTCCACGGTTACTCACGGGAATACCTCCTGCAGGACCACAAGCTCGAGTGCCGGGTGATCGAGAAGAAGGCGGCGAGGATGGAGATGCAAACGCAGTGGAAGAACGAGCTGGTCTTCCAAAACCACCACAAACAGCTCCCAGCCCCCTACATCATCACGAAGCCATCACCACGAATGTTGAGGGGCCCGGGCTCGACCCCACGAAGAGCAACACTCAGCAGACGCAGCAACACGAGACGTGCAGCTACTGATACGTGCTTATCCGATGTGATGGTCAGGCAGAGCCCCCGGTTGAATATTGAGGGCCCAACGCAGAGGAGCACTTCCTCAGAGCAATCCAGGAAGCTAGCGCAGGATCAAGGTTATGTTGGCCAACACCACACGCATGCTGATGACCCCAAAGTATTGGCAAGCCTATAACACAGCCACTACATGCCATGTTTGCAGCAAGCCACTGGAAGAGGTCTCCGTCCGCGACCACTGCCATATAACCGGGAAATAACGAGGTACCGCCCACAACGCCTGCAATCAAAACCTGCGGCTGAGTCCCAAGACCACGGCCATACCGGTGGTCTTCCACAACCTGGGGGGCTTTGACTCCCACATTTTGATGCAAGCCATCTCCAAGGTGGTGGGTGGGTCAAATGCATTCCAAACAACACGGATAAGTACATCTCCTTCTCCCTCGGGCAACTCATGTTCATCGAGAGCGCCCAGTTTTTGCTGGCCTCCCTGAACAAGCTTATCTTGGGAGCGGTTCGCTGAACCAAAGCTCCCACCGAGGGAAGCATTCTATAGCAAGCTGTCCGACGAACATACATCGGAGGCCGACTACGCTTCCAGACCTTCGGATGCCGTACAATGGGGGATTACCACGACCTCCTCTACCGTAGTGATGTGCTCCTCCTGGCAGATGTCTTCGAGACCTTTCGGAAGACCAGCATGAGGCAGTACGGACATGATCCTGCGCACTACTACTACTTGTACGTCTGGCGACCTTTTGATATGCGATCGTCAGGGAGAAACAGGAGGTCGGCTTGGTCGGTTTGGCACCGGTACGTCGAAGTTCGTGCGTGGAATATTGCGCACTGCGGGCAAATAGATGTGCCAGATGGCCGGTTTCTTGAGCCATTCCTTGCTGAAACCTTGGCAGCTGCGGCGAGGTTCTTGATGGCCGCGAGTCCCTTCCAATAGCCGCGGGGACTGTAGTATAGCAAGCCAAGCTTGCGTGCAAGCCTGATATCCATTGTTGTCAAGACTAGCAAGATATTCAAGCAGATCGAACAGTCTCCAACAGGCATACGACAGATCGTCTGGTAACTTCGTCGTCGATACTATCAGCCCCATACAGGTACGCAAGTGCTGCTGGGCCGTCCTTTCGTCCTTGCGCCAGATCTCGAGAAAACCTCGGGCCAAACGGATCAGAGCGTTAGCGCCAGCGAAACGGTATTTACGAGCCATGTAGCCCACTTCAAGCAGAGCGAAATAAAGTACATGTTTGTCAACTAGCATCGTAGTACGATCTATTTATGGGCCTGTAAACAAATGTTTGCAAGAGCTTGCAATAATAAAGTAGCTGACAAGGCATGTCGCAGTCTTTCCCAGAACGACGAACGCGATCTCGCGGTCTTTATTGATCATCTGACGGCACATATAAGACTGAAAGCTGGGGCTCGGGATCCAGCTGCGCGAGAGTTTTTACTTTTTTCCGAAATTACCAGCGCGTACTCGCGGATGGCGGTGTCGACGTTCCGGAAGGTTTGCACGGCGTGACCCTGGCGGCGAAGTTCCTCGTTTATCCAGTCCAAACAGTCAATCCGTTTTCGGGACCATGTTGCCTGAGCCCCCTGGAGTTGTTCTACAGCTAATTCATGGCGATTGCGCTCCTCATCTGCGTCTGATATTCGCAAAGTCGAGAATAGAAAGTTGCTACCGCTGAATGCCAATGTATTCACCACTGCTCCACCTACTAGCATTGCGATCGAAGCCATCGTTTTATTTCCATATGTTAGCCGGTAGAATTCCAGCTTTAACTAGATAATCTCGGGTCCCAACTGCAGCCGCTACATCTAAGGTCACAAGACTTACATCTGTCGCCGTCATGTCAAACTGGGGGCGCCCCCCCCCCTTCGAAGGCCATCTTTGATAGTCGAGCAAACCCGATACGGAGGCTCGATATTACAACGGCATGATATACGGCATTCACTATCATTATACCATCGTATTCAGCCATAGTAGTTACTGCATATGAAGGGGATCGCAATCAGTGTTTAAATGGTTAGCAACCGACTTCGGAACTGAAGGAACCGCAGCGGGAACCGCAACAGGTTGTCGCGAAAGGCCCACCTATAGAGCACCTACAACTACAAGCCCACCACCAACCCACGGGATGATCCAGGTCGGCGCCTGTTCCTTCGGAACATGGTTCCGCAGGAATCTTTGTCGTTCCGCCTTGCGAGTCGTTCGGTCCGACTAGCAACTGTTTGGCCTCTCGAAGCTAGGCGAGAATGATATATTGCCTAGCTTTCAGGGCTGCAGCCCCTGCCCGCCCTGCTGTCTGTCGTTTAGGGTCTTTACGTCGCGGCTGGTCCAGCTCTGTCTCCATCTCTCCAGTCACTCTCGCAGGCGCGTCGTGCCCCTCCGGTGTCAACATTTTCTGAGCTTGCCTCTTTGTCAGGTATAGTCCGTGAGCATACGTGTCCAAAATGGCAGTGCTTAGCTGTGGTCAACGCAGTTGTCAAAGGTGCATACCAAACGTGTGATAATTACGCAGCAAATTGATCTTAGCGCATGCCCAATAAAGGGGTCAGTCTCGAGGTCGTCAACAAATACCTATTTGTTCTGGATTGGCAGAAACATACTTGCTTCTGCTACTGCGTAGAGCTGAATGGCAGCTGCCCCTCTGTTTTTTTGTCATCGCCGCTCCGATGTAACGAGCGATATCGATGTTTCCTCTGTCATTCCGACAGTCGTTCCGACCGTCGGGACGACTGCATCTTCCAACATCTGATCGAGAAGTCCGTCGCAGTTCATTTTACTCGATGCTATTCTGACTCGCCTCCTAAGTCTAATATATTGCCTAGTGCACCGCTCGAAAATTATGATCACTGTTATGCTTGTGGCAGAGCAACAAATTGCTTCCCACATTTTAGTCAACAATTCACACCAGCAGCTTACCACACAGCTAAGCAGTGTTTACTACAAGCTAAGCTGCGTGTAGCACTTTGTAAGTAGTAGGTTGATCAGTCTTTAACAGAAGATTGGTGTGCTTGGTTTCTGAAAGTATCTGCCTAACCACCAGCCGCTCCTCACGTATTGGGATGACGTCATTCTCTCTAAGGCAGTCATCGAAGGAGTAAAGCGACCCATTTAGTTTGCTCGCATATATCCTTGAGGACGGTGTTGCACTTCTGAGTGGAGACGCGTTGCTTCGAATGCCGACCCGAAAATGCGAGCTCAGAGAGCATGTCCTTCTTTTTGGTTATCACTGCCTTGGCTGAACAGTCGTCAATCACGTACAGGGTGGGCTCGCCCTAAAATAGTTGGTAGGAGGCCCGCAGGTAATCATGGAACCTGTCACCGGGGTCAGCCCAGATCCATGGGCTTTGCTTATAAATCTTGTTGTGCCGCACAGTGGGACACAGGACCAGAATGTGTTGAAAGACAGCGCGGAAGGGGCCCACGAGCAAATCAAGGACGAAAACTGTTCTTCCGCATCCAGTCTGCCCACCTATTATGGCAGAGTTTTCATCCTCAATATAAAGCTGAGACGAATGTTGAGTTCTTCATCTCTGATGAGATACAGGTACACGTTCAATGCGCCATCGCCGCCTGCCTCTTTGGCTATCTGAATCGTGACACCCTCGGAGGCATTCTCCACTCGGCGCCCACTACCGTGGAGATGGTCATCGTCGCTGGTTTGCATGTCTAGCATGAAGGAGAAACACGGACAGGTCATGCAAAAAAATATAGGCGGGCATTCAATGTCGTCGAGGGGGTGAACACAACGCTAGCCTCAGCTTCCGTTGTGAGAGGGATGGGGAGAGTGTTTTTATTATCAACAGTCGTTGCCGCGCCGATTGCGGTGGTCTTGAGTGCGGTCGCAGCAGGGGCAGGCCTGCTTTGCATGACGAACAGACTGATGGCCCGCAAGCTCGAGGCCAAGAGTCGCATGCACGACCGAATAGCATTTCTTGGTCGCAGAAAAACAGTATCGACGTTATCGTGTCGAAAGCAATAGCCGACAACGATATATCATATAGTGAGTTCAAACTGGTCGTCGAAGAGATGGCCAGGTACCAGGAGTTAAAGGGTGCGATCCAGTCCAAGGCCCACCCACAGGTTTTTGGGAGATGACGACGTATGGAGATGCGGGCCGACGAAAAACGAACTATTCTCGCCCTGCTGCAGAACGTAATATGCTTGTTCCCGTATCTGACTGCGGGGTAGGCCCCGCCACCAATCTGCCCGGCAGCGTCTGTTGTTCTGTCGGCGCTACCTTATAAAACATAACATTTTCAGGCAGTATATCTTTTTTTTCGATTGCACTTGCTCCGATAGAGTTCCAAGTACACCACCGTGATTATCGTCCAGACTTGTCCACCGCCGCCCACCATACTTTATGTAGTATATCGCTTGTTGCACTTTGTGTAGTATATCGCTTGTTATTCCAGTGTATAGCTACAATCATACAAAACTTCCTGGTCATACTGTTACAAAGTAACAAACAAAATATGGCTATTAGCACATACCCAGGCCATATCGAACAAACAAATTTTGAACGATGAGTTTAAGACTGTCTGCGATGAATAGACATGTATCAGGCCTTGAAATGGGACATCCGGAGCAAGGCAGACGAAGATGTCAAAAAAAGAAGAAAGGATTCTACACCGTTTCCTGAGTACACGCCTCGAGTTCTACCGCTTGTTTTATCGACATTCGGCTGATTTCTGGCGCAGTTAAACGGCAGTCGTATTGGAACGCCGCTGCCATGCCGTTGTTTACCTTGGTCGGTCATTTTATTTCCCGTCGGCCATCTTGTTTTTGTAAGCTGGAGATTTACTAGTTTAAAAGATTTGATCGGACAGATGCGCGAGCTCACAAAGTGCGTCTCCGTAGCGCGGCGCTATAGACCACTCGACTACCGATTCAGCTATGAAATACATACATAAACCCGGAAACTATATATGAACACTACCTTTGTTGTGCAATCGATAAGCGAAATACACTCGGCTATGTTAACAAACAGTGTAATCGCAAACAAACATTATTGCGGGAAAATTGGGAAAGGGGGCTGGGAGGCACGGCGACCCCTTTGACCGGCCAGGTTGTGGGCAGACCCTTGGGCTCGCCCTTGGCTCTCCCCGGACTGCATTATATTGTTCCCTTTCTATAATTAGCAAGAAACATGGATGCTCTGGGAAAGGGGGCTGGTGTATTGCGTTCATACATGGGATGGGAGACCGCCCGTGGGGTGGGGCGGACTCCAGGGGGAAAGTGGTCCAGAACCCCTATTGTATATACTACTCGATCAGATGCACTATTGCCATTGGCCTTCGGCCTCTGGCAATAGTACCTCGGGTCGTCCACAACACCTCGGGGCAAGAGTTTTGATTGTTCGCCGAATGACCATGACATAACGGTATACTATAATGCGACATCATTGACGAAGTGTCAGTATAGCGGCATGTCAAATTTCATTCAGATATACACACTATATATCAACTTACATATTCATTTTCACTATTTATTGGATGACCCTCGTATGTAGCCGAATATTTTTAGCGCAAATCTTATACAAACAAACGGTGTATCGACTATATGTACAATATAATCATACGGGAGCCGCTGGTATTTCCCCGTTTTATAAGGAGAGATACAAAATACCATCTATGCATCAGCTGCATTGTGGAGTTTCTGAACATTTGCACGAAATAGTGTAAGCTACTCAAAATGTGACCTGGAAATCACACAATAACTATGTACTTTTCCCCAGTTACACGACAATGCGATATAACAATATATTTCTCCATTAAAACAGAGAATACTATAAGCCATACGTAGAATTGAGGTCCAGTGTGAAGAGCCCACTGGTCACCGCCCCGACACTGTTGTCGGCCGTACACGTGATGGTGTCGCCGTCGTCGTCCCGCGTGGGCGTGAAGACCAGGGTGTTCGGGGTAGAATACGTTATCTGAGTAACTATGCCCGTCCTGGACGTCCGACTCCAAATGATGGACGTCAACTCCGGTTTATCATCCACAAAGGCACACGTTAGTGTCAGTTGGTTCACCCCGTTGGCTGTGAATGGACTACTACCGATCACATTGACCGATTCAGGAGCATCTGTAATACAGGGAGCCATAGAGTTGATTCCCCCGTTGACTGTAAATGGACCATGCATGTGGGCAAGATTTATGTGGCATGATCCTGCGTACGTTGAAAAATATATAGATTATGTATACCTAGTTTATGTATGTACGCAGACATCAATACTCGTTGTTACTCATGTACCAGCTCTGGCAAATATATACATACTGTATACATATTTTATTGAAGTACGTAGTCATCAATAGTCGTCGTTACTCATGTACCAGCTCTGACAAATATATACATACTGTATACCTATTTTATTGAAGTACGTAGTCATCCATAGTCGTCGTTACTCATGTACCAGCTCTGAAAAATATATACATACTGTATACCTATAATATTGAAGTACGTAGTCATCAATAGTCGTCGTTACTCATGTACCAGCTCTGACAAATATACACGTACTGTATACCCGTTATACTGATGTACGTAGACATACATGCTCGTCGTTAATCATGTACCAGCACTGCCAACTATATACATACTGTATACCTATTATATAGATGTACGTAGTCATCACTAGTAGTTATATATTGGCAGTTCTGCGACAAAAAATTGTAAAAGCACCCAACACCCACTTTTGGCCCAAATACACGGATAATTACACAAAAGTACACGGATAATTACACAAAAGTACTAACTCACTTACCCTCTAGAACCACAACACCTAATTCCCCAATTTAGGGCTTGTTTTCACAAAAAAAAAAATCAACTTTCAACGACATAAACTTGTAAAAAGCGCCCAACGCCCCAATATTGGTGTAATTTTGTAAAAGTTGCACTAATTGAACTTTTGCCATGGTGCAATTGAACTTATTGACATTTTGGTTCTGACGTAAATGTAGCCACTGTTTCACCATGAGATAACGTGTTAAACCAATATATTTTGCATTCTTCTAATTTCTTGCATATATAGTTTTTCTATTTCATAATATATATGGAGTAATCTAACTATATGGGCGCCAGATGAGGCGCAGACTTAATGTTTTGCATATGTGCCTTTACCACAATGGCATGGCAATGTTTTGCAAGACTTATTTCTATATTTATGAAGTGCACAGTAATTTGAGTAACTTTTGCTTTACAAACGGAACGTAATCCAACTTTGAGAAATTGACATGCCATTGTTTATATACAATTAATATAATATTTCTTAAATATAGCAGTAATGCTCCAACGGCGGGTGAAAATGTATTTATATTAAACTAATAATACTATAATAAATATAACAAGCAGGAGAAGTATAACAAAACAACTCGAGATATATGAGAAAGGCGTTATTAGTTGGGAGGCTTTAGTTAAAGCACTTGGGGTTCTTAAAGAGCCCACAACATTAGAAAATTTACATAAGAGACGTCGTAATAAAAGGCTGCGTCAAAGGCAAAAACAAAAGCATTCAGCGATATTAAATGAGCTTAAACATAGGTTTGATAATGTACCCATATTGGAGGACAAATCACTACGTGGATATTTAAAATCACAGACAATTCCAGTTGGCTCCTACAAATATCCGCAAAAGGTTTTGATAGACGGTTAAACGTCTACTACAAATAAAATCATCCACGAGTTGAATGATTTAGAAGATCTAACAGTTTCACTAGGATTAATATTGAAATTTGCAAAGGACAACAAAACTATTGATGACACATTTTATAGTAAACAGCATGTAGTGATATATATGGATACAATTGAAGAGGCATATATACAGGCATATATACGCGCATAGATAATTATATTTATAAGTTTACTAAAGAATGCTCCGGATGGGAAATATCCAAATGCTATATTTGAATATTGCAAAATACGAACTATTAAAGGCTCCTACATATAGCTGCCAACGAAATTAGTAGACAAGAGAGCTATAATTAATATAACGAATAATGATAATGAGTGTTTGAGATGGGCATTGCTATCTGCCCTATATCCTGCTAAAAGGAACTTTAATAATGTATACAATTATACGAAAAACAAATATAAAATAAATCTAGATGATATTGAGTTTCCAACGCCCATCACACAACTTTGTATGCAGAAAAACAGAATAATATTGTTATAAATGTGTATGGATATGTAACGTGGACTGTTCCTTATTATATATCGGAACAACCTAAAGAAATAAACATAATAAACCTGTTATTGATATACGACGAATAAACAAATAATTATCATTATTGCTGGATTACAAATTTGAATATATTTTTAGCTGACCAAAATAAACATGACGGACAAACACACTTCTGTGAATCAGAACGATTGCTTACAGGGCATAAAGAAGAATGTGATGATATTAATAGTGATGCTGTCAAAATAGAAATGCCTATATGGGGCCAGAACCACAGCAGCCAGTTTCATAATCCATTTATGACGATTTTGAGAACATTATTAAACCCCATACAGAAAATGCTGGGGATAAGTCTGAAATAAAAACTAAACATGAAGTATGTGGATTTAGTTATCATATTGTTAGATATGATGGTGAGATAATAATACAGGTAAAATACAGAGGTATGAATGCAGCTGAACAATTCTTTAAATCTCTCAAAAGAACACAGTATAAAATTAACCAAGTATATAGTAAGCCAAAACCACTACAAATGACAGAGCAAAATAAAAAAAGATTTCCAATCAGCAACTAAATAATGGATCTATGAACGAAATTTGATAACGAAAATCCTAAAGTTCGTGACCACTGCCATTTAACGGGTAAAATAGAGGATTAGCACAGAAAAAGTGTAATCTAAAGCTTGAAATGAAGCCTGGAATAACATCTATTCCCGCAGGATATGACAGCCATCTATTTATGCAGCAGATAGCTAAAGTGTCAAGCAACATAACGTGTATTTCAAATAACACTGAAAAATACATATCATTCAGTATTGGTCAGCTTAGATTCTTAGATAGTTTTCAGTTTATGGCTTCTTCTTTGGAAAAGTTAGTAAAGGCCACAGATAAGGATGATTTTAAAATTACAAAAGCGGTATTTGGTTTCAAAGCGGATCTAATTATTAGAATACATGGATAGCTTTGATACATTTCAAGAAACAAAACTACTATAGAAGAGTTCTACAGCAGTTTAACCGATGAAAACGTAAGCGAGCAATACTACAACCATGCAAAAACAGTGTGGAAAGAATTTAATTGTAAAACACTTGGCGATTACCGCGATCTATGCTTGAAAACTGATGTAACACTATTAGTTGATGTGTTTCAAACTTTTAGAAAAACATGCATGAATGTATATAAACTTGATCCATTGCACTACCTTACTGCACCGGGCCTAAGTTGGGATGCGCTACTCAAGCATACACAAATATATTTATAATTATTAACCGATATTGATATGCATGTGTTCATTGAGAAAGGCATGCGAAGTGGAATAAGTATGGTATCTAAATGGCATGCTAAAGCAAGTAATAGAGATGCTAATAATTATACGAACCGTATAAATGTTATTACAGAAATGAAAACAGTTTTTCCTGGAAATGAACGAATGTGGTTTATCTGCAGCATTAAAAAATGAAGGAAAAACAAATATTTACCATCAAATAGTTTAGATCCTAATTATATGATGTACTATGACGCCAACAATCTTTATGGATGGTAAATGAGGCATTCCCTACCATATACATGATTTGATTGGATTGATAATTGGGAAAATATAAATAAAAGTAGGGGGCATATCCTGGAAGTAGATTTAAAATATCCTAAATAATTATATAAATTCCATAACGTTTATCCACTTGACCCCGAGCGATTAGCAGTAAAGAAAGGGTGGTTATCAGAATATAAACAGGATATATTGGATGAAAATAACGTGAGAAGTGTCGATAAACTTGTACCCAATCTTATGGATAAAGAAAAGTATGTAATTCAATTTAGAAATATTGAACTCTACTTATCCCTCGGTATTAAGCTGAAACAAATACATATAATATTATAATTTGATGAGAAGCCGTGGATGGAACCATATATCAGGCTAAATAAATAATTAAGAAAGAAAGCTAAATCTCCTTTTGAGAAGGATTTCTATAAGCTCATGTACAATTCTGTATTTGGCAAGACTATGGAAAATCTCCGTAAAATAGTAGATATAAGGATTGTTACAACAAATGGCGATGATAAAGAAAAGAAGCAGATAAGAAAAGATAATAGCAAAACCAAACTATAACAGAGCAGTCATATACTCTGAGGACTTATCTGCTCTACATGTACATAATACCCATCTGAAACTTACTAAACCAATGTATGTTGGTATGTGTGTATTGGACTTGTCAAAACATATAATGTATGACTGACATTATACTACACTAAAAAAGAAGTATGGTGATAATTGTACCATGCTTTATACAGATACAGATAGGTTATTAGTTGATATAAAAACAGAAGATGCATATACAGTTATGGAGACAATGACAGATGAATATGATACTAGTGATTATCCTAAAGACCATCAACTCCATGATGAAACAAACCAAAAAGTGATAGGAAAATTTAAAGATGAATGAATGGGATGCCAATAGCAGAGTATGTTTGTCTGAGGCCAAAACAAATTTTCTATCCTAAGAGCTGGTGAATAACAAATCAAGAAAGGTAAAGGCGTGAAAACATACTTAATCAAAACATGTCTTAAAATGGCATTACGACATACTGGATCATCCTTTAATTCTTTTATTTCAATTTTAGGGGTTGTTTTCGTCTCCGAATGTATTGCCTTTAGTACACTAGGCAGCCTCTTAACCCATATAAACCCATTCTCTATTTCGTTTATGTGGATTTTCAATTCATTTTGCATACTGATACCAGAATAATCTTTCAGCCAATGTTCTGTTAAATATTTCAACTATAGCCTGATCTCTATGTATTTCTGTTCTACCTCTTATGTTTACATTGTGTTTTTACATCAGTTTTGTAACAGCTCCCATGAACTCTCGTCCATGATCTACTTGTAATAATTTTGGATACGGTAATTTTATTTTGTAACTATTTTCAAAAGCTTTAGCAACTTTTGTACTGTCTTGTGAAGTTAGTGGTTCTGCCTCTTTAAATATACTTGCAATGTCAACTACAGTCAACGCATATTTATAAGTTTTACGATTGACTGTATCATGTGGTAAGAATAATAAATCAGCTTGGTGAACTTCATTCGTAGTACATTAGAAACTCCGAATACCGGACAGCCTCCGGACCGGACAAAATGTCCGGCTTAGAGAGGTTTCCGGTTTTTAGAGGTTTTTCACTATTCTTACTCAAGACTTGATATGCATGTACATGTACTGTAGTATTATATTATCTATCATCATTATTAATAGCCTGCCAAATGCAAAATAAACATGAAAATAAACATCAATTTTTTACATTTCAAAATGTGTGAATAAACCTATCAAAATTATTCAGAAACGCGTGTGCTACTGTAACAGTTTTAAAGTGATTTTTGTTCTATTCTTTACCTTAATTGTAGGTTTGGGAACCATTTCTGATTCTCTGATCATTTTAATCCTGTCCTCAAGGGACAATGCAACTCTTCAACGTTTAGAAGGAGGTTCAGACATATTGCAACATAGAAAGCATAGATCCAAGTGACATGAAATATGAAAACAATAATACGGTGTGTAAATTGGTTTGTCACTAAACGTGTACTCCAATTAGCGAGGACTAATCGGCAATTTTCAATGATTATTTGACCTCATAATTACCTTACATATACCTGCCGTCGTCAATTACAGCCGCATCAATCAATTTAAGTATGTAATGGAAAATAGCGACATGTTTTTCGCTATTTAATTCAAGACCAAACACGGCCCGATTTGTAGATGTAAATATCGAGTATCCATCTTTGTTTTGACGAAAGTCGGGAGAAACAATTGTTTTCATTGGTCGGTTTTCCAATATCACTCGTCGATCACATGCTCGGAAATATTTGTAGGTTGTAAGACACAACATTGCAATGAGTGCGCACTACGCAACCTGTACAAAACCAGTACAAAACATTGTTGGTCATTAAATGACAACAAACGGCGTAACATCCTTTTAAAAATAAACAGCCCCGACCATGTGACTTCACTTGTGAACCGTGTCAAATGCGTAACGTCTCTCTTATGACACATGTCTGACAGGAAATCCAACACGACCATTGTGTGAAAGTTATCCTCTGCCGCGGGCGCTTGGTGATTTTAGCAATTCTGTTCCGTCTGGTATTCAGAGGTAAAATTATGCTGAAAAGTCTTCTTCTTTTTTTTTGGAAAATCGTCCGGTTTCCGGAATTCAGAGGATCCGGTATTCAGAGGTTTTTAGTACATTGAATAAAGAAGGAATTTAATCGAGACTATGAAAATTGTCCGGTTTCGGGAGGATTCCGGTATTTAGAGGGTCCGGTATTCGGATTTTCTACTGTAGATACATACATCAAACTCTGGCCGTACTATTTTCTTTGGTGCAATTAAATAACTCTGCCATATAGCTTGTTTCTTTAAGAAAGTCAATGCTTCTTTATCACTTACTTTTGCAGCCTTTGCTAATTTCTTTACTACTGATAAACCTTTCCAAAATCCTTTGGGGCTATAATAAAGTTTCTCCATTTATGTCTATTTCAGATATATTTATATAACATTGTAACAACAAATGACACAACCAATCACACAAGCTACATTTGAAGAACTGCTCAAAGTGCAAGAACAATATAGCAAACTGAAATGGGTAGAATTAAAGTAAGTAGTATAGTGGGGATGGAAATGATACCACTTGGGTTGGAGGGTCTTATCGGCGCTGATTATGGTCCCACCTACCACAGGAAAGTGTAAAAAATTTGTATGCTGAACAAACAAAACTTATGACAAATTATGAGAAAACCCATGACAGAAATGTTCATGTTAAAGAAACAAAACCTATAGGTATTATGACAAATATGACAAATTATGAGAAAACGCATGACAGAAATGTTCATGTTAAAGAAACAAAACCTATAGGTATTATGACAAATATGACAAATTATGAGAAAACCCATGACAGTTATTTTCATGTTAAAGAAACAAAACCTATCGGTATTTTGACAAATATGACAAATCGTCAGAAATCCTCAGACAGAAATTTGCTTGTTGAACAAGTAAAACTGTCAAGGTCATTACCAAGGTCAGGAATGATCGAGACAAATTGTCTCCCCTATTATCATATGAACCAAGTATACTTCAATTGTTATGACGTTATGGCCAATATAGCTTGATCTGACGAACGAAAAGTGTTAACAATGCAGTTGAAGTGTAAGGGATAGGCTAGAGTAGATAAGTACACGTAGTCACTTAATCACTTATAATGTACACTATATTACATGGGGAACACACAGGAATACATGATACATTGATATGCGAACATCACTGTACTGTGCATGATACCATTGAATTACAAGGTTGTAAGCCAATCGACTGTTATACTTTGACGCAACTTAAAAAGCTATAGACGAATAAACTCAGTTCAGTATGTGGTATCTCAATGGTCCCGTAGTGGACAATAGTATGAATGCACAAGTACTTTGATGATCGCTAATCAAATTGAAATAACATACAAGTACAACATGGCAGAACGAACATTGGAGGACAAATGACAATCATCTGAGCTACCCCAGTGCTGGCGTATCTCAATAGATAGTGGTAACCTCTGAGTATCAAGGTCCCAAGGTCTACCTCACCCGCAGTATGAGGTCTAGTCAACAATATGGCTATAATCCCACTTCAAGTGGATTAATCCATAAACAATATATGTAGTCTTATTACAAATCCTTTAGCCATGATATGCCATGATAGGAGTATTACCATACACTATCAAAGTATACATATGTATTGCCTATGCAATATATTTCCAAAGTATGAATGTCAAAGTCAAAGCCGGATGTGGCTACATCACATGATAGTCAATAACGATAATGTTCCGGAAGCGGGTACCGGAAGTAAAGTTCACAGGTAGTATTATTTCCAGAAATGGTGGACCAGATGTAAAGTTCCTATGGTATCACTCGACTGTAGCAACCCGGATGTGGTGGACCGGATGTAAAGTATCCATGGTGAATCAATGGGTTATAATACCGGAAGTGGTAGACCGGATGTAAAGTTCCGATATAATACAAATGGCGATTATCACGTTGGCTAAGACGCCGGGAAAAGTTCACATGGGTGACATTCAACTCGGTGGTAGTATAATGATATGATATGTGTGTATAGCGTTTCACTTCACTAATCTATGGCTGTGACTGTCTGCTGTACGCGATGTAGCTATCACACACTGCTCTATACAGGCCTGTACCCGGAGCTGCTATACACACTGCGCCAGACAGACGTACGGACACTCGGACGACCTGACACTCTGCACTGACTGGGGTCTGCCCTCAACGAGTGGACCAAAACATCCAATGTTGCTCCCTGGAGCGATCTCAAGAGGCTGCAAAAATGAAATGAGTCTCCAATTACTGGACGAATACGCACAGACAGACAGACAGGATGCACAACGGACTAAAACGGGAATCGAACAACGGCAAATCACAGCTGAAATAAAATGTTGTAGGTACATACCAAAATCCTCCGTGTCACTGGTGAATACAGTACTATCCTTCTGTTACCAGAAAATATGTGTCCCACCAACACATAGCGAGACATCGTTTATATACGCACCAGTGAAACCATACACGGAGTAATGAATATGCCTACCCCTCGTTCGACATCTCACATAAATATTACAAAACCATGGCTTTTGCCATTTCACCCGTGGGTTATATTTGGCATAAATATATGTTCCCACACCTTAAATTCAACCAAACTAGTGTACAGCCCTCACGGAATAAATACCATCCAACATGGTATATCCCACACTACCCTAAATCTGCACACTATAGACCCAGATCTCATAATCCGAAGTCTACTCGACTGGTCTCGACAATGCGAAGGTCGCTTTTTGGCCCCGGCAAACCCCTCCATATCGGTCCTACTGGCTGTACACTCAAATGAGAGTGTAGCACATACTAAACTCAAATATCGTGGTCATTTACGGAAATATCACGACACAAAGCATCACCAGTATGGGATCTGATATATCCCTGTTGGCCAGTACCAGGCTATGCTGAAACACTAACCCGTAGCATACATAACAGGGCAGACCATGGTATGGTCTGCGCTATATACTGGCTTCAACTAAATCTGGTGAACAACTGACACGCGGACAAACTCGGCTGGCACGGATAGTGGACATCCATAATACTAAAAGGGGTCTTTTCCCTAGCGAAACCAGCACACGCAGTCAACGAGTTCTCTACCACACACATGCATAGTCTGTGGCAAATATGGCGTGACATCAGTAAAACATTGCTCATAAAATAGACGTGTATTTAAATCCGCAAAAAGGACACGCATAAACGTATTTCCACCAATACAACATAAGCCCCGTTATTACACGCACATTGTACATGGCAAATGTACATGCTAAATCACAGGTATGTAAAAATCACAGGTTTGTGAAATCACAGGTATGTGGAATCACAGGTATGTGAAATCAATAGTACGCACAACAATACAAAACAGTACCACACATCACAAATATACAATTATACGGAATCCAGAATGTACAAGAATACACGTGTCACGCGAAAAAAACCTACATGTATACGAAAAAGTGTTATGACAAATATGACACCACAGCCTCCAACACCAACTTCCGAGTTATTGCAATTGCGAGAAAAGGCGAAATCGCTCGGAATAACATATAGTAATCGTCTGAGAATTGCGGGGTTGACCAAACTGATAAACCCAAAATCCTCATATCAGACCTCCCGAGATATTTGGAAATTGAGGGATGAAGCTAAATCACTCGGGATCACATATAGTAATCGTCTGAGAGTGCCGGGGTTTACCAAACTGATAAACGCAAAATCCTCAGATCAGACCTCCCGAGATATTGGGAAATTGAGTGAGGAAGCTAAATCACTCGGGATCACATATAGTAATCGTCTGAGAGTTGCGGGGTTGACCAAACTGATAAACGCAAAATCCTCAGATCAGACCTCCCGAGATATTGGGAAATTGAGGGATGAAGCTAAATCGTTCGGGATCACATATAGTAATCGTCTGAGAGTGCCGGGGTTGACCAAACTGATAAACGCAACAAAGAACAGCGCGTTTACGGAGAGGTCTGAGAGTAAGCGTGTAATCAAAACCGCGCTGGTCCGCGCGATTATAGCGAAACGGCCAGAAATAATGGCGGAGGTCGATGAGCAGAGTGAAACGGTCAAGGCTGGAAGGAGAACTGTCGAGCTCACCTTTCATAGAGCGGTTGGTGGTTTTATTCCCGATAGGATAGTAGATAAACTGATGCCCTATATCACTACAAATTTTCATCATAGGTACGCGTATTCCTACAACCTGAAGCATATCGATGAGGTTGATACGAAAGGCCAACCTAAAACTATTACATTCTACAAGAATATCGGAGGAAGTCATTGGATATCATCCCTCTCCGACGTAAAGCGCTGGGTGGCTGTTCAGGAGACCAGGCGGATGGACATCGATAAAATCTCTCGCCTAAGCACGAAGTGGACGTTCGTAAGATGGGTGGAAGTGTGTGTCAAGCTCGTGCAGGGAAAGTGCGGGAAGGATTTGGGTCTTAAGTCAAAGTTCGCGGGGGAAGGGCTGCTACCAGAGTGGCTGCGAAATAAGAAAGGTGTGTATTCTCTAGACCGGTACGATGACGAGTTGTGTTTTTTCGATGTTTAGCGATTCGCTGAGGGTCTCGAGCAGATAGGTGTTGTGCTAAAGCGCGGGAGCTCAGCTAGGATTATTTTGGTAAGAGGAAACCACACCCAGTTCCATTTGATAAGTTGAAGAAGGTCGAAGAGAAGTTTAAGGTTGGTATTGAAGTGTATGAACCCACAGATGACGGAGTACATTACGCCGCAGTCGGCACCAAACATATGACCATCGGATTATTCCAAGACCATGCACCTGTATGCGAGGGGAGACCCAAGTAATCTGCGAAGGTAAGATTTTGGAGCGTCCTAGATCCGCGTACGAAAGGGCATTCTTACCGAAAAGCGCGAAGAGCTACGGCGCATAGGAATGGATGGGGCGCGTTGAGAAGGAAGAAGGCATCCACATCCATACCGAACACTGCGGGCACGGTGGCGAGCGCTGGATTGCCGGAGCAGCTCCAGTAGACGGTTACTGTCAGGAAAATAACACAGTGCACCAGTTTCACGGCTGCTATTGGCACATATGCCCGGCACACTCCATAAGCATGCGTACGAGTTTGACAACACCACCAGGCGGGAGAAAATCATTACAAAGGCTGGGTATGAGTTAGAGGTGATGTGGGAGCACAACTTTAAGAAATCTGGTAAAGCTATGAAAACGGGGTGTCCTACCACACTCTACCCGCACCAGATTATGTACGACTTTGAAGCGTATTTGAGTGAAGACGGCCACGAGAGGAAAACGGATTCCCTCGAGTTTGAAACCGAGCGTGTCCCGATCAGCGTGAGTATTGGTGATAGTATGTCTTCAGAAATAACTCACATATGCGACACAGACCCCGCGGGGTTGGTGGCTAGGTTTATGGAGTATTTGCAAAAGCACGGGAATGCCATCAGGGAAGAGGTAGGTAGAACATTCCGGGCCCCAGATATGGACACCCTGCGGGAGCGTCAGGCTGGGGAGATATAGCAATGGATATATCAGGTACCGGTAATCGGATAAATCTTATCAAGAAGTACTTAGTTGGCGAGCTGTCTGATACAACCAAAAAGGTAATGGTTGGTAAAAGGGAAAACGCTTCGATATTTCTATTCACACCCGAGTTCAGGTTTCTCGATGTTGCACTGTACCTAGGGCCGGTAGTCAGTTATGACCGGTGGATTGAAGGGTACGGCTGTGAAGCATGAAAGTCCTTCATCCCCTACGTATGGTTTAATTCCCCAGACAAACTAGATTATCCCGGACTGCCGGATCTGGAACACTGGTATTCGATACTTGCTGGTAAACACTTAATCGATGCCACCCAGCTCGCGGAGTGCCGCGCGATTTTCAAAGCGAAAAAGATGACCACGTTCCGGGAGTGGCTAAAGTATTATAACGATTTGGATGTATCACCTTTCCTGGAAGCATTGGGGAAAATGTGTCGATTTTATAAAGACAAAGGTGTTGATATTTTCAAGGATGCCGTAACTTTGCCAGGTGTGGCGATACAGTATTTGCTGCGGGGAAAGGTGTTGGATAACCCTTTCAATGACAAGCTTCAACTTTACGCGCCACAGGAGGAAACCTACGAGATGTTGCAGAGGGCTCTTGTTGGATATCCTTCCATTGTATTATCTAGGTATGCGGAAGCCGGAGTGTCTAAGATCCGATCCACTCCGGAAGGGAACGGCAAACAGTGCAACGCGGTGCTGGGATACGATGCAAACGCTCTGTATTTGTCCACACTGAGTACAGATATGCCGTGCGGAAAAGAGACGATCACGACGGTCAAAGGTCCCAACAATCCAATTAGTATCAAACAATTATGTAAGAGAGTGATGGACGGTAAGTGGTTCTGGTTCGCCGAGGTGGACATCGAAGTGCCAGAGAACCTGAAGAATAAATTCGAGGAGATGTCGCCCCTATTTATAAACAGGGTTGTTCGCGAGGAGGAAGTTCCCCAGCACATGATGAAATATCTGTGCGCAACGGGCCGGACTCACGGTGATGGGAAAAAGTTAGTTGGGGCGCTATCGGCTCAGAAAGTGTTGAAGTACGAACATTTGAATGCGACTTACACGAAAGATGAGGAATGTGTTGATAAAGCGTTGCGAACAGCCTTCTACGATGATTTGACAGAAATAGGAGATGCGTACGAAATATCGTTTCACTGTGGGATTGCCGTGTACCAATTGGCGAAGTTGAGAATGTTGGAGTTTTACTATGATTTTCTAGATAAGTATGTGGATCGGAGCGATTTCGAATTGATACAAATGGACACAGATAGTATGTACATAGCCACTAGTGGGAGGGATCTGAAATCATGCATTCGCCCAGAGTTGATGGATGAGTTTGTAAGATCGGACAAAAATTGGTTGGCCTGGGATAAGTGGAGCGGACGCGAACCAGGACTTTTCAAGATGGAATTTCAAGGGATCGAGCAATCGCGCTATCGAGCAAGTGCTACTTTGTAGAGAAGATGGGTTTGCCAACCGGAGTTGCAGACACGACCAAGCAATGAGTAAACGAACGAATAGTGTAGATTGGGACCGGTACAAAAGCGCACTCGAGGGATCTTATGATACAGCGGAAAACAGAGGATTCCGCATGAATAAGGGAGTTAAGAAGACATATTCCCAGCACAAGCGTGGGCTATCCGACTATTATGACAAGCAGCGCGTGCTGCTTGATAATATACATACAGAGCCGTTGATGTAGGACGAGAGCCTGACGGACTATGACGACGGACGGACCGGGGGTAGCTGGGTGTCAGAAGGCACCGCGAGAAGGTCTTCGCGAACAAACCCGCGCGATGGACAATCATCCAAATAGTAGAGCACGGGCTCATCGGGTTTGGTAATATATCGATCTAGATGATATACATTGAGAGACGACACGGGATCAGTCGCGCGGCGGCGGCCACCTTCGAGCTCTTCCGGTTGATAGATGTACCGGACGGCAACATCCGATGGAAGTCGTTTATCCGCTAAACCAACGGGGCGTGCGCGCGAGACGGTGGAGGGATTGTATGCCACCTTTTCAGACTTGATGGCATCTACGGGCTTTTTACCGATCAATTCGGTCACATCGCCGTTCAGTGCGGAGACCACGGGGGACAGCCTGGTCACCCACTCGGTCGATCGCGAATGAGGGTCTACAAGTTTTTTGGCATATTGGTGCCCGAACAGCCTCTCAGCCAGGGTTCGATTGAACCGCTCCACGATCCCCTGGTCCCGGTGGATGTTGACGCGGCCGCGTCTGACAGAAACGTTGTGTTTAGCCAATAGATGGGAGACCGCGCCCATGAACTCTCTACCGGGATCGACCTGGAGAAGATTCGGCCATTTGAGAGGACTCCACTCATATATTCGGGAAAGAGCCTCAGCCATCTCCTTAGACTATTTAGTGGCCAACGGCTCAGCCCCTTATACCGACTCGCTACGTCAACGATTGTCAGTGCGTACTTGTACGTCTTGTGACCGACGCGTCGAATTTCGGGCGCGGAATTTTGTGAGGCGCGGGCAAATAGATCTGCCAGATGGCCTGCTTCTTGAGCTATTCCTTGGCTGCGTTTTCGGAAACCTTGGTCGCCGCCGCGAGGTTATTGATGGCCGCGAGCCCCTTCCAGTAGCCGCGGGGGCTGTAGTATGTGTTCGCCAACTTGCGCGCTAGGCGAGCAGATAGTTTGGTATCAATCTTGCACGTGTCCATCGTATGTGAGGTATTCTAGTAGGGCGAACAATCTCCAACATGCCCTCGCCAGATCGTCCGGTCACTGCGTCGTCGTTGTTGGGAGCTTCAATGCAGCTGCCGGTTAAGTTACCCAAATTATTCTAATCGCGTTTGGATTGGAACTGGAGCGGGAACTTGGAGGAATCTAACATCCGCTTTGCGAAAAGGGTGGCCGCTTTTTCGTCCTCGCGCCACGTCTCTAGAGAGTCTTGGGCCAGACGGATCAGACCCTTTGCGCCAGCTAAACGGTGTTTAATGGCCGTGTAGCCTACATCTATCAAAGCGTAATAAAGCTCGTCAACTAACATCTTTCTATATATATATATATATTTAAAAAAAAATTTTTTAAATAATTATTGCGTATTGCTTTTGCTTCTTGCTTTTTCAATATAGTAGCTGACGAGACCCACCACACCCATTCCCACGACGATGAACGCGATCTCGCTGTATTTTTGGGCCACTGACGGTACATAGAAATCTGAAAGTTGGGGCTCGGGATCCAGTGGTGCGACAATTTTCTGCGGATATGTCAGCGCTTATTCGCGCATGGCTTCGTCAACGTTCCGAAAAGTTTGCACGGCGTGACTCTCGCGGCGAATCTCTTCGTTGATCCATTGCACACGGTTGGTTCGTTTTTTCGGCCATGCTTCCTTTGCACTATTGAGTTCTTCTGTAGCTAATTCGTGACGCTTGCGCTCACCATCCGCGTCCGAGTCTTCAGGAATTAACGATAATAAATAGTTGCTAAAGCCGAACGCCCCTGCGCTCACGATTGGGCCACCTACTATTACTGCGAGCGTAACCATTTTATTTCCATATATTAGCAGGTAGAATTCCAGCTCTCACGGTCATGTCCAATTTGGGAGCGGGCCCTCCGAATGCCATCTTTGATAGTCGAGCAAACCCGATACAGAGACCCGATATCATCACGGCATAATAAAGCGCATTCACTATTATTTTACCTTCGTCTTCAGCAATTATATTTATTGCATATAAAAGGGATGGCGATCAATGTTTAAATGGGGCGCAATCGGTTTCGTAACTTTCTTAGGAACCTCCTCCAACACTGTTGGGGGTTGTCTCGAAAGGTATTTCCACACACACACGGTGCCCATGACTGCCAGAACACCACCAACAACCCAAGGGGTTGAACCAGGTAGGAGCCACAGCAATCCACGATTGCTCAGCAGGAGATTGAACCGCAGCTGTCTTCGGATGTTTTGCTGTTTCTATCCCCAACTCCAATTGCGATTGGGGCTCCTGAGCTGGAACAAACAACAATTGTTTAGCCTCTCGAAGCTCGGCGAGTATTTTATCTTGTTTAGCTTTTCGGGTGGCAGCCGCTGCCCGCCCAGCTGCCTGTCTTTTTGTTTTTTTGTGTCGTGTAATCGGATTCAACAGTGTTGAACCCAAGTCACGAATTGGAACTGGGGGATCAATCTGAGTTGGAAATGCAATCGGGTTCAACAGTGTTGAGGGCTGTTCCGTCACTCTCGCAGGTGCTTGTCGCTCCTGATCCAACAGGGTTGGGGTGCGTCTTGTGTCATCATTTTCTGAGCTTAGAGTTCGTGGGCATACAGTTGTTTCTGTCAAAATGTTCCGGGTTTATACGTGTACAAAGTGTTGTGCGTTGCGTATCCGTGGAGTTTCCGTTAGTTGCGTTTCAAACCGTGTGTCGTCTACGTGTAATACGTTTTCGGCCATGCGTTGCGTTTCCCCACTCTTGCGCATGCGCGAAAGTCGAGCAAACCGTGTTCAACGCATTGAGTTTCAAAAGCGTGTAATCCGTGTACAACGGTTGTAAACGTATACAACGATTGTAAACAACGCATTGAGTTTCAAAAGCGTGTAATCCGTGTACAACGGTTGTAAACGTATACAACGGACGGTTTTAAACGTATACAACGCTAAGGTAAACCGTTTAAACGATTTAACGCTTTCTTTGACGAACGGTTACACGCTTCGACATGTACACAGCACCGTACAGATGAAACCGTGTTATACGTATAACACGTTTCCACGGGTTTTAACGCATTACACGTTTTGGTATGCCAACCGTGTATCGCGTAGAATGCGCATGCTCTGATCGTTCTTCGTGTTTGTATATATACTTCTAGACTGATCGAGGGCTTCTAAAATTTTCAGTTTTCCGGTTCTGGACCGATTTTTGAACTCTCAGACCGATTGAGATTTGAAAACTAGTCTTAAAAATCGGTCCGAGAAAAATTGCCAGTCGGCTGCTATTTCGCTATAAACCTTGTAAATTTACCGGTTTTGACCACCAAGTAATTTATGACACATATCCGCGGGCCCTTATCCGTGTTAAACCAGTGTGCAGCTCGCTGTGTATTCAGTTTCTCCATATATCGATTTTTCTTAACACACGCGTGGGAGAGGTGTATAGCGGATTAGTGACTGAAATAGTCTGGCTTCAGCGTAAAGATACGAGAGTTCCTAGATTCGCCATTTCTGAGGTCTATAAACACATTAAATATGCCTAAAAGCATCAATGAATGAAGAAAATAAATGAATTTTTATATGGAGGGTGTAAAATAAAAAAAATATTATTTTTTTCTTCATTAATTGAAGATTTTAGGCATATTTAATGTATTTATAGACCTCGGTCCGTTACTTCAACCTGTGATATTACACAGACGAGATTTGTGTGTTGCTTTGTGCAAAAAAATCGATAACACTAAGCCCTGTCAACTAACAGGTGCTTATTGTATGACATCATTCAGCACGAGAAATGCGTCGTGACCACTCATTTAGGCTATGTTTTGTAAATGTTACTGATTGGTCAACATCGCCCTTTGATGTTCCGCAGACGTCGCGAACGTGTGACTCATGGGGCAATCATGCAGTAACCCATTTCATGCTGAGGATACGATTATGTTTGCGGGAAAATATTTTCCTTCTATGCACTCAGAAGTATATTCCGCGAGCACCATTTAAACCGTCTCGTCGAGACGGTTCAAATGAGTGGTCACAACGTATACTTTCATTGAGAAATAACAAAAATAAAAATAAATTATTTAATAATTTCATACCCGTAAATGTGTATTCCGAAAGGAATGGATTACAAAAAAACACTGGATTATACGCAGATCTGTCGCCATGTTTCGCCGATATTGATTTCGAAAATATTTTCCGTAAATGGTGTTGAAAAGTTGACACAAAATTCAGAGTTCATGCGGAATTTCGGTGGGATTATGCACGTATCAACAGCTAATCATCCGCATGAATAGGCAGGACACGTGACCATTATTTATTAACAATTAATCATTTTAAGCGCCTGTTGATCGCGAGCATTATACATTGTAATAAGCGTCTGTCTATCGCGAGCACTATACAACGTACCCCGACCATCGCGTTATAATGGAGCTGCAATGTATTGTTGTTTACACCCGTATAATTCATTTTCCATATCAGGGGCGAAATGAGTCTGCCTTACAATAATTCGCATGTGCGGAATGGTGGTACAGTAGGCGCGAAACGATCCGCCTGTAAACGATCCAGGCCGAACAGGTACATGTATTCGCGATATTTTAAAAGGGACGAAACAAGGCCGCCTCGAAGCGATCGGGGCCGAACAGGTATTCGCGTTAAAACGTGTAACCGTTGTACGCTTTCATATAGCTACACGCTTCCAGGTAAAGCGTTGTACACGTTTCAACGCTTTCACCTCGCTACATATGTATACGCCAAAGCGTGTTATACGCCTTGAAGCTAAACGTATTACACGCTTTAAAACGGTTTGACAATGTGTATTACAAGTGTACGAACCGTATTATACGTTTAAACAACGTATACAACGCTTTTAAACTAAACGGTTTGACAATGTGTATTACACGTGTACGAACCGTATTATACGTTTAAACAACGTATACAACGCTTTTAAACTAAACGGTTTGACAATGTGTATTACACGTGTACGAAACGTATTATACGTTTAAACAACGTATACAACGCTACAGCAAACCGTTGCGTTCGCGTTGCGTTCGCGTTGAGTTTGCAAGTGTTGTCTACGGTGGAACAAAAACGCAGACTGCACTGTATATGTCCAAATTGACAGTGCTTATCCGTGGTCAACGCGGTTGTCAGCGGAACTAAGTACATTCCAAACCTGTGATAAATTGAGCAGCAGGCTGTTCTAAGAGTGTGTCCTACAAAAGGGTCAGTCTCTAGATCACCAATCAACCCCGCGGTGTTTGGTATAGGGAGAATTGCACAGACAGCGGTAGCGTACAAATGAATAGCCGCCGCCCCAAGAGTTTTCGTCATCTCTGCCCCCAATTTAGATTCGTATCGCGAATACATTTTATCGCCCTCGACATCTGAATTTTTATCCACCTGACAAACAGAGAGACGCCTACCGAAATACTGCTCCGATTGCCCCCCAGCAACCAGCGCAGCTAGCCGCTCGCGTCGCGTTGTGTTTTCATTTTCTTTCAGGACCGTGTCGGCAGCCGTGCCGGTTCCTACAGGTCCAATCGTGTCGGTTCCTACAGGTTCAGTCGCGTTGCGGTCGACACGACTGTCTCTTCCATTAGCTGATCGAGAAGTTCGTCGCAGTTCATTGTGTTTTTAATAATTACTACTATTCTCACTAGCCACATAAGTATAACATATTGCCAAGCGCACCACCGGATACTTATGATGACCGTTATACTCGCAACAAAGCTCGCAGCGGAGCAACAAATTCATTCCCACATTGTTAACCATTGTTCAGCATTTGTTCAACATTTGTTAAGCATTATTAAGCATTGATCAGCAATTGCTCAGCGTTCTTAAGCATTTGTTAAGAAGTGGTAAGCATTGTTAAGTATTTGTTAAGCATTGTTCAGCAATTGCTCAGCATTGTTAAGCATTTGCTGAGCAGTTACTAACGAGCGTTAAGCAGCGCTTATTACTTTGTAAGCAGTTGGTTGATCAGTCTTTAACAGAAGCTTGGCTGCTTAGTTTTCGAAAGCATCTGGCGGACCTCCAGGCGCTCCTCGCGCGTTGAGATAACGTTGTTCTCTCGAAGACAGTCATCGAATGAGTCTCGGTCCTTGCAGTGAAAGAGGGCGACCCATTTCGTTTGCTCGCGCAGATCCTTGAGGACGGCGTTGTACTTTTGAGTGGAGATCCATACGATTTGCCCCGCATGGCGGCCCGAAAATGCGAGCTCGGAGAGCATGTCCTTCCTTTTGGTCATCACCGCCTTGGCCGAGCAGTCGTCAATCACGTATAGGGTGGGCTTGCCCTGGAATCTTTGGTAGAAGCCACGCAGCCAATCATGAAGCCTATCGCCGGGGTCAATAACGTATACCTCAGGGTCGGTCCATATCCACGGGCGCCGCTGATAAGTCTCATTGTGCCGCACAGTGGGACACAGGATCACAATGTGTCGATATATATCGCGGTAGGACCCCTCGAGCAAGTCGAGGATGAAAACAGTTTTTCTACATCCTGTCTGCCCACATATTATGGCAGAGTGGGTATCACAAACTTTGTTTTTATTTAAATATTTTGATTTAGTAGAGTGCTAAAACGTATCGGCCATCTTCGATGTTGAGTTGTACGTCTGTGATTATATATAAGTACACGTTCAATGCGACAGCTCCATCTGCCTCTTTGGTTATCTGGATCGTCACACCCTCGCTAGCGTTCTCAACTTGGTGTCCACTAACGTGCATTTGGTCGTCGTCGCTGGCTCGATTGTCTAGCCATAACGCGTTCTTGGAAGTCAGGAACTGTGCGAGGGAGACGTCCGAGAGCTGCAGGTCTTTGGCAACCGCGGCAACCTCTGGGGAGCGTTTCTGGCTTCGTCCCACTGCTGGTGCGCGCGAAGGCCCTGGCTGTATAGTTGATTGAGGACTCCCTCGATTGTCACCTCGACCTTCGTGATTTTGGGGTTACATAATTTGTCGGTTTTTCTAACCCCGAGCGCGAATCGACCCTCCTCGAACAGCATCAGTATACCTTTCATCGAGCGGGCGGGTACGTTGACGTTAATATTCCACAATGCGTCGCTTTTGTCTTTCGTCATCTTGCGGTGGCGAAGAACTCGGTCGTCAAGTACGGCAACGCGCTCAGCGTACTGGGTTCTGATCAATCGCGCGATGCCATGTCGGTGGCTATGAGAACACGGCCGTAGTCGTTGAACGTTATTTCGTATTCGAGGCGGCCAGCCAAAGCGCTCTGATAGTAGGGCATGTGACTCTCCAGCAACTCAAAGTCGAGCGGGATGTAGAAGCGGTTGCCTTAAGCGGCCGCGATCGCGTTGTCGCTCGCGTCGTTATCTACCTTGTTACCAGCCCCTATTCTAAGTCTGGTTACGTTCTTATTTTTGCTGGTGTCAATACCCTGATAGACCGCATTTTCGATCGACATCACCTCATTACCAGAAATCTTTATCATGGTCTTCTTGACGATGCCGCGACCCAGGATCTGAACGACGGTTCGGTCAGCGTCTGTCGACATCAGCGAACTAGTGATAGCGAGGCGAACAGTCCCCGGCACAATGACGTCGTTAGCTCCAAGGTTCGGGAAGCGGGCCAAGAGCTGCTGGTTCTGGTCGATCGTCGATGGGTTGTTCGAGATAACGACACTTTGTCTCCCACCTTTCGCCCCAAGGGGCTCCCGAAGTCTGCGGTATGGATTGAGTTTGCGACCGTATTGACTCGACGACATATTTAAATACTCTATTAAACCCGTATGGTTTTTTCTTTAATACATCGTTAAAGATGAATGATGATATTAACATGGAAGAATCCGGTCGCGGCCGACATGTTATCATCGATGATAACATCGATGATAATAACGAAACGTCCGTCATAGAGACACACTTCATAGAGGTACCAGTTACAACCCAATCATCAACAATGTCGAGGGAAGAATTGGGGGGATAAGGTGGCGATACCAGTAGGCAATATCAGGAAGTACTCGAGTCAGATGTAGACGGCTACTTCAACAGGTTGGAAGAAGAAGAAGGTGAGGTCCCATATGTCGGTCGTGACTACTCCAAGTTCGAACATAGTGCGCGTGATGGGTTGCGACTACGATCAGCACCAGATGTCCCAATCATCAACACGATAACCAAAGGACCCCTAAAGCTGAGCTCCATTGCCGGAAAAAAAGGCGGTGGCGAAAAAATAAGGAGCGAACTAGGATTCGTAGATTGGAAGAGGGGTAAAACAAAGTATGCCGGCCCGCGCTGTAGAGACCCTACAGTCTACCGCTGAAACGATGGCGAAGACGGCCACCACAATAGAAACTGTCGAGCTAGCGAGTTCCCTTAAGTAGCCACCGACGTTATTAGCACAGTGAAAACCACGGTCAGTGAAATAAGCAACCCTAGCCAAGGGTCAAACGATGACTTACCTGTTCGCGAACTCCTGGGACTCAATAAGGTTCTAGAAACGTTCAGGGATGAACTGGTCCTTAACCTGTCCAAACTCACGGCGCTGGATGAACATATCGCGCTAGAAGAAAGACAACTTGGGGAAACCCCTGATGGCGATGGAGAACCTACCGAGCGGATCAACGAACGACTGCGGTCGTTGCGGGATGAAAGAGAAGCTCGCTTGGAGGCTGCATCGGCTTGCCGTGAGGCTCTTCGCACCCAAATAAATCGAATCCGCGAAAAAATCTCGATGGTTCTGCGCAAGGACACGACACTCGGTGAGCGACTTCGCACTCTGTTCAGAGAGCAGGGCGTCACGATAGCAAGCATTCTCGCAGCTGTCGGCATGACTATATCAACCATAGTTCTAACTATCGAGCTGCTCGTAGGTGGTGCGGCGGCTGCACCCGCGCCAGCCCCCGCGCCATCCGGTGGAGCCAAGGAGTGGGCAAAAAAGCAGCTAAAACCCCTCGCCAATCTCCTGGCTAAATTAGCCGGAAAGGCGGCTGGCGCGCTGCCTGGACTGATCGGGAGTGTCGTCTCCTACTTGTTAACTATATTATCAAAAACAGCCGGATGGCTCGCCAAAAATACTTGGGCTTTAATCGTGGAGATCGCCGGTCTTCTACTTTTCTCCGCCCGAGAGTTTCTAAAACCAAAGCGCGAGTAGTACGATCGCCACGAGGGCGACGACGAGCTCTAATTTCTCCTCCTCGTGGGTTGTACTTCCCGATCCTGTTCCAATTCTTACAATTTCACCCACTCTGTGATTTGTGTTGATGATTGGGTTGGGTGAACTGGTGGAACTCAATTCGTGAATAGGGGGTGCATCCAATTATTCCAATCGCGATTGGATTGGGGGTACGGGGGTGGGTGTATCCAATTCGTGAATTGGGGGTTTTATGAAATATTTTTATTTTTGAAATTTATTTGAATTTACAACCTCAACACTGTTGAGCCCGACCGTCTTGGGGGTGCGCTTGATGATATCCGTGTTCACGTTACCGTTGTGGCCGATTTTTTGATTGGCGGTGGCGATTACGATCTGATTATTGTAACCGTCAACCGGGTCACCTCGTAGTATCATATTGCTCGGCGCCATATAAAGACCTATTCCAAATACATAGTCTACTGGTGTGCTGGCATTCTGCAAAACGTCTTGATACCGTTTGATAGCGTCCACCTGAGATGAGATGGCGTCCTCGACATTTGCCAAGAACTGTTTTTGTGCGTCGAACGCCGTCCCGGCTCCTATTATAGAACTGCGCGATTGTCCCTGTGCGCCGAGGATGGCCCAAACGTATGTGCGAATGGAGCCGTTGAGGCGGGTAACACCGGCCTGCGTAAACCCTGACCGTCGTCCAATATAAAGGTTTCTATACCCTTTTGCACGTTTCTGTCTTGTAAAATATACTCTATGTGAGCTATTTGTGGTGCATTATACCAGCAGTAATCGTAATTACACTGTCTCTTTGTACTAACTTCAAACCAGAATGTCATTTTATTTACTACATAATCGGTGGCGGTCCAATTTGTATAACCTCTAACTGGGTTCACTACACGATTTGAATGATAAAAACCAAAGGTTACACCTGGGGTGGCATACTTTGTGCTTGCGCCGTAGTCTATACCACTGAGATAAACAGTGCACAGGCTGTTGCTGTTCGGGTATACTTTTTGTCTCCAATCCAATACGGTTTTTTGTGTTGGAAATGGGATTCCAGCCGTCGTCTTGATGTATTGGGGTACCTAGTCCGTTGAGAATCCTCCTAATAGTATAATACACATGAAAGTTGTAGACGCTACTGCTCAGCATGCTGTTCCTGTCTTTTATGTGGTCTCACACCCGGTTGTGGCACACCACACGGCAAAATTTAGTTGGTTCTGCCAGAACTGTTGTTCCAGTTTGTTGTGACATCCTGTGTAATGGTTTTAGGAAGTCTGTATTTTTCAAACATGTTAGTAAAATTGGTGTTGAAACCCAGGCCCAAACTGGCTCTTATTTTGGGGTGCACAAGCCCACCAATGGTGTTCTTTTGAGTGTATACACCTCCGACCAGGTACTTTGCATTATAATTAAAGCTAAATGCTTTTGTATCCATTGAAAGATATTATTATGTTTGCTACTATCACTAATGTTCAAAAAGAGAGTTGTGAAATTCAGAAGTCAATCGACAACTGCTGTGGAAAACGCCGGGTAGGCCTCAGATCAATCACCTTCACGGTTGGGTGGCGAAAATTGGGGGAGCGCGAAGGGTTTTACTATGTGAAGGATGGACAACAAGTAAGTGTAAAGCTACCTCCCGGACTGTGGGGAGCAAGACAGCTCATATACTTTTTTTCCACAGAGCTTGGCGACGAAGCCAACCTCATAGTATCAAAGGCTACCGGGCTCGCACCATTACATTAACAGCCCCCGGCGGTGCTGTGATAACTATATCAGACCCATTAGGCATTCTCATCGGTTTCAGCCGCTCACTTAAAAAGATTGTTTCCCCTCGGGGCCAAAAATTTGTTGGAGATGTGCCTGGGATCTAGTCTTTACCAAAACCCTCAAAATACATTTGAACCAGTTGAACACGTCGTACAACTTGTTGGATGGAGCCCCCAGCACACTACTTCAAACAGTGCCCGCCAGTGATTGTTATTTTGGGGAGACTGTGACATTAGACTTCCCATCCCCCGAAATAAAAGTTTTGGAATCTGGACACATCCACGAATTTAAGGTCTCTATTCTCGACGACCGAGCTAAAGAGTTGAATAACTATTATCCGATTTCGGTCGTTCTAGAAATTTCAAATTAATTCAAAGAATTAAACTCATGTTCGTAATAGAATTTATAACAACCAACATTATGAGTATATACGGGCCAGATAGTTCTTCCAATCCCAATCGCGATTGGTTGTCCCCATCGAAATACAAGGATGGTTCAGGTGGTGGATTCACCCCCACAGAGAGTGATTTTTTAACTACCGGGAAAACCGTAGCACTGGTTGATGACACTGTGGCTTCAGCTACAAAGTACATTCGTAGAAGTATAACACAACTGAGAACGGACGTCCTAACATCTATAGCACAAGTTTACCAAGAGGCCCGGACGGGGATTTAGGAAGTCCGGACGGGTATTGAGAAAGTCCGATCAGATACACAGACTGACCTTACGGAAGCCTATGGGATGTTGCGCTCTGAGGACCAGACAGCACTTACTGAACTAGGCCAAAAAATAACCGAATTTCGGGAAGGGGCTCATACAGAGTTTATGGAAGTTTCCGATAAATCAAATCGAGTTCGTAAAGACGTGAACAAAGCACTTGAGGATACCTCTGAAAAGGTTCGTGTTGAGGCCCATTCCGCTATCGATGAGCTTGCCGCATTGTTGGACACATCTGTAGAGCAGTTTAAGTTATTACACCTCATAAAACCCATCATAACAGTTTGGGCTGAGAATCGGAGCGCATTGAATGAGGGGATCTATGAATATTCGTTCGGTGCCAAAGCGAGCAATAGATATCGGGGATTCGTCATGACAATTCCAGGTACGGTTCGACGAATGGCGATCTGTTTGGTTAATGCTAAGGGTAAACCTGTGGGCGCGGTCATGGTAAATCTCGTATTGGATGGGGAAGAACGGGCGGTTGGAGTCACTAAACTCGCTGGACAGAGTTCAGGCGTGGTTTTGTTCGCCGGTGACGATCCAATTAGACTTTCTGAAGGTAGTGTTATATTAACTTTGTTACTAAAATCGCTGACCCAGCGAGTTCTTCCACTGTTGTGACATTGTTGATTGAAGTAAATTTGTAAAATTTAAATATGAACGAATCACCGCTTCCGAGCACGCTTCCAATGTTCAACCCCAATCCATCAACACTGTTGAAATTGGATGATATTGGTTTTGGCGAAAGAAGTTCAGATTTTAGGTTGGAAATTATCGTCGAGATTCTAAAACAAGAAGGGTAAACTCGCAGGATAAATGCTAAACAATATAGACGAGCTGCAAATATAGCGGAGGGGGTGAGCACCTTGTTAGTGTCCGTTTCTATACTAGGTGGGGCCGGAACCGCTGCATTGTTATCTACAGTCGTGGAAATTCCTATTGCCGCGGGTTTGAGTGGTGTAGCCACTGGGGCAGGATTGCTGTGTATGGCGTTCAGAGTAGTGGGAAAAAAATTCGAAAATAAAAGTAGAAAGCACGACAGAATATCGGTTCTCGCGAGGCCTAAGAAAAATAGCATCGACGTTATCGTGTCCAAAGCATTGGCCGATAACAATATATCGGACGCTGAATTTGAGTCGGTGGTGGAGGAGATGTCGCGATATGAGGATCTAAAAAATACTATTAGAATTAAGGCGCGCGCCACCCTTCCCAAGATTGTGAATACTGATTGGGATAAATTTAGGTTAAAATTGGGAGTAAAGTGGCGGGAAAAGCTACAACACCACCGTGAGTATGTCACCCACCGGCCACCATACATTTCTATAAACGCAAAATGTCCATACCAGGAAGTAATCGTGTTACCGCGTGACGCAATCACCTCTAATATATATATATAGATCGCCTCGATACTTTGGTGCATACGGTTAAACCAATACACAAAACAGGTAATGTTTATCTCCAATCGAGATTGGATGTCTTGGTGGTTGTGTTAAATTAATACACACCGTGGCCTCGATAAGGCGAAATATAATCGGCTATAATTACACATAGCCGTGTAATTGGAACATTGTCGTCTGCTGATAAAATATCGGGCGAGTTTATTCACTGACCGCTGTATCTGCTAAACTTTATAGGCAAACAGCGTTCGGATAGGAACGCCATTGCTAAGGTAAACAACCGGTATGACAACGGTGGTCGGATGTGAACGGTGTGTCTAACATTGAGAAAATATCGGTTTTATCTTTATAAAGGATTTCTGCCCCGCCATACTGGACATAAATTAGTCCCCAAAGTGTGTTGTTTCGGCTACTATTTCATGTTAAACAAGCAAAACCTATAGATAAACCAAAGCTTGATATGAAGCCATATATTTGTCTCGATTGTGGCAGAGAATCCGCGACATCGCGCGGCTTGGGGGTACACAGGCGAAAGGCTTCGTGTAGACCCACCAAAGTATTATGCGAATGGTGTGGAAAATCAATGGCTAGCGCGCCAACCGTAAATATACATAAACTCATGGCATGCCAAGAGGTTCCTGCAGAAATTAAATCCGATATCATTAAACATAGAAAGCGGGTAAAAGGCTACGAAATCGATTTTTAATCTCCAACCACCAATTTATAGGAGTTTTTTACACTCCTATAAATAAATTATAGACCCTATATTAGATAAAGGACTTTCCTGTGTTAGGTGGGACCATCATCAGCACCGATAAGCCCCTCCAACCTAGGTGGTATAATTTCCATCCCCACTATACTACTAAGTAGAATGAAATATATACTGTTACTATACACACTAAATACTAAAACATGTTTGGCCCAGTGTTACTATGATGTGATATGCCAATAGCCGCGTATATTTGTCACTACCATAATTTTACATCTATGATACGCTTATTTTTCTGAAAATTTCCAAATTGTATTATGTCGAAACATTCGACAGGCGAAACAGTAAATTAAACGAATTAAGCCCTGTGCCCTGTTCTATTAGTGACCATTTTTACCCAGAATGCGTGTTAATGAGCCAACTGTTTACATTTTCGTTAATAAAAGTAACGTTTGCGGGCACACTTCCACGTAATCTGAACAGGACCGTTTAGCACAATTAGTAAAGAGCGTGCACATGCACCCCGGTTTGTAAGTACATGTATATCTGACGGTGGTCTCCAGACAGGATACGTTTATTTTCTTTGAGTATTCCGGTTTCAACCCAACATAGAAACATACAGACGCCTCCGTCTAAGCCGACTACAACTGTTCCCGCGTTTGTTTGTAATTGTTGTATAAATAATTATAAATAAAGTTGAAATAAATATTTGCAATATCATTACATAATACTGATTGTGTGATGTGTTCTCTAAAAAATATCGGTCGTATAGTTATTTAGTTTCAAATGTTAGGGCACAAGTCGTCCATATATATTATAAAAATGAGTTGTAATATGCCCATTTGTTTAAAAAATAATGGAGAAAATCACTGCGTGTTTCCTTGAAGAAACCGAAACACTTTCTGAACCACTATGAAAACAACTGTTCAATTCTGCCACGCGCATCCAACATTAAAGTATTTGTGAGCCACAATTTGTAAAGCGTACGGCTATAAATAGGACAACTTATTGCAATAACACATTGACTTCAAGTGTCAAAATCCAACGTGACGTTGGTAAATATAAGCGTAACTTTGCGACATAATTTTCAGGCTTTCATGGCGTTGTCATTAAGGCTGGTTTTCACAGAGCGCGGCCCATATGTATTCAATGCCCCAGTCAATATGAGGGTGATCCAGTAAGTAGTGTCTATTAAATATTAGACACATTGGAACGCAAGCCGTCAATGTTAATCCATATTGATGCCTCGTGAGTTCATATTGGTCAGTGCCAGCACTACATTTAACCTCGTAAAATAGCTCATTCTAAATCATCAATCAATTGTTTACTTCATTTATACTTTGTATATGTTTTGATGCGAATATGCATTGTGAGTGGTTCAAGTATATAACAACACGGTTATTTGATTTGTATGTGGATATATACCACTCGTTCCACAGCGCAACGCTATTGCGCTCCTAAAGTTGGGCAATATCGCACGCTAAACAACTATTGTGTATATCCACATACAAATATAACTACAGTCAAACCTGTGCTAAAGACCACCTTGGAATAGCAATTCCCTGTGTACAGCAGCCACAATTTTGCTTTCCCAATTACTCAATTCCTACATACAAACCCTGCAAATAAATACCACCTGTGAACAAAGGCCAGATTTGTCTCTTCCCATGTCTCGTCTTTATCCCGTCAACACAGTGCCGTGAAACACGGTGCCGTGAAACATTTTTGATATCCTGTCAATACGACCTAATCACTGCCTATGAATATGTGCGGTGGCTGGGGTTATATTTTAGCATTTTAAAGCCATTTGTAGGTGTTGACGGGATAAATAGAATTGTAGGTTAGTGCCGTGAATGGGAAACCAATATCTGGCGCGGCACGAAAACGGGATGATCCGCGCCCATCCCGTTTCCTAAGCCTTGCCAGATATTTTTCCCATTCACGGCACTAACCTACTATTCTCTATGTATTCACAGGTTTGACTGTATTGCATATTTTCACATACAAATCAAACCTATAAATATTTGTATTTTACTGAAATAATGTCAGCGATAATTCATCTATGCCATGTATATAGATCTACTCCCAACTATTTCTATCTTAACTTTCCGATTTTTAATCTGCGAACATTGGTATTTTGTTGGAAAAAACGTCAGAGATGCTTGATGATGTCATTCACTTGATGATGTCACAATCACGTTGGTAGAGTCAGGTACCTACAATTCTTCATTTCAGATGGTAAATGACCATATGTTATAGTAGTGGAAAGAACAATAGCAAAAATAGGAAACAAGCTCCAAGACAGATTAGAAATTAGAAAAAACTAGAAAATGTGTTCATAGAATACGGATGCCCCATATACCGCTTTGATAATAAACGAAGCAAAATTCAAAGTCCAAAAGGAGATAATACATAACCCGCGGGTCGAATAAAAAATCTCAATAAACTTTGCGCATCTACTCATCATGAGGAAGCTACATACCAAGTTTCAGCCCAGTAGGTAATAGTGTTTAAAACGTTTCCTAGCTACAAGGCAAATTTGCCAAATTCTAAGTCGAAAAGGGGGAGATAATCCATGACCCGGGGTCGAATAAAAAATATACTTAGCATAAGGAAGCTACATACCGAGTTTCAGGTGTGTAGCTATTAGGGTTTAAAAGTATTACAAGGCAACTATGTATTTCCAGTCAAGTGGGTCATATAGATTAAGTCACAGGGATGTCAATGCACCATTCTTTTATAAGAATGATTATATACAACATAAAGTTGATATCACCAATGCCTGGATCAGTTGTGTTCGGGATAATACGTTTGGATATACTCAAACCGGAGTTGAACGACTGAATGATAGTTTAGAGTGTACGTTTGTTAATGCTTGGAGCTCAATCACAAACTAGAACTTTCATTCTTGGTACTGGGACTGCTTTTGATGCACACAAACAGTATTTAGCCAATGTTAATGATGCCTTTATCAGAGCTGTTGACATACCAAAAATAATTTCAAATTATCAGAATGTTTTACAGTATGCTAGGTCAAAAGTTGACTTTGTATATGGATTTGGATTACATATGGCACCAAGCGAGATGGATTTGCAAATTGGAAGTATTCAAAATTATAATAATTGAATAGTAATATCTACCGACAATCAATCGGTTGGTTTTAGTGATAATGTAAATATTATGCCAGTACCGCCACCGAGACAAACGAAAGATAAAAATAGTATTGAGCCACTAGGCACTGCTGCAGTACCAATGCATCATGTTCAATCTCATGAAATTAATATTATACCAGAAGCAGATAATCAAGAAAATCAAATTACCGCTCTAGTATTGTAATTGGTTTAGGAGTATTATTATTTTATTATCGAGATAGAATATAATATTTAGCAAACATATATAGAAATCCTGCAATTGCTATTATTAAAGCCCATAACTTATTTGCCCCAACGGCTTTCTCTGCAGTTTTCAGCAACCAAGCTACAATAATTATTCCGGGTAAGGCAGCTGCTGCTTTTCCAGCTAACATTGCAGCTAACAGTAAAGAACCAATATGTTTTAATTGTTTCTTTATCCATTCTTTAGCTCCTCCTTTTCCTGATTGTTTTGGAATATTTCCAAAACTACTTGCACCTACAGTAATACTTCAAATTAGAGTGGAAATTATAAATTCAATGGCGGTTATAACTGAAATTATTGTTATTCCCTGTTCTTTGAAGAGAGCTTTTAATAGTTCTCGTAATGTGGTATATTTATGTAATAGCCTTTCGATTGTACTTTTTGTTATATTTATTTGGTTTCTTAATGTTTCCTTAGCGAATAAAATATCTCAATCAATATAACTTGGGTGGGGTAAGCAATAGCTGGCCGTGTATAGAGGAGGAAATTAATTAAAGTTTCAATATGTTTATTAACAATTGAATAAGTATAAACTCATAGTAGGAGTATGATACATGTACTCTATGTTATCAGGTATGTGAAGGTAATTGACCTGTGTCAGCAATATGAAAGACTGGTGGTTTGGTTCACCAAGCCACCGACTGTTGATACCAAATCTGGTCCTCTGGGACTTGTCGGTGCATTAACACCAGATTTGGATCATGAACAGTTCCAAGTGTCTTGTAGTAGTCATTATCTTCCTATGTGATGGAGTAATAACTAACCTCTCCTCTGTTTTCCTCCATGGTTTTGTAACCAACGTTTACCAGATCTGGAGGTCGGGACAGTTCCACGAAGTTGGGCGGTTCAGTTCAATTGGTTCAGTCAGTTTGGCATAAAAAACATCGAATCCGGTCGAGTTCCGACTATTTATACACAGTCTATCGCATGGCGTAGCACTAACGTTGATGTCATATCCCGTCAATTCGTGTAAGATCGGAAGATCGCTAACGACAATACTAATTATAATCCAGACATGACATTCGGCAAAAAGGTAAAGTACATAATTGTTTATCGAAACAATGCGGGTCTGACACATGACAACTTGTATTTTAGCTGCAATCGGTCTTCAACCTAACAAGTGCTCGGTCAATTAATTGTCGTCTACAAATATGTGTCTGCACATTCCTATTGTCTCACGATAATGCTTTTAAAAGGAATAATCTTCAATTTATTAATTAATTTATTTATTAATTTACTAAGTTAACTTTTGTAGCTCAGACACGTGACGCATTTCTGACTTTGCACCCATTTCAATTCGCTACCATTGTTCCAATTTTTCAAAAGCAGTTAATTTAATAATAAATACAAGAATAGTTATATTTAACAATTATTAAAAACATCTGAGATTATTTCATTCAAATAAATAACTACAATCAGTGTCTATTTGTGCAATATCATTTTGTTCATGCAGATTCAGACATTGACGCAGATTATAATTTATTAGACATCTCAAGAGTTTTCAATATATATGCATTCAATAGTAAAATTACAATGTACAATTAAATTCCATCTTCATCTGTTTTCTCTACTCTTTTTCTTCAAGCTCCGGACTCGGAGTTGGATCAGTAATTGGGTGTCAGTTCCAGAATTCGGTGTGGTTACCAAAGAATCCCACTGACATCGGCTTTTGCCAACACGTCAATATACTAGTTAGTTCACCAGATACATATCAGGTGTATATCAGTATCAGTTGACAAGTGATTTCGGGTCAGGGGAATGGGTAATTGGACTTCATTCAACTACAGTTAATTTGAGTTAAACCAAGCCGGTATCTCTAACTTAAACGGTTTAAGCCTGTCGTGATGTACGAACCTAGGCTTATGTCTCTGACTATCCCTAATTCGGTACAGTATATCACTCAGTTTCGTGATAATTTTGTGTGGACCGCACCATGGTCTCATCAGCTTACTACACACACCAACTTTCCGTTTGGCGTTGTAGTACCATACTGCATCACCCTTATGATATGTGCTTAAGCTAGTCTTCACATCATAATTCCGCTTCAGAGCATTACTTGCTACATTCAAATTTGTCCGAGCAAATTCATGTATCTGGTACAATTTCTCCTCCAGTTAATTGACATAATCTGATCCGAAGTTCCTGTCTGTTTCAGTGTTCATTTCAGGTTGGGACAGCAACATGTCCACTTGTAGCAGAATCTCAGAACCGAACATCATCGCAGCGGGTGTGACCCCGGTCGATTCATGTATAGATTACGATACGCCATCATACACAAAGGTACTATCTCAATCCATTTTGTCGGGTGGTCAGCGACAAAGGCTGAAAGCATGTTCAGTATTGACCTGTTCGCTCGCTCTATCATTCCGTCTGAACACGGTCGACCGCTAGTTGTCCGTGTTTTACTAATATTCAGTAATTTGCACATTTCTCTGAATAATTGGCTCTCAAAGGTAATTCCTCGATCAGTATGTAACAGTAACGGAATTACCATTCTTTGGAATATCTTGTCAATCAGCTTTCTCGCTACATGTTCAGCTGTTAAGTGTTTTATGGGTGTCGCCTCTAAGATAACATCCTACAACCATGACATAGTTCCATTCTCAATAACAATTTTTCCCATTTTGCACCAGAAATGTATTGCTTCATGGGTGCTCTCGACATTTTCGTAGCTGTATTTCGTGCGGCACAAATTTCACATTTGGGGCACCATTTTTCAACATCTCTTCTGAGTGCATACCAGAAGAATCTTTGTCTGCCACTGTGCAATGTCTTCTTCACACCTAAGTGACCCGCAGTCACACTGTCATGCATCTGTCTCAATAATGTGATACGTAGCCGTCTTGGAACGACCACCTCAACTTCAGTACCATGGTAATTATCCCATTTTCTATACAGTACGCCATTTTGTATTACTATAGATTCCCATCTATACCAGTAATACTGCTGTTTAACACTATATTTCGCTATGCTAGACCACTCTGGTCTATTTCCTAATTCATACCACAAGTGTACAACCTTCAGTACTGAGTCAACACGTTGGCATTCTCCAACGTTCTCAAGATCAAGATTCTCAATCAATATTGACGCTATTCTCGTCAGAATCTGTCAGAAGTGGTGGTATATTTTGTCTATGTTGGTCACTCCAGGTGGATATGTCTATCACGTTAGAATTCTGCGCTGTTATTATCTGTACTAGTACAGATCTCTTTCAAAACATTGCAGCCTACTTCGTCACAGTCTGATTTACTTGACTTTGTTTCCAACATAGCTACCTGTTTCTTATCAGTAATTTGATCTACCTTGGATTTGTGTGCTAATGTACAATTGGAAATATGAATTTCCCTCTTGCTTGTAATTGTTTTTCAAACAAGGTGGTTTATGCATTGACCACAGGCAAATCAATAGTGCTGCAGTTCTGAGCACTATCTCGGTTGTGAGTGAACACACTACAACGAGTAATATCATAACTCTCCCTTACATCACTCATATCAGTCCTGGTTTCACTTGAGGCACACGTTTGGGTTTTTGGTGCAACCCAGGGGATTCTTGTGCAACAAGCTCTCTCATCTATATCATCAACTCTTAGTTCAGCTTTACTAGCTTTATCCCTACGTCTCCCTGTTATCATTTCGGCACAACGGTGGGATTGTGGCGCATCCCCATGATTTGTTGTGCAGCAACATTTAATTACCAGATGACGTGTCTATAATACAACGGTCGGATTGTGGCGCATCCACATAATTCGTTACATTACAACACTTAATCGGAGCTCTACTTGTCTCCCCTGTACTACTCAACTTGTGTGTCGAGCAACAATGGGAGTGTGGCGCATCCCCGAGATGTGTTACTCTACAACACTTATTAGAAGCTCTGCGTGCCTTCTCTGTACTACACAACTTGTCTGTAGAGCAACGGTGGGATTGCGGATGTGGCGAATCCCCAATATTTGTTACTCTACAACATATGTATTCGTTACCAGAATTCATCTTTCTGGTTTTACACCGGTCAACATCAGGTACATTGTCTCTGTCTGGTGTACAAGTTTAAGGTTGTGGCGTACCTCGACATTCACATGTACCACCAGCTTTTGCCTGAGAGGAATATACCTCTTTCTGCTCACTATTATTCTCAAAGTTCCCATACCTCACATCTACACGCTCACAGTATTTACACTGTTTGTGATAACGCCTGCTCAGTGCATCACAGTTTGTGTGTAGTTTTCTTTGTTGGTGCTCGAATACAAAACCGTATGTGTACAACTATGTCAATATCTGCATAGTTGACCCTCTAGAACTTTAAAATTCATCAGCCAGCGCAAGCTTGCGCAGTCGATCCTAATTTTTTCATCTCGTGTCCATACACGTAGTGGTGAAACTGGCGTACAACTAGTACCACTGCATACAATTCTCGTCTCGTGGCGCAATCTCGCCGTTCCATCTTTGAGAAACATTTTGAGTAATACGCAATTACTTTCTCCTCCCCATTCTGTATGTGTGACAGTACCAGACGCATCCGTTCTGACTACAAAATAATCGTCATCTGTCGGAAGTGCCAAAACTGAAGACGACATCAGTGCCTCTTTCTATGCATAAAATACCATCTCACAGCTCTCACTCCACACAAATGTTCTACCCTTCACCGTCAGTTCATGTAAAGGCTTCGCTTTTTCTGAGAAGTGGTAAATATACTTCCAATAGAAATAAGCGAGCCTAAGGAAATATCTAACTTCCCGCACGGATCTCGGTGTTGGTCAGTCCTTGACGGCTTTCACCTTTTCTTGGTAAAAGTTGAAACTGATTTACCGTACAATTGTTCAATTTTCTGAAGTTACAGCAGAACCTTACAGAGCCGTTGGGCTTCGAATGAATATATGGGTGACAGTCAGCAAGAACAAGAAGGTTCTATAACTCCTGCTGCTTACATTTTCTTAATTTCTTGTTCGGCTATCTTCGTTTAGCCAATCGTATTCAGTAAGGGTAGGTGTTGACTGGTTTGTTGTTACCAGTGCCAACAATGTGGTGCTTAATCATTTTTGTTGTACGAATGTCATAGGATGACCTTGAAAAACTATCCTGGTTCTAAACAAAGACATTTTTCAGTTTCTCTTTCTGATCAATGTTTAAATCTGAACTGGATTTGTCATAAAGCTCAATCAAGTGTTCTGGTACATGTATATCATTTCATAACTTAGGACCAGCAACGTATTGACATACAGTTACTGTTTGAAACACAACAGCTACTATATTTTCATACACTGTGCAAGGTGTTTTTTTGAAATTTGCAATACGTATTGTAACGACCCTTCGTTGCGTCTGCCTTCAAGAATACGGGGTAAATCATAGTTTCCCGTTCACGCAGGGGGTTGGTAGCGGGCTCTCGTGAATCGGGATATGAAAATTGGAATGACTAGGTACTTGGCAACGAAAGAATGACAATAGCGAATTCAGTATTAATACCTGATATTTTGCTAATACATAAAACACAATATTATGCAACACCTGCAACTGTATGAGGGTGACAATTCATAGTAAAAATAATGGTACCGGGATGATACACAGGACTAAATAAATCAACAGTTAGTATTCGTAGTACATGTATACGAGTTGAGACTAACTAACATAGGCGACTATGGGAGCGACTGGACACGAGCAACTCTTTTCTAAAGCGTACACGCTCAGACCTAGACGGGAATCACGAAGCTTGGGTGGGGAGCTGGGTGGGGAAGTCATACAGCGGGAATCACGCAGCTTGGGGGGGTTGAAGAATACTACTGGGTGGGGGAGTCACACAGCGGGAATCAGGAAGTTTGGGTGGGAAGAATAATACAGGGTGGGGGAGTCACATAGTGGGAATCACGAAGCTGGGGTTGCGAAATAAGCTGGGTGGGGGAGTCACACAGCCGGGGGTCACGAAGCTGGGGTGGAAATCATGACACTAGCTGAATAAGGGGGACACAACAGCTTGGACGCATGACAATGGAGTGGGGTTCACCTCACAGGGGTGGGGGTGAGTCACACAGCAGGGGGTCACGAAACTTGAGTCGGGAATCGTATCGCAATGGGGAAAAAGTGGGTGGGGTAATGAGATATTGGCATTATCATGGTTCCAGCCAATATTAAAAATCAATAATGTCATAATCACGTTCAAATCATCACATATAACGACTAACGGACCATTGGCAACATCGTCGGTGAGTAATGTTTAAGGGGGAGAATATTTGGGCCTTGGGAGTTCAGAGACGCGAGTTGCGTCTCGAGTTGCGTCTCTCGGGACAAAGTCGACAACTGACATATTTCACTCCTATTTATAACCTTCGGTCCGGAAGTTGTCCGCAGATTCAGGCCTTTGATTGGCTCGTAAACAGTCCGAGGACAACATTCGGACAACGTGGACCATATTTGGAATCCGCGGACAACATGTGAAAGTTGTCCCAGATTCCGCACAGTGGATTGGTTGGAATGTGTAATCGAATAGCAGGACTTTCCCATTTTAACGAAACGTGAAAGTTGTCCCGCATCGTTGATTGGTCGGAAAGGTTTGGCGGAAATTACCGAGCTTAAACAGGTTTACGCAGTATAAAATGGCGGCGTGTTCAACACACACAGGAAATGTCAACAAACTATTGTGAATTGTAACTAACTAAACAAGTTGAAGACGCCGATAATAAACTATTGATAATTGTAAACATTCAGACATGCATCGGAGATCGTGGTAAGTTCTGTGGATAAAATGACAGACGTGTTTTGTTGTCCAAAATGAGTGATAAATTCGAAGCGAGGAATACGCAATACACAGGCATGTATAGCGATGCTTCGCTGGCTGGGTCGCTTAATTATTGGTATATTTCCAAATTGTGGATCAACCAAAACTTTCGCCACCAAGAGTCCTATTTTATCAATAAAACATTCAGTCGGTTCCAAAATTCCCACTCTTTTTCGGTTAATACGGCCATCGGTTTACCAGGCACAATTACTTCTATCTCAGGCGGTATTTAAAATGTTTCATTCACCGCAATTCGACAACAGCTAACATTTTCTGCATTCAGAAAACATGGAATTCTCTCCCCTTTCAATGTGATACAACCTTTACTCAGCATATGTCACACTGGTGTTTTGTAATTAAATCAAGACCCAAACTACCATCCAATTATATGTCAGCTACAGGCACACTGTGCTCAATTTTCTGTTTTCCGAGACACATATCTACCTCGGTTTTAACCAAAAATGGAGATATTTTCCCAGTAACAGTTAGCATTGTTGTTTGAACAGGTGTCAGATTTGGTCGCGTAACATAAGACCAATTTTCAATAGTTTTCTTGCCTAGAATTGTGGTATTTGCTTCAGAATTAAGTAATAATGTTACAAGGTTATTGTTTATTTTTGCAGAAAGAAAATGACCTTGTTTTGCGACAGCATTGTTTATTGCGATCTGGGGGCGGTTTAATTTGTCGGGTTGCGATCGCTCCATGTTCGTTTCCCTGCCTTCTGTCATACACTCCATTTCGACTCCTCATATTGTTAGAATAGTTTGGATTATCTCCCTTAGACCAATTGAAATTCTGCCTGTCCATTTGTTCTGTAAACTGGTCTTGGTACCTGCGTCGGTATTGTGTATAGTGCTGTGGTACATTTTATTTGTTTCCACCATTATTGTACCGTCTGTTTCTCTGTTAAATAGAGATTGTGCACAAAAGAGAAAACTTTAAATTTACACAAATATCACAGTCATTTCAGAAAGTTTTACAGATATTTTTTTGATATAAGACAATGGATAAGTGTTTCAGCACCATTTTGAACGTCACAAAGGTCAAGGTCATATCATTGGTGGTGCGAGTGCGATACACATGTTCAACTGAATGAAATATCTGAATATTAAAGCAATTCTTCAAGTAATATTGAATATATTGGATGATGGAGAAACGCTTACAAACTATTCTACTTTTTGACGGACAAACGGATGGACCGACATACGGAAGGACGTACGAATCATGAAGAGCACGCATATCGCATTGGGGCCTACAAATATACGTGGTGATACAGCAGTATATGTTTCAAAATAGAGACGTAATAAACCCGAAGGTCTTCAACGTGGCAAATAATGATCTCCACATTCAGCGATGTACGGTCCCCAACAACAAATATAACTACAGTAGAAATGCAAGTCAATTACACTTATTGTTGGAGAAGTGTTCGGTGAGAGAACACTTTAAGAAACATATTTTAAAATGAACTCAAACTAGATCAGAAAGTGTTCTCAAGTACGGGTACAAGTGAAATATTTCGCTAAATATTGTTTTTTTACTGAGTTGCTGACCTCCATCGGCCATCAACGACACAAGGAACACAATCGCAAGTATGAACATATAATTATAACTATACTAACTAATACGTTGCCACACAATTAGCCAAACAAACCGACCACAAACCTTTATAATTACATTCACTTTCCGCCGCCACATATCGACTTCACGGACGTGAGAGGTATGTGAATGGCGAAATCCCGTAGAAATCCCGTAAAAAATGTTAAATAGTGGATAATTATGGGCTACATGGGTTATATACAGGGGTATACCGACTGGAAAGTGTCTGCTAAATTCGTAACGGCATGGTTTGCTTACACAGAGGAGACCACAAATAACCATAAATAACCTTTTTGTCACTGCATCGTTTAACAAATTGTCTGCACTCGTGGATCTATGAAATATTCCGTCGTGCCATATGCTAATTCGCTTCCTTGCCTTTTAAATTAAAATATCAATAAAACAACGAAAGCCTACGTACCTCGTGATAATTGGCTGTCATTTTACTCCATTTGCTCCACCGCTAAACCTTTACGCCAACCTAAACCTGACGCTCACCTTGTACACGCTACACCTCTCCCTGATTGTTCTAATGATAAAATACAAGGAAAGTTATGGAAACACAATAATGTCAATGACTTATGCGTCACTGGATATTATTTGTATCATTCTATATTTGGCATTCTCTGGCAACTTCTTGCTAGATCTAGCGAAGTCATGATAGTTCTAGTAGATATACATTAGAACATTCTGGAATCTGGGGAATCTTGGGGAACATTCTGGAACTTTCTAAAGGGTATATTTAGGGCTGGACATTCAAGGCTAGAGAGAGTTGTAACCAAACGAAAGATATTCCAAAGGATTAAAGAGTATTCTATTATGGATTTTACTTGTGAAAAAGGGGATTTATATAGTACGTGTATTTTATAAGAATTTTGAATTTGGATTTAGCAAATTGACAGCAGAAAAAGTGAAAACTGTGATTTAAGTGGCCAAAACAGTGACATTTTGTGAAGTTCATGTATTGGATATATATCGGAATAGTAATATTAAGAGGATATTAGTGGATTTATTCGGGACATGCAAAGGTATATTTTATTTGTACTGCGTAAACTTGCGTGTGAATTTGTGTCTTTATAGTCTCAATAAAACTTAATGTAAAAGGTGTGCTGGCTTCAATTATTCTGTTATTGAGACTTGCCTGGCTGACCAGGATCTATACTGTTCGCATAAATGATTGTCAAAGGCTATTCTGATCACAGTAACATCTCGCAACAGTATATACAAACAGTTGCCCTGTTAGAGATGTTTCGAAGTGATGCCTTTACAATCATTGGAGTCAAAGACATCGCAAGTTTATATTGCTAAGCCATCAATAAATATCAACTCATTATTGTTGTTTCTTGTTAGTTTTGTGTTGTTTTCTTTCTTTCTTTTTTTTTTGGGGGGGGGGTGTGGAAGTAGGGCGGTAACATGATGTGCGCCACGATTTACAACATATCGTCCAGTAATGGCAATGACCTTTGTTTAAACTATTAGACAACTCTTAATAATTGTGTGGAATATATTTCCTTTGAGCCCGACAGCACTAAATTGGTCGTCTATAGAGCTGTTCATATAGATCGGCTAAGACTTCAGAAAATTATCAAATTATATCATATATATAGCAAGGTTAGATACCATCAATTGATGAATCACGGATAAAATCTTCACCTTCATAGATAAAGGAATAAACACACCAAGGATGACCATCCACTTCGTGTTTGTATACAAAATTGGGTCCTACTTGCCATGTTGTGTTGTTTTGCTTTACTTAGCGCCGACAATAGCTGCTGATCCTGAAGTACAAGCTGACCAATATTCCAATTGTGCCTGAAGTTATGAAACCTTACGTGATACCATAAATTATAAAATAGTTTCCCCACCTAAACATAATAAGTATATGAATGAATGTCAAAATAACACCAGTTGTATCGTGAGTTTAACTATTCATGTACTGTGAACGCAACAATGGCAATGAAAGTTAAATCATTATTGTGAAAGTTCGGGGTTGGATATGTCTGATTGGTACACGAAGTGGGGGACATTAATGGCTTCATGTTGGAGAATATCAGATATTGAAGTGAGCATTTTGATTCTGAAAAGCCGTATTTACAAGTAGTTGAAATCAATGTTAAATGTCAAACGATGTCTTCAGATTGATAGATATACCAGGCCAAACTTAATATCATTTTCTTATTTCTATGCAGACGCTCAACGCCGTGCGCGTATGGTAGAGGTATGCCGGCATGAAAATATCCTCGTAGAAGAACGTTTACGTATATGCTGTATATACCGGAGACCGACGGCGAATTTTACCTGGTATAACTCACCTGTACACTCCCGCTTGAACAATAACTTGAAATGTACTGTGAATGTGTTACTGCATTATATAAATTAAGGTTCGTAACCTTGAGGTTATGAACTTTTCCCGTTGATTGAAATCTGAAAGGACAGGTATCCTTACCCGGTGAGGCGGACAGAGCAACAAGGGCAATGAAAGTTAAATCATTATTGTGTAAGTTCTGGGTTGGACATGCCTGATTGGTACACGAAGTGTGGGACATTAATGGCTTCATGTTGGAGTTCCATCAGATATTGAAGTGAGCATTTTGATTCTGAAAGGCCTTATTTACAAATAGTTGAAATCAATGTTAAATGTCAAACGATGTCTTCAGATTGATAGATATACCAGGCCAAACTTAATATCATTTTCTTATTTCTATGCAGACGCTCAACGCCGTGCGCGTATGGTAGAGGTATGCCGGCATGAAAATATCCTCGTAGACGAACGTTTACGTATATGCTGTATATACCGGATACCGACGGCGAATTTTACCTGGTAGAACTCACCTGTACACTCTTGAAATATAACTGGAAATGTACTGGACGGATCGTAACCAAAGTAAATACATGTTATCACGACAAGCCAAATTCATTTTCGGAAGATCTATTTCCCCTTGGTAGCCGTTTTAATATAATTTCCATTACCATTGTCCGCGTAATAACACAAGTTCTGCTTGACCAATCGTATCCTTTTCCGTTCAATACCTCATGTACTACTTGACAAGCATGAAATAAATTCGGTATACATGTTTATTATGGCAAGTCGAAAAATCCGTATTCATTTTCAAAATGTTTAAACTTTTCATATTAGTTACCTGCCCTCGATAGCAATGTTTAATGTTCACCTTCAATATCCTTGTCCATGCACTAACAATGATAGTCATACTTGCAATCATGGCACATCTCAACCAAATTCGGTACGCAGGTTTACTATTGGAAAGGACGAACCTTGTAGATTTGCTTTGAGTTATATCTCCTTGTTTACTGGGCATGCCGGGACGAGTGCATAATGTGACATTCAGCACTCTTGTGTACCTCAGCTGACTCGCCTCCATAATGGCTGAATACATCACTGGATTAATATATGGCTATACTAAATGCATACATTGTTCACTGTCCGACACACCACTTCATCGCAAGGTTACATCTGAAAGCTATGTGCAATTTAATTTACTGTGTTAATATATACGGTATATTGTATTATGGGCCGGTGTTCTACATAACAGAATACAGGTATTGTATTTTAGTGTATTGTATAAATGGGCCGCGCCATACGAAAACCGGGCTTAATGACAACGTCATGAAAAGCGGTAAACGACGTCGGAAAAACGACGTTTGCAGCGTCGCTGTAAAAGTTCACATATTGCCCTCCCATTTACGTTTAATGGTGTCAGTTAACATTAAGTGTGAACAGAAAACGGAAAATTATAACTTACTGAAACTTTCACTAATTTGAGACGCGATGCCTTACACCTTAGGACACATATTATGACGTCATGACTTGACGGCACGTACTTGTGACGTCACTGAACGTGAATACATGTTTGACGTTATGGCCATGGTGTCGTGACAAAATATTATAGCAAGGATACTTGCACGAGTTCCTCGCAGCATCAATGACTTAGAAATGCGTCAGGCGCTGTGCATTGTCGCCTAACTGTCGTTCTTTGACATTTTCACTCTTTTTCGTCGGTTATCCTTATGAATTCAAAATGGTGAACGCATAATTTGACTGGCTACATATCAGCGAAGTCCTCGCTTACACTGCACCTTGAATCCTAAATAATCTTAAATATGAACAACCTAGTGTATGCCAACGATATTACCATCTATTATCTTGGTAAATTGAGACACTTTTGAACAATTCAATCCAGTACTTAGCGAATGATATGCCATTTAAGGCCACTCATTTTATCATAAACGGAGGTAGACACGCAACTATATTGTAAGGGACCGGCAGTCTGGTTTTTGTCATGATGATTATCCAGATATCGGGTTTAGTAGCTCCGCAACAACAAGGATGTACACTATCAACTATTTATTGGCTGAGAATAGAATACGAGAGCGAATGTCAATTCAACAAGTTTAATAAAGTCTTAACATGTACCAACAATTAAAGTATTCTTTACAGACTGAATATCGGATTATGCGGTGCAGAATATGTCATTTCCACAGAAATTAACACATGTCAAACAGAGAACAATAATGGGAATCTCAACCTCCAAGTAACCTCTGCAACTAATCAACATGTGTCGGTAAGCTTGGCTAAATATTCAACATGTTCTCATGTTATAGTACATTACAGTTTGCAGTGTTTAAAGATGGGTGGGGTAACCATGGGCGGATTCAGGGGGGCGGACCTGGCGCGCGCGCTCCCCCTAAAATTCGCCGAGTAAAGATTTTTTACAAGTTACAAGGCACGTTTTTTGCTACAAAATGCGCCAGAACGCAGAAAATGCGATGTAGAATTCAAAACAAATCCGGGGGGGGGGGGGGGCGGGAATGCTCCCGGACCTCCCTAGCGCTATCCCGAGCTCCGATAATATAGTAAAGTAGTGCAAAATAGTTACGCCCCCCCCGTAACCCGAAATCCTGGATCCGCGCCTGGCAACAAGTGACAAAGGGCACATGGCCACAATCCCTGATCCTTACAATATAATGACATATATATCCAGGGTTTGTATTGAATTTGGCAAAACAAATGCATCAACATCTCTCTAATAGATTCATAATCAGTGATTTCAATGCAGCTCCTTTATTGTTTGTGTATAAGCAATACATACTGCACAAAACACACAGTGAGGTCGGTGGATTTTTCGAAAAGTCTTGAAATTAATTGGAAATTTGATGGTCATAAACTTGCTTTTCGCACGATTTGTAGTATGAAATCATCAGCTTATCACTTGACTGCATAATAATGTATGTCTGAATCAGGCGATGGTAATTCGATCCTCAAGAAAGACACCTGGTGACAATTATAAGGTATTAAGCTACCAAATCTGCCCGACGTCGTGTTTTGTTACAAAGTTAATGTTATAAGCGGCCTACTTCCTGCTTTAAAATATGTCGTCGCATACGAAATATTAAATAATGTCGCTATTATTCCCCAAAATTATTTCAGACAGCAGCAAACAACAGGGAAACGCCAACACTCTTCCTTATTTGAAAATTATTCATACGGAATTACGTTACTTGGGCCGCAATCCAAAACATGACGTTACATTAATAGCAACTGCAATAAACATTATTTTCATACCTTGTCTTGGCCTAATGGGAAACACTTGGAAAGGCTACGAGATATCCAAATTTGGTTGACATGCGATAAAAGATGACAAATATATAGGACTTGTCCGGGTATTTTATCAACACCCCTTGTATACGCCGTTGATAAAAACGTTGTAATTTCAACGTCATTGATCTAAAACGTCATATAAGTTTTTACCACGCGTCATAAAAATACTTCTAAAATGAAAAATAATTGGGATACATTCATAATTTTGGCGGCATATGGCTTTTAAAAGATGTACAATTCAGAATACGCGAAAACGTAAAAACTGAAAATATTGTCATTAAGCCCGGTTTTCGCATGGCGCGGCTCAAATTAAGGTTTGTGTACTGACCAAAATGATGCACACAACCTGAAATGAAATTGTAATACTAATTTAATAATGTCATGCGTCTCCTATGGTGCCTTACATTTAATAGAACATCCGAATATTTGAGTTACTTATAACATTAAAATATCTGGTATTTTTGGAATCGGTTTCAGCATTTGTTTTCATATTATCAAGGTGCGTATTTTAAAACTCCTCAAAATATGACATCGTATCTATTTTCATAAACCTATGCCAATATAAAACTTACCAGTATCAACGCCCGAATTAACGCCATATCCGACGAACTATATAAGATAGTTATCTTTCGTTCCAATCCTAGTCACACTGCGTTTCTATATACATTGTTATTCAATACAATATGTTTGTTCTAACTTTATACACCACGTATACACTCTAATCGACTTCATGGTATAATATAGCTATATGTGTGTAGTGGTTAAATGGATAACCTTAAACCTAAGCAAAAACCTTCAGTAATACTGGCTAGCAACAGTCCTGAATAGCTTAAATTTATTCAAGACATACGTTAGTCAGTGCCAGAAAGTGAAACAGTATGAAATGCTGTAATAGTTGCTATAGTCTTGAATGTTTTGTTTATTTCTATTCTGAGATGCTACAGGGCTTATCAATTAACGGTTAATATTCGACAGAGGAGGCAATAAAGCAGAACAAAATGATACCATGTTTCCAACACCATCTTTGCCATCATCTTGAATTCAAAATGGCCACCATTATTTGCAATAATGCTGCATATGTGAGTGTGGGTATTTGTTTGTATATTTGTAAATTTGTTGAATTACGAGCAAAACTCAAGGTAATAAATATGAATAGGATTCATACAAAAGCAAGTGTAACGAAATGTGCATTTCACCATGGTCTTTTCATTTTCATATCCTAGGCCGATGCCAAGCACCAATACCGCACATGTATATACTGGTCCATAAGCTTAGAATTGGAATAAGGTCTTAATTCCCAGTGTACGATGACAGCAGCAAATAGCCAGTGGGTAGGTAAGCAGAGAGGTCACGTGACTTACCTGCGGGATTCGCAGCCAGGTATACTGTGGAAAAGTATTATAGAAGAGTTTCTGGTTTTAGACGGCAACTGGTGTAGACGTACTTTGCTGACGTCATGTGTATGTATGCACTCAACACAACCGTTAGCTAATGGGACGTCTTATGCTACGCCATAAATGTCCTTAATCAAGTGGTGATAAATCATAAATATCATCTGCACTTGCAGTTATATCAAATGACCCTTTCAACACTACATACATATCATAACGACGGCAATCAGTGCTTATCCAGATAATCCGGTTCGTTAGTGACCTGGTGCAATTTAAAAGATGCGAAATTGTGGAGTAAACATATTACACATTCAACGGTCTGACTCGTCAAACAGTGAAGACCCAGATCAGACTGCTAAACACTTGCCTTGTGGATGAATTATGCTCTTCATACAACCGTAACACATGACAGCTGTCAGTGCCGTTCTATGTATCGCATGCGTTATGCTCATATTTCTTTATGTTCATCCGCACATTGTGCGCTCTCGAGCATTGACTCTGAGAGACTACTCTAGAGAACCTCCAAAATGCGTGCGAATAAACAGGATATTGAAACATTTTAATGGCACGCACAAATGTAGACCAATCGCTCACTAGTGCACAAAGGCGAATCCCATGCTGAGTAAATATACTATTTTGCGCATGTATTTGTCCAAGGATTCGACCTGAGCGACAGGATAGTGGGCCAGCTAATATATTGATTTTAGCTAAGGCTGGCATTTGGCCTTGGTGCCACGACACACTTGCACACAATATTTGAGTGTACAACTTACAGTTGATCGATAATTATGTGCTTATGCTCATATTATTGGCGAAACGAGGCTGTTTCGAGTTTGTTATGAAGTCAGTAAGCGAATCTAACATGAGTTTTATTAGCAAATATTTAAGTATTGTTATTGTATAAGCACATTATCATTAATTGAAGTTGTGCACTATCTCGTGGATGTCTACCTTCACTCGAGAATCGTCCCCGAGCGACTACTCTACAGAGCCTAAAACTTGCTGGCGAATGGACTAAATATGTTACAATAGAATGGCACATACAGACATAGATACAATATTGTCTCACTAATGCAAAAAGTGCGGTTCCCGTGTTGGATAGAGACATTATTGTGCGCGTGTATTTCCACAATTGTCCTCTCTGAACGATAATAGAACAGGCCAGGAGCATTGTGAAACTTATAGGTCAGACAGACAGTTATCTCGTTATCTCGTCAATTATATGCATGGACCGTGAACTATATGCATGTATTAATATGATAAGAGAAACATTGAGCGAATTAAATTAATACATATGGGCCGCGTCATGCGAAAACCGGGCTTAATGACAAAAAATTGATTTTTCACTTTTTTGCATATTCTGAATACCGCATCTTTTAAAAGTCACATACCACAAAAAATATCAATGTATCTCAATTATTGTTCATGTTACATGTATTTTACGCAATTACGACTTAACATTAACGGGCGACTTCAACGTCAATAAGAACATTTAAGCGTAATGGAGTAGTAAACTAATAGGCCTGCCATGTAGGTTGATTTTAAGTAGTGTATGTATAATTGTATACTATTAGTGAATAATTGACAAACGACACGTAACCTTGAGCAAAGTCAACATTATCTTGTGTGTACTTTTTGCACAACTACGAACGCCGAAAATATATGAGCCGCGCCGTGCGAAACCCGGGCTTAATGATAACATTTTCAGTTTTAGGCCAAGACAAAGTATGAAAATAATGTTTATGGCTCGTGTTGCAGTTGCTAATGTAACGTTATGTTTTGGATTGCGGCCGAAGTAACGTAATTTCGTATGAATAATTTTCAAATAAGGCAGAGTGAGGCGTTTCCCTGTTGTTTGCTGCTGTCTGAAATATTTTGGGGAATAATAGCGACATCATTTAACATTTCGTATGCGACAACATATTTTAAAGTAGACAGTAGGCCGCTTATAACATTAACTTTGTGACAAAACACGATACCGGGCAGATTTGGGTAGCGTGATACCTTATAATTGTCGCCGTGTGTCTTTCTTGAGGATCACATTACCATCGCCTGATCTACATTATTATGCAGTCAAGTGATAAACTGATGATTTGATACTACACAAGCACTTTCGACTACAAAAGCAAGTTTATGACCATCACATTTCCAATTAATGTGTTGATGCATTTATTTTAAATTCAATACAAACCCCGGATATTTATGTCATTATATAGCTGAGTGTCTACCTCCATTTATGATAAAATGAGTGGCATTAAATGGCATATCATTCGCTAAGTACTGGATATAATTGTTCAAAAGTCTCAATTTACCAAGATAATAGATGGTAATATCGTTGGCATACACTAGGTTGTTCATATTTAAGATTATTTAGGAATCAAAGTGCAGTGTAAGCGAAGACTTCGCTGATATGTAGCCAGTTACATTATGAGTTCACCATTTTTAATTCATAAGGACAACCGACGAAAAAGAGTAAAGATGTCAAAGAACGACAATTAGGCGACACTGGTGTTGCTTTAGTTTAGCAAAATATCAAGAAGTTGTGTGAATGGAAACATAAATTACAAGAAAATTCCCCCAATGTTAAGTTTGGGAAAGCGCTAAGATTGTGACCGTGACATTCGGATTATCGAGGGTCTGAGGGTCCTGAATTTGGCAGGGCATGATAGAGAACCATTAGAGGAAGGAATGTGTAAAATATCAAGAAGAGCGGTGAAAGGAAACAGAAATTAAAACAAATTTTCCCAAATGTTAAGTCTGTGAAAGTACTAAGGTTGTGACCTTGACCTAGGGGTTAGCGAGGGGTTGATGGTTGTTGATTTGACATAGCATGATAGAGAACCATTAGAGGAAGGAATGCGTAAAATATCAAGAAGAGCGGTGAAAGGAAACAGAAATTAAAACAAATTTTCCCCAATGTTTAGTCTGTGAAAGTACTAAGGTTGTGACCTGGACCTAGGTGTTAGCGTGGGTTTGACGGTCGTGGATCCTCATTAAAAACACGGTACGAGACGTGTGCGTGCAAATACTGCACTTACACAGTGACCCCGCTGTATGTATTTATATTTAATGCATGTATAGACCTTGGTCCGTTACTTCAACTTGCGCTAAATTATGGAGCCACAATACACGCTGTGAATGTTATTTGCATGCCCAAACCACTCTACTGAGAATCGTCAGTTAAAATTGTAAGAAGTTTTGTTTGCCACTGTTAAAGTTTGTCATGCACAGAAGGATGCCCGGACCGAAGCTAGGCGAGACAGACAAGCAGACTAACTACCCATCTCACATACACGTCAATACAGGGGTATCAAATTATGTCAAATAAACGTAACATTACAATGCTATGTTTGGAGATACATGTATAATCAAACAAATAGTTGACTAAACGACAGATGTAAAGACAGAGCCAAATACCACACCACCGCACAGGTTCAATATGTCATAAGTCGTAGGTGCAACAAATTACCAACTATGGAACAAGAGGGCCGTAAGTCACCAAATACGCATGTCGACGATGGCCAGACAGCGAAGTTATAGAAATGTGAAGCTCTCACCAAGTGAATTTAAGTATCCATAGCATTATTTCTTCCCCCTGGTTGTGATAAACAGGTATCTTAATTTAGGTAGAGATGTGTAAATTAGAAATTAGAAATGCATAGAATTGCATACAAACAAATGTAAGATAAAGTTAGCAAGAGTGCAAAATGTCACAATATACGCACATCGAGACAAGGCCAGTCAACAAGGGGAGATACCTCACTGAAAACAAAACTTGTTCTTCATCTTGATGTGATAAACATGTATATCGAACTTGGTTACAATCCGTCAAGTACCACTTGAGTTATTGCGAGGACAAGGATCCAGAGTCCGAAAATATTCGGGCTTCTCCGTCGTTCCGTGATAAACAAGTATACCGAATTTGGTTACGATCAGTCAAATACAACTGTAGTTATTGCATGGACAAGCTGCGTCCGCCCACCTGCCGCCCGCCCGCCCGCCCGTACAAGGTGAATACATAATACGTTCCGTTTTTCAAATGGGCGTATACAAAGCCTATATTTTTGTTAGAAAATAAATTTCAGCATAAAAACACAAGGTGCACATATACAATATGTGTAGAAGACATGTGTAAAGTTTCAGATCGATTGACTGAAAGGTTTTAGAGGGGTAGTGTACACAAACTATGTACCCTATATAGAGTTGCATACAATAATGTAGACAAAATGGCTAGGTTAAAAAGGTGATATTTTTGTTAAAAAATATTTTATTGGCAAAAAAATACCAAGGTATATCTTCAGTATGTATAGAAGACGTGTGATTAGCTTCAGAGCAATTGACTGAAAGGTTTTAGAGGATTAATGTACATAAACTATGTACCCAATATAGAATTGCATACACAAATGTAGAAAAAATGGCTAAGCTAAAAAGGTGATATTTGTGGTGCAACATTTATTTTTTTGGCACAAAAGGACAAAGGTGCTCATCGTCAATATGTGTAGAATTGTAAAGTTTCAGATCGATTGACTGAATGGAGTAGTGCGCAAAAGCTCTGCATTTTTTCTGTCCGCCGTCCGCTCGCCCCGCGGTAAAATATAATACGTACCGTTTTTTAAAAACAGGTTGCAAACAATTAAATAACAAGAAATGTATGGTGACTACCAGGCTATTGTCATTTGATATCACATTCATCAGGCAAGGCTAAGAAATGCGTAGGAATTCCGAGGTTCGCTGAAAAATTTCTACAGATTCCACGCTGATCCTGATAAACTTGATATGCATGTGTGAAATATTAAGACTTTTCGACAAAGGAAATGGAACTTATAACATATTTTTCTGATGTTAAGTTTAGTGACGTACGTATGGACGGACGGACGGACCCCCAACAACTGAATACCAAATCAACTTTTAATTTGCTACACAATAATGTCCATTTTTCAATGAAGTCTATGGGAGTTGAACAAATATTCCAGTCACGTCCACCAACTGTACAATACATTCATCCGCAGTCTGATCAGGATCTGCAATATTCGCCATTCCATCAATGTAACACCCACCATGCTTCTAACAAGCAATATCGATCATTATCAGGTTACAGAAGTGTGCTATTCAAGGTTGACCAGGAGCTATACTGGTGACAAATCCCAACACGTGCAAACGGTGTATATCCAGATCAGACGGCTCGTAACGAGCGTTATCATCAAGATATGCAGCATTTGTCACTATTATTTATCTCTTAAAAAAATGCACATTTTGTCATTAATGGAATTGGAATATCATAAAGAAGCCAGTGTAGAATTTCCAGGGTTGAAAGGGTTAAACACATTTTCCTGCTTACAAGATCCCATTCATGTTTCCATTTTTGTTAATCAATACAAATATTTTCATGATAAATGTTTTCGTGATACTACAGCATTTCTAAAATGTTTGAGCAGGAAATGCCTGTTTCCATCCGTCTAATGTTATATAACAGAATTCACTGTAGCACAAATAAATGTGCTTCAGTAAAAACTTACTGGAATTATTGCATCGTTTCGCAAACAATATCGACACAAATATGCTCTGAAATTTCGGAAATTATCATATCTTTCCGCAATCAATATCGACACGAGTATTATTTGAAATGTTCGTCAACTTACAACATCATATGTGGCTGTGACTGGATAAATAGGGCTTATGTGTTGTGTGACCAGTGTAGATTAAGATCAGCCTGTGCATCCGCACGGTCTGATGAAGATATACACTGTTCATCATCACATCAATGAAACCCATGTAATGCTTATAACAAGCAATATAGATAACTATCAGCATACAGTAGTGTGCTATTTTATCAGGAGCTACACTGGTCACAAATCAAATAAGCTCCATTTGTCCAGTCACAGCCACATTTATAGACATTATCATATATCTTTGCAATCAATATAGAAATATATATTTCATTTCAGTCTTACCTGTTCTGTGCGTGTATAAGACCTGTCAGACTCGGGCGGCCTGTCCGGTGTGTTGAGTATAGACGATATCCCCGCAGCCTCCCCCCGTCACTTCCGACTCCCGGAGAATATTAGAGATCTTAACATCCTCCAGTGCGACATCAATGTTTGGATTGTCTTTGTTAAGCTTGTCATTCGGCGTTTTGTTGAAGATGCCTGCGCTGCCCTTTTTATCTCTCTTTGCAGGCTCCTGCATTTGTCTGTCAGCTTCCAAGAATGGGTTCGAAACTGAAAATAAATATGTTCACCAATTCAGCAAAAACCATGAGCCCACTTTTCCGACGTTTCGGCACAATGCCTTTATCAAGGAATTAGTTTCTACTTAACTCTAAGTGGCATCCATTTTAGATTTCACAATTTAGATTGTGAAATCTAAAATGGATGCCAGTTAGATTTCAGTAGAACTAATTCCTTGATAAATGAACTGTGCCGAAACGTCGGAAAAGTGTGTTCCTGGTTTTTGCTGAATTGCTGAACATATTAATTGTATTATTGCGGAAATATGAAAATAAATACTTTATGCAAATGTGGTTGTGGCAGGAAACATCCGAAATGCTTCAAACTTATAGGTTTGATCCTTATCAGGCTTCAAGAGTGTGCTGGAAGATCAGAAGTTTGAATACCAAAAAATGACATAAGCCGAATTGGTCACAGCGACGAATGAAAGCAGTTGAGTCTGTCTTCACCTGGGTGTAGGAAATTGCAACTCATTTATCTGAATATACCGGTGTTTGGTTTGGTGCCACATGTGTCTTGCCACACCAGCAATCAGCCAATCACTTGCAGTCACCTAGCATTGGAATCAAAGTAATTCTACATGCATGCATGTTCAGCCAAGGTAGAGACAGATGATCATGATTATCAAATGAACACGGACATGGAATTCTTTTTTTCACTTAAGTTTTCAGAAGAGAAAAGAACAGAAAATATCTGTTATGAAGTTATTATTACAGTGTGAACAGAGAAGTGGTAATTGGGATCTACACTGCAGACAAACGGCAAATATTTGAAACTTTTATTGTGACTGGATAAATGGGACTCATGGTATTTATAACCAGCGTAGACGCGGATAAACATCTGCACTATTACTATCGTATTTCAGCCAGGGAAAGACATGGCTTTATAACAAACAGTGAAAGTGAAAGGGTTTAACGTCCCATCAACAGCTAAGGTCATATAGCGACGTGACCACAGTTTAAAGTCTCATCCGACAGACCAGTGGGATAGAAATACTATGAAAGTATAGTTTTCCATAGGCCAGGTTTGAGCCCATATTATCAATTGTCCTAACCCCTAGACCACAGCCCATCCCATCTAACAAACAGTATGCTTTCTTCTTACAACGTGTTACTGCAATAGAAGATTTGGGGCCTGTGTTACTAACGATAACATTTTCGTACACAGATTTCTATGAATTTGCTTCTAACATCAACTTGTTTCACTAATGCTAAAGTGCTGTCAAACAATGTTTTTCTTGAGAAAAAAGTCAGAACATAATTTTCGTTTCCCAGCACTCAGAGTGTTAAAGGCATATGCCCACTCAGTAGGCAAATTGTTCTTTATATAAATTAAATAAGTGTATAATTGTGTCACTGTGTCACTATTCCGTCAGTTTTAAACATTATGAGTGACCGCTATACAGATATTATCATTTAATAATATTTATTTTACTGATAGTGACTCACGGTGGTATCAGGCTATTTTCATGTATGCAAATGAGGCATGTTTTTTTTATTATTGATACTAATTAAATGCGTCACCTGAGAAAATAATATTTTCAACAGATTATAAAGTATGATCATTGCACATCAAAAAATAAATACAGAAAATAAATAATAATGTTCTTTAACATTTTAAGAATAAACGGTTATCGCCCCCTGATATCAGTGTGGAAATTTACGTCTGATATAAAATGTATAATAATGCCAATCATTACGTATTTTGCCAGAACATGTCTTAGATGATGTCTCTGATATAAATACCATGTTGTGCCTACTGAGAGGGCATGTACCTTTAAAGACGACACTTACACCTCCATCTATACCAATGAAAGTATTTCTATAAGTGTTATTTCATGCTTGTTTGCTATTGTTGTAATGTAATTGTACCATCTGCTGAGAAAGGTATATTACACGGTTCGCGACCAGTGTAGCTCCAGATGAGCCTGTATATCAGCACAGTCTGATCAAGACCTACACAGTTTGCCATTTACCACGGAAGTAACACAATTGATGATATTTTATTCCAATGATATGAATACACATGTGCAAGTTGGTCATGATTTACAAATATTGCAAATGCTCTAATGAACTTATCTTATTACAAATATTACATTGATTTTTATAGACAAGAGGGCCATTGTGGCCCTATGTCGCTCACCTGGTTATTATATATGTGCAAGTAAATCTGAGAGAACTTTATACGGCGGCAATCTTGGATTATGTGACAATCTCTGATTTAAAAAATCTGTAAATGTTTCATCGAAAGACAATTAACTATGATGTTTGGCCAGCATCAGTCAAGCGGTTAGTAAGAAAAGGCTATTTGAATGCTCTAATCAGAATATATTGGTATAACCTTTTGGCAGCCATCTGGGATGACGTAATCATCAGATTTCGATAAAAACTGCTTCAGAGCGATCGTCTGTTCAATACCTGGATTTGATATACAACATGACCACATTTGGTAAAATATTAAATTTGACTACTAATTGACCCGCCCATTTTTGATCCCGGGGTCATCACATTAACAAATCTGAAAGAGCATTGATTATCGATTATTCCTGTCTAGTTTTGTGTCAATTATTTGGCAGTGTGTGATTTTTTAAGAATGTGATATACTTTTCTACGGCGGCAATCTTAGATAGGGAGATTACCATTTAAACAAATATGAAAATGCTTCACCAATGGATGATGACTATGAAGTTTGGCCAGCATCGCTCAAGTTTCATTGAAATCTGTCTGGCGATTTGTGAGAAGAATATTTTTTAAGAAATTTACCTACATTTCCATGGCAGCCATCTTTGATTAAGCGAAAACCTCCAAATTTACAAATCTGACATGCCCCCACCCATTGACCATGCCTGTGAAGTTTGACCAGCATTTGCCAAGCAGTTCACGAGAAGAAGACGTTTCAACTCTCTAATTAAAGGATGACATGTTGACCTTTCAGCGGACATCTTGGATGACCTAATCATCCAATTCCGACAAAAAATGTTCCAGAATGATTGTCCCCTCAATGCCTTCGATATTGGATATATTCCATGATTATATTCGGTCAAATGAAGTTTGACCCCTGGTTGAGCCCCCGGGCCCCGTCCATTTTTGACCTCTGGGTCAGCATTTTTACAAATCTGAACGAGCATTGACTGTCGATCATTTCTGTCAAGTTTCGTTGAAATCTGTCTGGCGGTTCGCAAGAAGAAGACCTTTTTAAGAATTTGATTTACTTTTTCCACGGCAGCTATCTTGTATTAGGCGAACACCTCCAAATTTACAAATATGACATGCTCCCACCCATAGATCACCTCTGTAAAGTTTGAGTTTGACCAACATTGGTCAGGCGGTTCACGAGGAAGAAGACTTTTGAACTCTAATTAAAGGAAAATATTTTGACATTTTGGCAGCCATCTTGGATGACCTAATCACCCGATTTCGACAAATTTGATAAATTAAATGACAATATCGGTCAAATGTAATTGGACCCCTAGTTGACAACCTGTTCCACGCCCACTTTTGACCCTGCACCATTTTTACAAATCTGAAAGAGCATTGACTGTTGATCATTCCTGTGGCAGTTCTTGACAATATGAATATGACATACTTTTCCACGGCGGCCATCTTGTATTAGGCGATGACCTCAACATTTCCGAATCTGACATGCCCCCACCCATAGATCATTCCTGTGACGTTTGGCCAACATTGGCCAGGCGGTTCACGAGAAAAAGACAATAGAAATCTATAATATATGGATGACCTTTCGACCTTTCAGCGTCCATCTTGGATGACGTAATCATCTGATTTCGACAAAAAATACTCCGGATTGATCATCTTGTCGATACCTCCGATATTTGATATATGACATGGCCATATTCGGTCAAATGTGCAATTTGACCCCTACAACTATTTGAGCCCGCCCAGTGTTGACCCCGGTGCCACCATTGTTTCAAATCTGAAACAGCATTGACCATCATCATTCCTGCAAAATTTCATTGAAACTGGCCCAGCCGTTTTTAAGAATTTGACCTACTTTTCAACGGCGGCCGTCTTGGATTACGCGACGACCTCCAATTTTACAAATCTAACGTGCCCCCAGTCATAGATCATCTATGTAAAGTTTGACCAATATTGGCTCAACGGTTCAGGAGGAAAAAACGTTTTAAATTGTGGACGGACTGACGGCCGGACGGATGACGACGGACGAAAAATGGTAACAATAGCTCAGTTGAGTCTTATAGGCTTAGGTGAGCTTAAAAGTGTTACAGAAAACAATGTTGTATTTATAATCAGAAATATATTTTCAGGATACTGGCAATTGGTATTACCTTGTTCCGCATTAGATTGTTTCATCGCTCCTTCTGCCGAATTATATGTCTGGAAAACAACAAAACTTCATGTGAATTAACTTGTACCATAAAAGTAAAAACACAAGCGGTAAAACGTGGGTCGTACTGACAGCCTTGATAAAAAAGAGAAATACAAACTTTAATATTTTTGCCTTACAAATTTGCCTTACAAACAAGGTCATAAGTCCTCAGTGACCTTGACCTTGGGCAATCGAACAGGGGTCGTTTGCAAAACAAAGCATCATCTTTAGACACAAATTGTGACTAAGTATTATCAAAATCGGTGAAGCAGTTCATGAGTTATTGCAAAATGAAACGTGTTACTAACGCACGTACGTACGTACGTACATAGTCCAGGGCTTCTAAAATGTTCAGTTCGTCGGTAATGTCTATTTTATGATACATATCCGGGGCATATCCGTGTTCAAACAATGCCGGATAATAAATCGTTGTGTGTTCAGTCGCCTTTCAACACACTTTCCCAGTATCGATTTTTCATAACACGCGCGTGGTAATTGCGACAGGTGTAAATAGACTGGCTTTAGCATACATATATAGAATAAATAAACCATGCACTGTGGTTATCCGTGTTTGTAATATTTATAATACCGGTACACCTTTCACCCCAAAGTAACGGACACAGACTATCTTATATTACGTTTGGAACTGTTACTTTACGCTGTATTAGGGGGTCATTTGTAGTATAAATAAAGTAGGCCTACGTACGAATGGCATATATCCTGATGAGACTCAGACGGCGAATAGCTTATGAAATAAATACAATATCAAATCATCGCTCATGGAAGATACTCTGTATGGAATATAAGCAGGAAAAATACAAAGTTTATCCCACATGTTTGCAAAGGAGAAACAAGAACTCAGCACAGATAGATGTACCTCTCAACAACTGTAATGCATGTCATGTGACATTGACTTAAGCATAGGGACCACATGCAAATATGGAGGATGACATAAAATATATGGAGTTTCATGTCAATCTGACTAACGGTAACAGAGATAGGAGGAAGCTGTAAACTTCAACGCAAATTATTTTCCGTAAATAGCGTCATATTCCGCATGTACTCTAAAATATTTGTCGACTTTTGACTTTATTTATGAAAAATATTGTAAATTGTGTAAACTTATTTAATGAAATTACGCAGATATTTATCTGAAGGTACAAAATCGCATGGCATGTCTCATATATAATTATGAAGTTATACAGAACAGATATAAGAATAAGAAAAATTCAACAAGAAAATTCAGTATTACAGTTATGTTTACCGTAGATGCTGTAACTGAAGATGTCTGTTTCTTGTAACTGTCTTCAAACGAAGCCAGACTCTTCTTCCTTATATGCGTCTGCTTCCATGCATGCTTCAACTGAAATGGATTCGACTGAGTGTGCAATTCGTCTCAGATCACTTTCAATATTGTTTATAAAAATAACACCGATTTATCCTTGGGTTGTATCAATTGTGTGTTTCGACCTCACTGTATCAAAACAAGGGCATCAAAATAATACATAAGTCCCATTATTTCCAGTTACAAACCGGGAGCTAGACATAAGACCCATTTGTATCCAATCATGGCCACTGATCAGAAGCTAGACCAGCCACAAATGCCATTCATTGGCCCTATTTGTTTTGTCACAAAAACTGTCACCTTGAGATACGTCTGTTCACTGTTCCATAAGAAGGTGCTACAAAATTACATACCTTTCTATTTAACAGACAATGGAACAGGAAAATGAAGAACCCCTGAAACATAAAGATTTGATGTATTATATCGTATTTATTATAATATCATCACATGGCTATGCAATTTGTGTGGATCAAAACGTGGAAAATAGGATAAAAATATGTTATTTTCACATACAAAAGCCATTTAAAACAATGTTTTAAATGGCTTTTGTAGGTGAAAATAACATGTTTAGAATGCAAACATGTTAAGGGGGCTACCATGAGAGAATGGGGTTACTATTAAAATAAATACGGTATTATATGTACAATTTGCAAGAACACTGGCAATTGTCTATAATATGAAAGTGATAGCGGGCAACATGATCTAACAACCGGTAAATTACCTGGAAGAAACAGCTTCAACCATTTCAACCCTAAATAACTGGAATAGATTGTGATATGTTAATTTAATCATTTCGCCGCTAAGTAACTGGAACGGATTTTGATATGTAAATTTTGCATACGTTCAGCATTGAAATTATAACAAGAGAAATTGAGCAGAGGCTCACGTATACCGCCGGCCGCCGGCTGGACCGACACATAACTTAACGCAATATTTAAAAAATGTTAACGCATATTTCTAAGTAATTTGACCTTGACATTGGAGATGAAGGCCGCATGGGTATGGTATGGAATGAACATATGGATGATGATAAGCAAATATGTGAAGTCAATCTGACTTACCGTTACATATATAAAGGGTATCCAAAAACATTAACGTGGACGGACGGACGGACAGACAAACTGACAGAATGATGAACAGAATTACGAAAAATATATACCCTTTAAAATACTTCGTATGCCGGGGGTATAATAAAAACTTTCAGCACAGACAGTATCCTCATCCAGAGCCTGTGCATATAAACTTCCGGAGCATGTCCTCCAAATTTGTTCTCGAAATCGGCAGTTTGATTGGCTGAGACTGAGAACAGCCTCGACCAATCAAACTTTCTGTTTCAGAGCATGAGAATAGAATAAATACTGAGAAAGAATTTACGGACAGGCCCTAAATGTGCTGAGACATTAATATGTATACAATTTGCATTGCATATCAGATGAAAACGATGTTCATCCACACCAGTCAATTCCCCCTTTATGATGCATATGCACATACCTGGTGAAAGTTGAAATTGTTTAACATCCAAGTGATAGTTCACCATAACAATGCTGAATTACATTTCATTTTGATGAAGAAAATAAAGCCACGTTATTATAACCCAATCACTTATTTCATATTATTTCACAATAATCAGCTCACCTGGTTAAATAAATGTTATGAATTAAATGTTATCGTCTGCTGTTTAATTTTTAACTTTCATATTTATCAACAAGCATATAGTTTGGCAGCACTTTATTATAATTTCCAATGAAAATGATTCTAAAGTGCTGCCAAACTATATTTTCATTGAGAAAAAAAGCAAAGTATGAAGCAAAAGCAGACGACACTTTTCGGTTATTGAAGGTTTAAGGTCATATAGAAAAATGGGATATCGGTTTCCAGTGTCATCCAAAAGACAAGAGGGATGTCCATACTATCAAAACATTTGTTAATGCCTATAGCGGGGATTGAACCAACGCCCCCCGTTATTGAAGTCCAATGCTCTACCACTAGATTATGAACCCATCCCTACATACATGGAGAGCATTGCAGATTGCAAATATGTACTGGAATGCGACGAAGTCTTCATTAACGGAGAAGATTCCAAACAGCCAGGATAGCCCCAGTATAGGTAGTAGGACACATAGACTGCGAACACCCGTCCTGAAATGGTAAATAGGTCGCTGGTGGAACATTGCGACGTTTGTGACCATTTATTGACTGCGGTTTATATTCATTCAACAGTAAGATAGCCCCAGTACAGGCAGTAGAACGCATAGACAGTGAACACCCGTCCTGAAATGGTAAATTGGTCGCTGGTGGGAAATTGCGACGTTTGCACATACAGTATATACAGACATGCCCATCGCGATCAGGGTGGCTCCAGAATAGACTGCGCATATGCAGTCATGCACGGACAGTATGTGAATTATGTGCTCTTTGTACATTGATTGTGTCTCGTTTTAAAATGTGGCACAAATCAGTTCACAGTTCAAAGTTAAAGTTGTAACTGTGTTTACTGCATATAATGGCCTTATGCAGTGTATTAACACTGTGTATTAACAATCATAATACACTAGTGTAATAAATGAGATGGCTACAGAAACATGTTGAGTGATCAGTACAGCTTCAATTCATGCTTCTCTACTTATGCAAAAAATACAATCTAACATTCAATGTTGTTTTTTATGGAATCAATAAACTATTTTAATATCATACTAAATTATCACTCATCTACGATTCTCTATTTAGTTCTATGAACAACAGTGGTGCAAATCCTACATTCAGATACATAGATAATACCAGGCTAGTACTTTTTGATACAACGTTTTCTATGCAAGGCTAGACAACAAATAGCAATTCAATGCAATACCGTTACTGCGCCTAGTCTGATAAACTTGATATCAAAAGTCAATAGCATGGTATCTGTAATGTTTTGTGCAATAGAATAAGTAAATATGATGTGTTTTTTATTCAAAAAGACTTGTTTACATGTACGTTGCATTATTACACTGAAGACATTTGGTAACGTCACGTGACTTTGTTCGATCAATAAAATGTCAGTTTTGAATTCGTTGTTACCCGGATATGTGTATCTAGTCAATGCATGATACAGTATCCTATCAGTCGGCACAGTTTGTTACCTGGTACAACTTGATAACTTACTTGGCCTTTTCTTTGTCTGTCTTTGTCAACATCGCCGTTGTTTTGAACATAATCATGAACACTGCTATGATTATGATGAAGTTTACCTGCAACAAAAAAACCCGAATGTGTTTAGCGTCCCAGCAACAGCAAAAGTCATATAGAGATTGGACCACACTTTAAAGTCACATCCAACAGACCAGTGGGATGGAAATACTATGAAAGTATTTTTCATGCCTAGAATGAGGATTCAACTTCCAACCTCAGGTATTGAAGTTGTACATATCCCCTAGATCACAACCCATCCCTATCCCGAGAAATAACTATAATTTATACCTTTAACTTTTCAACACATTTTTGTATACACTGTATCTATATTTCCCATGAAAATTATTTTACTGTGTTGACAAACATAAACAACAGCAGAATGCCAGATGACAATTGACATGTCCCACATTTGAACAGTTAAAATTGTAATCACTGGGAAATTTATTTTTGCAATGGTCGCTGTTTTCCAGAGTCCAAGGCCACCCTGTTGTATGGATGTTCCTACCAGAATAACGAAAGTTGCAGGCCCGACAAATGCCCACAACAGACCATCTTCTGTGGATAGCCAGCAACTGGAATGGAATAGGGAATTAGACAGAAACAAATGCCACAGTGATATAAATTAGACATACCATTATGGTGTTTAATTTCTTACAAACTTTGACTTTATTTAGGTATTAAACTGCACATGACGTTCACCAGTTGATCATCTCCCACACTAGTTTACTGTAATACACGTAACAGGTAATCAGATATGTGCATAAATTAGCAAAACAATTGTATCAACATTTCTAATTTATTTGTAAAAATTAGTACCCTGAAAATTTGCTATGAATATTTTGTCAACATTCGACATCATTTATAATATCACAATTTTTGTAAACAGTTTTCATGTAAAATCGCACATCATCTTAGGTACAAAATCACATGACTTGTCTCACTTATACTTACAATGTATCGGTGCCGTAACCTTCAAGACGGGACACACCCAATGAAATACCAACAACAATTGCAGGCACACCTAAAATGAATAGCAGTCGAATCAATGGATAGCGGTCTAATCAATGAATAATTATAGTTTCACCAATGAATAGCAGTATCATGAATGAGTAGCAGTTTACCCAATGAATATCAGTTTCATCAATTAATAGCAGTTTCAACAATGAATATCAGTCTCATCAGTGAATATCAGTTTCACCAATGAATAGCAGTTTCATCAATTAATAGCAGTCTCATCAATAAATAGCAGTATCATCAATGAATAGCAGTTTCCCCCCAAATTAATATCAGTTTCATCAATGAATAACAATTTTCCCAATGAATAACAGTTTCATCACTGAATAACAATTACCACAATGAATAGCAGTCTCATCAATGAATAGCAGTCTCATCAATGAATAGCAGTCTACTGAATGAATAGCAGACTCATCAGTTGAATAGCAGTATCACCGATGAATAGCAGTCTCATCAATGAAAAGCAGTTTCCCCAAATGAATATCAGTCTCATCAATGAACAACAATTATCACAATGAATATCAGTTTCATCAATGAATAGCAGTCTACTGAATGAATAGCAGTCTACTGAATGAATAGCAGACAGACTCATCAGTTGAATAGCAGTATCACCGATGAATAGCAGTCTCATCAATGAAAAAGCAGTTTCCCCCACCCCAATGAATATCAGTCTCATCAATGAACAACAATTATCACAATGAATATCAGTTTCATCAATGAATATCAGTCTAATCAATGAATAGCAGTCTACTGAATGAATAGCAGACTCATCAGTTGAATAGCAGTATCACCGATGAATAGCAGTCTCATCAATGAAAAGCAGTTTCCCCAAATGAATATCAGTCTCATCAATGAACAACAATTATCACAATGAATATCAGTTTCATCAATGAATATCAGTCTAATCAATGAATAGCAGACTTATCAGTGAATAGCAGTATCACCGATGAATAGCAGTTTCAATTAACAACAGTTTCGTCAATGAATAGCAGTCTCATCAATGAATAGCAGTTTCCCCAAATGAATATCAGTCTCATCAATGAATAACAATTACCACACTGAATAGCAGTCTGATCAATAAATAGCAGTTTCATCAGTGAATAGCAGTCAACTCAATGAGTAGCAGACTCATCAGTAAATAGCAGTATCACCGATGAATAGCAGTCAACTAAATGAAATGCAGTATAATAAATGAATATCCATTGCATCAACGAATATCCATCTAATCAATGAATAGCCATTTATTCAAGGAAATTAGCACGCTAATCAACGAATAGCTGTCTAATCAATGAATAGCAGACTAATAAGTTGGATGGTTCTGACTACAGTTGCCAGAATAAAAATCACCTGATGATCTAGTTTATAATATAAATTTAAATATTCCATGTTACATGTCACAGTAAGGTACCGTTTTCTATCATATCAATGGGCTTGTGTGTGTAATATTGATGGGCTCATTTTCATTTATCTCCGGTTGTACTATCTGTTTGTGATTCCAAAGCATGAACACATGTATCCGTGTGGTCATACATCTGATTTACAGTGTGGAACTTCTCTATACCGGACACCCTGTGGTGTCCGGTTTAGAGAGGTTACACTGTACTAAAATGGGATATTTGTTCAGTTACCTGTGGTTCTGACAATAGATCCTGGATCTGAGAGTTCGTCTATGATCTGACAATTCTGACCAGTGTAGGGTCTGATCAGTTTGTACACTGAAATAGCTCGATAGTAGACTGCCTTGTTCACTGGATTCATACCGTAATACGTTCATAGTCCTATATATTCAGACACGAGTTATTCTGGGAGACACGACAAACTATATGGACTGTCCTAATGCTTACATTTGTATAGCATGGTTGTGCTGGTTTAACATAACTAGAAAATTGTTTGTAAAACAAAATGCTACCGCATTGGAGAACAAATATTTTCGAAAAAGGGGCATAACTGCGGATGGATCAGTAGGACAGGGACAATTTTATGTTACTCACTTCTGCACTTGATGAATGGAATGCATACCGAGTATGAAGAGAATCGGTAAAAAACTGTAGTATCGAAATTCCATGCCCATTTTGTAGCTTTCACCTCTAAGTGTGAACTTGGCCTAGGATGTAGGTAAGCAGGTGTTGAACGTGGCACCTCGTCTCACCATGGCATACATTTGTGGCAAACATTTGTGGCAAACATTTGTGGCAAATAATTTGAATATCCTTTCATCGGTTTAGAAGATATAGAGCAGAAACAAAATATAATGTGCATTTCTTACCTTTGACCTCTATGTGACCTTGACATTGGACGCATACTTGTATATTGAACGCAACACATCATCTCAACATCGCAAACATTTGAGGAAATAATTTGAAAATCTATTATTCGGTGTAGAAGATATTAATCGGAAACAAAATATTATACACATATTTTACCTCTAAGTGTGTGATTGACTTTGGAGGTAGACACATTGGTATTGAACGCGGCACATCGTCTCATCATGGCAAACATTTTTGGAAAATAATTTGAATATTCATTCATCGATTTAGGAGATATAGAGCGGAAATGAAGTCTCATGCACATTTTGTTTACCTTTGACCTCTATGTGTGACCGTGATCTAGGACATTAGACATGTGGGTATTGAACTCAACACATCATCTCAAAATGGCAATTTTGTGGCAATCATTTGAAGAACCATTAATGAGTTTAGAAGATATATAGCGGAACGAAAGCTCACGCTTGTTTTTTACATTTGACCTCTAAGTGTGACCGTGAACTTGAAATTAGACTTGTGTATTGAACTCGAGACATCATCTCAACATGACACGCATTTGTGGCAAATCATTTAAAGATGACATTTTATCATTTTGGCGACACATAATATTATCATCTTACCCCATGCGAGCGGAACGAGCCATTTCACACGTGACTTGGTGACGAATACATAGATGACAGATACGGCAATGTTTATTCCCTCTGCCAACATCAGGAAAAATACGACGAGCCATAAATAATGAAGCAGGGCCGCGATGGCTGTACACACATTCTGATGGAACAGAAAACAAGAAATCATTCGGGAAATTGTAATACTTAACCTGTTGTTTTCCAACAGTGTAGATTCAGATGAACCGGCTCGTAACGAATCTGAATCTGCACTGTTTGTTGTTCTCACAAAATTATCACCTGCACAGCCTGATCAGGATCTGCACTGCCATTCAATCAGTGAATGACCCGTCATGCTTCTAGCAAACAATATAGATCGTTTTCAGGTTACATGAGTGTGACATTTGATCAGGAGCTACACTGTTCACATACACCCCGTTACTGAAGCCACATGTATTGTCACAAATCCTGTAAAATAAATTTGATCAGAATCTAAACATAAGTCCAACAATACCTTTCAGCCATCAGCCCAAGTGTAAGCAAGGATACTGGTACCTTGTTTTCGGCACGATTGATCCCAGCCAAGAAGACAATGTACGCCAATATCAATGAAACGCACAGGTGCATCAGCAGCGTCACTCTGGCACTCTTCACCAACCTGAATGAAAACCACATTTGAGACACGTCATGTGGTGTGGCACCTTCTGACATCCTCGTAATTTCATTCAATACGTTTATAAACTTTGCAATATTTTTCATAAATAAAGTCGAAAGCGGACAAATTTCTCAGAGTACACGCGTGTACTCTGAAAACTTTGTAAACTCTTGATGCCATTTACGTAAATATTGTCAATATTGTAAACATATTTCATGAACTTACGAAGATTTCCGAAGGTACAAAATCACATGGTATATCTCATTTGTCAATAATAGGTGATCAGGGCCCGTTTCACTAAACATCGAACGATAAATGAAAGTTTCGATCACAGTGTTCTATCACCAATGGTACCATTTTCTACCTACATGAACAACATTATTAAAAGTTAACACATCAGGTAAAGATTTGCCAACTCAGGTTAGGTACAAATTGTATGGTAACTGTTAATTTTGCAGAATTAAATTACTACAATAAAACTACATATTTAGAAACAATTTGTTTGGAAAACCACTATAAAGTATGGGCTGCAAAACGCAGTTCATCAACTTATATTGTTATTTTGTGAATACTAAACCCTATGAGGTGGGAAATTCTTTGTTTTGGGAAATCACATACCGGTATTGTATTTATATATATAGGATTCCGAGACTATTTATGGCTATCATGGTATGCACATTTGAAATATATTTATAGACGGTTAAAGTGGAGCTAAGTGTATCAATATAAAACTTGTAAGAAATATTATTATATTTTGATCACACCAAGGCCCTCTTAATCTACATGTTTATGGGCTGAAATTTGTCACTAAAGAAAACACCAGCCTTGATTGCAAGGAACAATCCCATATCTCGGAGTGTTCACAAGCCTGAAATACAATGAAACCTCTCTAAACCGGACACCCTGGGGACCTCCTAGGGTATCCGGTTTAGTGAGGTTCCACTGTATTTGACTAATAAGGAAAATGTCCCTCCACAAACTGAAACGCGACCTCCCAGTCTAGAGGTTTATAATAAAGACAACATACCTCCACACCCTGAGATGGGCGCCGACCGTCAATACAAGACATAACAACGATATTCCACACCCGATGGCTGATATTATACTTAGTGCCAGAAGATCAGAGCCCGGCTGAAAAAAAATACAGTTAAATACAAGGGCAGATAACTGGGTGAAAACACAGTGCAACATACCCTTGACCCGCATTTCCTGATGATAACGCAATAAATGGCTATTATTGTTGAAACAGCCGTATTTTTGTAAAAAATATATGTTTTCATAAAGAAAACATCATGATGCACATGTCCAATATGTGTAGAAGACAGTTTCAGATCGATTGACAAAAAGATGTCAGAGGAATTTGATTACGCAAACTCTATACAAATTTGTATGTAAAAGTGTAGAAGGTTAGAAGACACCAAATGGTGCGAAACCGCCCAGGGTGTATGCAAAAGTAGTCCGGTATAAAAAAATAGTGCGGGTGTTTTGAGGTCACAGACACCGTTTGCTTGCAAATCTTGATCCATTACTACCCAGTTTCACTTGAGGAACATTTTGGGGTGCCTTTAACACCAGTTTTCAACATATTTGTAGCATTTAAAAGAAAACACTGAACCTGTTGGTCACTTGATGTACACGGAGTTTCCGTGGCCAACAAATGTACACAATATTGGAGGATATGACAAGGTTGGATTTTTCTTTCTTAGGAGTAAGTGAACCTATTGTTTAGTTCATGCAGAACCAGTACAGACTGGCTGCAGGTCATGTACAAGTGGGTCCCACAACATCCATACGAATAGTGAAAGTAGGAGAGACTGGCCTTATTGGATGGCATTCGGTTAAATTATATAGTAAAAACTATTTGGTGGTGTCTAACCTATAAGGTGTGCCTAGGCCCTATGTGAGATATGTTTTTTTGTAGAATTTGAAGTTGGAAGTTTATGTTTCTTGTAGCTATGTCTCTGGGAACATAATTTAAAGTTACTGCGACAAGAGTAATCGAGCGGACTCCGCGATGCAACACATTTGTTCTTTTTGTATCGCAGACGGACAGTTATCGGCTTCAAAATCTTCTAAAATCTTGATTTCTCAGCTTTGTTTAGTCAAATATAATAAACCAGTGTATGCAAATTACCTGTAGGTGATTGGGCTTGGAATGTGACAGTAATATTACACCAAAACAGTCATTATAGTGTGTTTTTCTCTCTTTTTTTTCATTGATATTGGCTTCCTGATGGACAATTAAGAAGTTCGGGAAAGTGGCGCGACATCGCGACGCTGTTCCAAAATTTGCCAAAATTAGGCGTAAGTGTATTGTTTTCGCATATCGGTATAGTACCAATACACTAGTACTCAAAAAACATTGTTTTTCCTTTCCTCCTGCGTCATAAAGCAAATTTCTTGACTGACCGTTCCAAGCCAGTACCCTTTTGTCTGTCGACCATTCCAGAGTGGCATACATGTTGGTATAGTTTCAGTGATGAGTCTTTATATGTAGAATGGTTAGCTATAACACTATTTAGGGTAATGTTATGTGATTTTATGGAGATTTGTGCTTTTAATTCATCATCTATTAAAATTCCCCATAGTTCTGTAGTAGCTCAATTTAAGGCAGAATGTGGACAGTCACATGGTGGAGTTACATAGCTGCTGTGTGACAACCATTTGAGATATTTGCTCCAAACTTGGTACTGTATCCAGGAATAGAAGCTAGTTTTCAATAGTGAATATTGTAGAATGAGTTGTAGTGGGACCGGTACACTTATAGGTTAGAAGACACCAAATGGTGCGAAACCGCCCAGGGTGTATGCAAAAGTAGTCCGGTATAAAAAAATAGTGCGGGTGTTTTGAGGTCACAGACACCGTTTGCTTGCAAATCTTGATCCATTACTACCCAGTTTCACTTGAGGAACATTTTGGGGTGCCTTTAAACACCAGTTTTCAACATATTTGTAGCATTTAAAAGAAAACACTGAACCTGTTGGTCACTTGATGTACACGGAGTTTCCGTGGCCAACAAATGTACACAATATTGGAGGATATGACAAGGTTGGATTTTTCTTTCTTAGGAGTAAGTGAACCTATTGTTTAGTTCATGCAGAACCAGTACAGACTGGCTGCAGGTCATGTACAAGTGGGTCCCACAACATCCATACGAATAGTGAAAGTAGGAGAGACTGGCCTTATTGGATGGCATTCGGTTAAATTATATAGTAAAACTATTTGGTGGTGTCTAACCTATAAGGTGTGCCTAGGCCCTATGTGAGATATGTTTTTTTGTAGAATTTGAAGTTGGAAGTTTATGTTTCTTGTAGCTATGTCTCTGGGAACATAATTTAAAGTTACTGCGACAAGAGTAATCGAGCGGACTCCGCGATGCAACACATTTGTTCTTTTTGTATCGCAGACGGACAGTTATCGGCTTCAAAATCTTCTAAAATCTTGATTTCTCAGCTTTGTTTAGTCAAATATAATAAACCAGTGTATGCAAATTACCTGTAGGTGATTGGGCTTGGAATGTGACAGTAATATACACCAAAACAGTCATTATAGTGTGTTTTTCTCTCTTTTTTTTCATTGATATTGGCTTCCTGGATGGACAATTAAGAAGTTCGGGAAAGTGGCGCGACATCGCGACGCTGTTCCAAAATTTGCCAAAATTAGGCGTAAGTGTATTGTTTTCGCATATCGGTATAGTACCAATACACTAGTACTCAAAAAACATTGTTTTTCCTTTCCTCCTGCGTCATAAAGCAAATTTCTTGACTGACCGTTCCAAGCCAGTACCCTTTTGTCTGTCGACCATTCCAGAGTGGCATACATGTTGGTATAGTTTCAGTGATGAGTCTTTATATGTAGAATGGTTAGCTATAACACTATTTAGGGTAATGTTATGTGATTTTATGGAGATTTGTGCTTTTAATTCATCATCTATTAAAATTCCCCATAGTTCTGTAGTAGCTCAATTTAAGGCAGAATGTGGACAGTCACATGGTGGAGTTACATAGCTGCTGTGTGACAACCATTTGAGATATTTGCTCCAAACTTGGTACTGTATCCAGGAATAGAAGCTAGTTTTCAATAGTGAATATTGTAGAATGAGTTGTAGTGGGACCGGTACACTTATAGGTTAGAAGACACCAAATGGTGCGAAACCGCCCAGGGTGTATGCAAAAGTAGTCCGGTATAAAAAAATAGTGCGGGTGTTTTGAGGTCACAGACACCGTTTGCTTGCAAATCTTGATCCATTACTACCCAGTTTCACTTGAGGAACATTTTGGGGTGCCTTTAACACCAGTTTTCAACATATTTGTAGCATTTAAAAGAAAACACTGAACCTGTTGGTCACTTGATGTACACGGAGTTTCCGTGGCCAACAAATGTACACAATATTGGAGGATATGACAAGGTTGGATTTTTCTTTCTTAGGAGTAAGTGAACCTATTGTTTAGTTCATGCAGAACCAGTACAGACTGGCTGCAGGTCATGTACAAGTGGGTCCCACAACATCCATACGAATAGTGAAAGTAGGAGAGACTGGCCTTATTGGATGGCATTCGGTTAAATTATATAGTAAAACTATTTGGTGGTGTCTAACCTATAAGGTGTGCCTAGGCCCTATGTGAGATATGTTTTTTTGTAGAATTTGAAGTTGGAAGTTTATGTTTCTTGTAGCTATGTCTCTGGGAACATAATTTAAAGTTACTGCGACAAGAGTAATCGAGCGGACTCCGCGATGCAACACATTTGTTCTTTTTGTATCGCAGACGGACAGTTATCGCTTCAAAATCTTCTAAAATCTTGATTTCTCAGCTTTGTTTAGTCAAATATAATAAACCAGTGTATGCAAATTACCTGTAGGTGATTGGGCTTGGAATGTGACAGTAATATACACCAAAACAGTCATTATAGTGTGTTTTTCTCTCTTTTTTTTCATTGATATTGGCTTCCTGATGGACAATTAAGAAGTTCGGGAAAGTGGCGCGACATCGCGACGCTGTTCCAAAATTTGCCAAAATTAGGCGTAAGTGTATTGTTTTCGCATATCGGTATAGTACCAATACACTAGTACTCAAAAAACATTGTTTTTCCTTTCCTCCTGCGTCATAAAGCAAATTTCTTGACTGACCGTTCCAAGCCAGTACCCTTTTGTCTGTCGACCATTCCAGAGTGGCATACATGTTGGTATAGTTTCAGTGATGAGTCTTTATATGTAGAATGGTTAGCTATAACACTATTTAGGGTAATGTTATGTGATTTTATGGAGATTTGTGCTTTTAATTCATCATCTATTAAAATTCCCCATAGTTCTGTAGTAGCTCAATTTAAGGCAGAATGTGGACAGTCACATGGTGGAGTTACATAGCTGCTGTGTGACAACCATTTGAGATATTTGCTCCAAACTTGGTACTGTATCCAGGAATAGAAGCTAGTTTTCAATAGTGAATATTGTAGAATGAGTTGTAGTGGGACCGGTACACTTATAGGTTAGAAGACACCAAATGGTGCGAAACCGCCCAGGGTGTATGCAAAAGTAGTCCGGTATAAAAAAATAGTGCGGGTGTTTTGAGGTCACAGACACCGTTTGCTTGCAAATCTTGATCCATTACTACCCAGTTTCACTTGAGGAACATTTTGGGGTGCCTTTAACACCAGTTTTCAACATATTTGTAGCATTTAAAAGAAAACACTGAACCTGTTGGTCACTTGATGTACACGGAGTTTCCGTGGCCAACAAATGTACACAATATTGGAGGATATGACAAGGTTGGATTTTTCTTTCTTAGGAGTAAGTGAACCTATTGTTTAGTTCATGCAGAACCAGTACAGACTGGCTGCAGGTCATGTACAAGTGGGTCCCACAACATCCATACGAATAGTGAAAGTAGGAGAGACTGGCCTTATTGGATGGCATTCGGTTAAATTATATAGTAAAACTATTTGGTGGTGTCTAACCTAGAAAACATGGCTAAGTTGAATAGGCCGAATTATAGTGAAAACAATATTGTTTCGTCATAAAAGCACTATGGTACACATTTTCAATATGTGTAGAAGATGTAAGTGTGTAAACTTTCAGATCCATTGACAGCAAGTTGTTGGAGGAGATGGTTATACAAAATATGCAGTACAATGTGAAATTGTTCAATTTATTTTAGCACAGGTGACATTGAACTTGGGTGGACAAAACCGACCTTGAACACGTGTGTTCGCCCAATTGATATAATCAACACACCTGTGAAGTATCATGAACATATTCCAAGTGATAGATGACTTATGCTCCAAACAATGATTTTCTGACCGAAACCCGCAGTCTAGTAAAACATAATATGTCCCATTTCTTTTAACATTAGGGCCATGATGGCCCTAATTCGCTCACCTGACTCCATGAACACCAGAGGAGAATGTGACATTGAGTTCATGTGTTTTAAAAAAATTGTGCTATTTTTAGATGGCGGTCATCTTGGATTAAGTGATTACCAAATCTGAAAATGCTTCACCGAAGGATCTTAACTTCCTATGAAGTTTGGGCAGCATCGGCACCAGAGCAATCGCCTCATCGATACCTTCAATTTGATATATGGCATGAGCATATTCGGTCAAAAATAAAATTTGACCCCAATTTGACCCCACGGGTCATGCCCATTTGTTGACCCCGGGGTCACCATTTTCACAACTTTGAAAGAGCATTTTAAATCGATCATTCCTACCAAGTTTAGTCGGAAATCCGGCCAGCGGTTCATGAGAAGAAGATGTTTTAAGAATGTATGCTATTTTTAGACGGTGGCCATCTTGGATTAGTGATGACCTCCATTTTAACGAATCTTTCACCCATGGACCAGAACTTTTAAGTTTCGCTACCATGGGCCAAGCGGTTCATGTGAAGAAGAATTTTGAAATCTCTAATAAAAGAACGACCTTTTGACATTTCGGCGGCCATCTTGGATGACATAACTATCTGTTTTCGACACAAAATGTACCAGAGTGATCGCCTCATTGATACCTTCGATTTGATATATAACATGACCATATTCGGTCAAAAATAAAATTTGACCCCACGGGCCACGCCCATTTTTGACCCGGGGGTCACTATTTTAACAACATTGAAAGAGCAATGTACATCGATCATTCCTACGAAGTTTCGTCGAAATCCGGCTAGCGGTTCATGAGAATAAGATTTTTTAAGAATTTATTCTATTTTTAGACGGCGGCCATCTTCGATTAGCGATGACCTCCATTTTAACAAATCTGAAAAGGCTTCACCCTTGGACCATAACTTTTAAGTTTCGCTACCATGGGCCAAGCGGTTCATGTGAAGAAGAATTTTGAAATCTCTAATAAAAGAACGACCTTTTGACATTTCGGCGGCTATCTTGGATGACATAACTATCTGATTTCGACAAAAAATGTACCAGAGTGATCGCCTCATTGATACCTTCGATTTGGTATATAACATGACCATATTCGGTCAAAAATAAAATTTGACCCCACGGGCCACGCCCATTTTTGACCCGGGGGTCACCATTTTAACAACTTTGAAAGAGCAATGTACATCGATCATTCCTACGAAGTTTCGTCGAAATCTGGCTAGCGGTTCATGAGAAGAAGATTTTTTAAGAATTGATTCTATTTTTAGACGGCGGCCATCTTCGATTAGCGATGACCTCCATTTTAACAAATCTGAAAAGGCTTCACCCTTGGACCATAACTTTTAAGTTTCGCTACCATGGGCCAAGCGGTTCATGTGAAGAAGAATTTTGAAATCTCTAATAAAAGAACGACCTTTTGACATTTCGGCGGCTATCTTGGATGACATAACTATCTGATTTCGACAAAAAATGTACCAGAGTGATCGCCTCATTGATACCTTCGATTTGGTATATAACTGACCATATTCGGTCAAAAATAAAATTTGACCCCACGGGCCACGCCCATTTTTGACCCGGGGGTCACCATTTTAACAACTTTGAAAGAGCAATGTACATCGATCATTCCTACGAAGTTTCGTCGAAATCTGCTAGCGGTTCATGAGAAGAAGATTTTTTAAGAATTGATTCTATTTTTAGACGGCGGCCATCTTCGATTAGCGATGACCTCCATTTTAACAAATCTGAAAAGGCTTCACCCTTGGACCATAACTTTTAAGTTTCGCTACCATGGGCCAAGCGGTTCATGTGAAGAAGAATTTTGAAATCTCTAATAAAAGAACGACCTTTTGACATTTCGGCGGCTACCTTGGATGACATAACTATCTGATTTCGACAAAAGATGTACCAGAGTGATCGCCTCATTGATACCTTCGATTTGGTATATAACATGACCATATTCGGTCAAAAATAAAATTTGACCCCACAGGCCACGCCCATTTTTGACCCCAGGGTCACCATTTTAACAACTTTGAAAGAGCAATGTACATCGATCATTGCTACCAAGTTTCGTCGAAATCCGGCTAGCGGTTCATGAGAAGAAGATTTTTTAAGAATTTATGCTATTTTTAGACGGCGGCCAGTTTGGATTAACGATGACCTCCATTTTGACAAATCTGAAAAGGCTTTATCCATGGACCATAACTTTTATGTTTCGCTACCATGGGCCAAGCGGTTCATGTGAAGAAGAATTTTGAAATCTCTAATAAAAGAACAACCTTTTGACCTTTCGGCGGCCATCTTGGATGACATAACAATTCGATTTCGACAAAAAATGCACCAGAGTGATCGCCTCATTGATACCTTCAATTTGATATATGACCTGACCATATTCACGGACGACGGACGACGACGGACGACGACGGACGGCGACGGACGACGACGGACGACGACGGACACATTGCGGTAACAATAGCTTCGCTCAGGTGAGCTAAAAAGGGCTTATAAAAACTATGATATTTTTGTAAATGACGTCAACAATTTACATTTTCATAGCAAATGCGGAATTCTGTTCCGCAATTGCTGTGAACATTTCGACAATTTTCATAAAAATTACGGAAAATATCTTTTGTCTATATATCACTCATCCTCTCAGGTAGAAAACGTTCTGGGTCCGTTATAAAGCGCCATACCGTTTTTCCAGGACTCATCAGCACTGCGAAGTTGGTGAAGTGATTACAGGAACAGACTGTGTGTGTGTCACTCGTGGAGACCATTGTACACCCATCGGACGACCAGGTCCTGTAACAGAATACAAGAAAATTCATCCTCTCAACCCTATGTAACTATAATTGACTCCTCTAAGTTAATTATCAGACTATTCCATTAACCATTAAGTCATTTTTGAACAAAATTATATTATAAAAATATCCACAAGCAGTGCGGATCCTGATGAGCGAGCTCATTGGGATCTACACTGTTTGCAAACATTAGAATGTAAGTTTGTAGTGTTGACATGGTTAACCCTTTCTAAAGGGGCGGATAGGAGATATATGGTCGGCTATTTTCAGGCTATTCTATAGAAGTCATTATGTACAAATTCTGAAACCATTTACAAACAGTGTAGATCCTGATGAGCCGGCTCATGATGGGCCGGATCATTTGGATATACACTGTTTGCAAACATGGAGGTCTTTCGTGTTGAAATTGTTCACCATTTTGCCATTCAACTGGCATTAACCAGTCATTTCTGAACAAGATCAAAATATATCACGAGCAGTTCAGATCCAGAGGGCCGTTTAACTAAACTTCGTACGACTAAAATGTTCCTAAGTGCAACATTATAATAGTCTGTAAATTTTACATTAACACTATTTTTTTGTATACAATTATTGGCTTTACATTTATTGAGCATACATGTAAATCCATCAATATAAATTTACAGACGATCCTAAATTTGCACTTACGAACATCGTAGTCGTACGAGCTGGTTTTATGAGCTGGGTCATCTGGATCTACATTGTAAACATTTGGGATGGAGGTATGAAGTGTTGAAATGTTTAACCCTTTCACCCCTAAGTAACTGGAATGGACTGTGATATGTTAATTGTCCGACCAAAACAATCATCACAAAATGATATTCAGACTAGTCAATTTATAAAAAGGGGGTGTTTTTTCTACAAATTATGAAAATTATTTGCAAAAAGTGCAGATCATGATGAGACGGGTCACGAGCCGGCTCATTTGGATCTACACTGTTTGCCAATACCACTATACAGGCCTGTGGTGTTGAAAGGGTTAACTCGTTAAGTGACGAATAGGCAATATATGGTTAGCTTTCACACTATTTCATTCACAAGAAGTCATTGTTGTACACAATCAGACGATATCCACAAACACTGCAGATCCTGATGCGCAGGTTACAACCGAGCCGGATCATCTTGATCTACACTGTTTTCAAACACTTTGATGGAGGTCTGTAATGTGAAAGATTAACCCTTTCGCCCATAACCCTTTCAACACCACAGGCCTGTATAGTGGTATTGGCAAAAAATGTAGATTCAGATGAGCCGGCTCGTGACGAGCCGTCTCATCAGGATCTACACTTTTTGCAAGTAATTTTCATATTTTTGAGAACAGAAACACCCCCTTATATCATAAATTGACTAGTCTGAAAATTATTTCATGATAATTGGATTGGTCGGAAAATTAACATATCAACATTCCAGTTACTTAGGGGTGAATGGGCAAATTATCTGACAATTGACTTGTCAAAAACTAATTTATCGACTACTCATCAGAAAAAGGACATTTCTTTTGAACAAAAAATCGGAATTTTTGGGTCAGGTATTCGGCATTTAGTTTGCATTGTCATTTACAATGTGTTTAATAAAATATATTTTCTTGCTATGTATCCCTTAGATATGAATACAAATTATGATCATGACAACTTACATTTCCTCGAAGTCCCAGAAAACGCATATGGGTCTTGAATAGTTGGGCTGTGAAAACATGAATACAACGTCAATTATTTAGCAAGCAATCCACATTAGTACGATATGTTGAACAATACTTCTGTAACCAAGAACCCACTATTCTAACGTTCCAAAAGTTCTGGGTAAAGTATTGTTCAACTTATCAACTTAATGCAGAAAGCTTGTTTTAATAAAGGACAGTACTTCCGTAACCAAGAACCAACTCTTCCAACGGTTCAGCACAATGCCTTTATCAAGGTTTTAATGTCAACTATACTCTAAGAGAAATCCATTTTAGATTTTACAATGACAGTGGGTTTTTGATTACTGCAGTATTGTTAAGCGTATTAAAAACTAGTTACGACTGATGGGCTGATTGGTGGTCAATTTATTAATTGATTGGTTGATTGAACAAATGTTCCAACTAATAGTTGATTCATTTATTGATTGATTGACATATTGAATAGCTGACTGTCTGATTGAAACAAACACCAATATACTTACAATCGAGTATCCAGATCAATGATATCACTTAGCATCCTAATACCACGTACACTTATGTTATGGTGGTCGCCAGATCGGTCAAGTGAGTTTGCTCTGAGTACTCCAGTTTCCTCCCGCATAAAACACCACTGTTACACCTCCACCCGTGCCAACAAAAGCAGGTATGTAATAGATTAAAAATTGCTACCTCCCTGCGTTGCTCTCCTAGTGAAACTCTTGTGACAGGTCCTCACCACACCAGATTCACTTAGACCCACTCCCCAAATGTAACATGATTAGTACTAATAGTATTACTTTCATAATGGGTATAACCGGATTCAAGTCTCACGTACCAGAAAACCAAAACATGTACCCGAGTGTCAAACCAGAGATATCGGGATTTCGTTAAGGATGAATCCCATCGTTAAATTTATATTTCACATATTCCCACCTGACGCCCTCCCCAACCTATTGAACTGGGGGCCGTTTCACTAAACTTCGTACGACTAACATGTTCGTTAGTGCAAAATTACGATACTCTGTAAATATCATTTGTTCAATGTTTCTTGTAAACAATTATTGGATTTACATTTATTGAGCATAGGCTCAATAAATGTAAATCAATCAATTGAAATTTCCTGATGATCCTGAATTTGCACTTAAGAACATTTTATTCGTACGAAGTTTAGTGAAACGGGCCCCTGGCATTTACACTGGAATGTTGGAATGTGACGCGAGCCGGTGGGTCCAAGTTAGCCACTGGTAGTTGAGACTGGAATGCGATCGTTACATCCGAGTTTATGTCCATGGAACGTTCCTCAACTTGACTGAAACATAAAATGGCCAAATGAAAGTGAAAATGCAACAGTTACGATCATAATTATAGAGACGGGACCTCAGTGTTAAGTCTAATCCGACAGACCAGTTGGATGGAAATACTATGAAAGTATTTTTGATTCCTAAGGCGAGGTTCGGACCCACAACCTGTAGATTAGAAGTCAAGTGTTCTAACCCATCGGCCACAACCCATCCCCAATGTCCCAATGTAGGGGTCAGTGGAATAATGGGGCTAACTCTCTGAGGGAGTTAGGCCCCTTATTCCTCTGACCCTATCAATTATTTACAATTACAGGCCTGTTTGGACATCACACTGCTGACATTCTCAGTGTGGATTTCACTGTAAACCTAAGCAAGATGGTGTCAAAATTAAACAATATGCCAAAGCTAACGTCGAGGATGCTTGAAAGTTGTTCTAAGAGAAGTTACTCATGGTTTGCCATGTTTGATCACCTAATTATATAAATGGGGGCCATTTCATTAAACTTAGTACGACTAACATGTTCGCAAGTGCAAAATTATGATAATCTTTGAATTTCACATTAACAATGTTTTTTTGTAAACAATTATTAGATTTACATTTATTGAGCAAATGCAGCCTATGCTCAATAAATGTAAATCCATCAATTGACATTTCCAGACAACCCTAAATTTGCACGTTCGAACATTTTAGTCGTACGAAGTTCAGTGAAACGGCCTCCATGTCTATAACATACCCATTTATCTTCAATTTCTTTGCAACTATGTCTGGTAAATTTCGGAAAACATGACTGGAGTATTCTTTCGAGGGCATTCCTGAAAATTGGAAACATTTTTTCGACATGTACAAAATGAATGTGAATGGGTTTATAGTCAAATAGGGACTCTATTACAAGTATGTCCACTTCAAGAAAAACAGAAATGGGTCTACTGGCAAATACATTCCACAATACCAAAATTTAATGAGTTTAGGTTTTCCCAACCCTACCCTTCTTTACAAACATAGCTAGGTAGGTATGTATAGGCAAATTCTTTTGTTTTTCTTGGAAAAATACAAATCCATTCTCTGTAGTGTTTAGTCATCTCCGGTAAAAACAAATAAAAACTTGATTGATTGATTGGTGTTTAAAGGCCTATCAACAGCTACGGTCATCTAAGGCCGGTCTAACGTGGTGTTCGATCTCGTATGTAACCTTCTGCACTGGGGGGAAAATCACAAAATCATAATGGAATATTTGCATCGAAAAAATAATGTACGCAGCCCTGAAATTAGAATAACCTGGCCAGGTGCCCGGTCCATACCACATTGCCCCGGAAAGTCACATAATGGGTATAACCAGATTCAACTGTCACATACAAAATTGTCAAAGACGAACGTGAGGGCCAAAACTAGATCGGGATTCCGGTAAGGATGAACCCCGGTCGTTAAATACCAATCGCATGCGCCCACCTGTCACCCACTAAAAATAGAAAAGGTGGTCTGTCGACGCACTTAGCACCCCTATAGTTGATTTGAGAAACTGTTACAAAAAGTTTAGAAAAACAAACAGAGAGACAGACATATTGACATATGGTATGTATGAAGGATAGTTGTATTAATGTGGAATGATGTATCATTACTAAGTAATGCATGTGTGCTATATGAAGATATTAGCGGAAGGCAAAGAGAAATTATAGGTGATTTGAAAAACTCTTAAAACAACTTTCAAAAAACTAAACAGACAGATGTATGATCAGTAACGAGGGTAATTGTATTAAAGGTACATGCCCACGCAGCAGGTTACACCGTACTACAACTTTTCATTTTCTGTCATGCTTTATATGAGCCATATGTCTACCCACTAACGAGTTATTTTTAATTACGGCGCGTGTTAATTGGTGTTAAATCGCATTTTATATGCCGCGAACAGAAAGGGTATTTTCCGACCTCGTGCTATTTTACCAATACGCGTCACGTGACACGGTCAATCATATCACATCTTTGACATGCGCAGTGAAGTATCGAAAGTTGAGAAGAAAAATCTCTATTCGAGTCCAAAATCTAAATCTCCACGTAACTCTTTCCATTTGGTGATCTGGTCGCCAAAATTAACCACCCTCTCTCTCTCTTTGTACTGCCTGTCCCTCAGACATTTCGCCTTTCTTTTGGCCGACGCTGTTTCATACAATTTCCGTCCTGGACGTTTCGACATGTTGATATTCTTGTTTACATATTGGGAAGCCTACTGGCGCGCGTAGTATACTGCGCATGCGCACTGCAAGCCGTGATGTGAAAGTCTTCGTCCCCGCACATTATCAAAATAGACTGTTACCGCCGCGCGTCGCTAACAGTAAATTGATAATTAATAAATGTTTATATTTGTATAGCGGGCACTCGAAAGTTTTAGAACTGGTGGAATAGTGACATAATTATACACTTATTTAATTCCTATAAAGAACATTTTGTGCCTACTGCGTGGGCATGTACCTTTAATAGGGAAGGATGTCTTTTTACTAAGTAATGCACGTGTGCAATATGAATATGATATTAGCTGAAGGTAAAGAGAAATTGTAGGTGATTTGAGAAACTCTTACAAAAACTTTCAAAAACATATACAGACAGACGGACGGATGTACGATCAGTAGCGAGGGTAATTTTATTAATGTGGAAGGACGTGTCGTTACTAGGTAATGCATGTGTGCAATATTAAGATGTTAGCTGAAGGTAAACCGAAATTATAGATGATTAGAGTTTGTTTGTTTGTTTATTAGTGTTTAATGGCCTATCAACAGCTAAGGTCATGTAAGGCCGGGCAAACGGGTTCGATCCCGTTTTAACCTGCTGCATAGGGGGAAAATTCGAGAAACAATATATTCAGCCCTGAAATTAGAATAACCTGACCTGGTGGCAGGTCCATACCACACCAAAGTCACTTGGCCCCTTCCCCTAAAATATTATTACGAATAATCGTAATACTCACATAAGGGGTATAACCAGATTCAACTGTCACATACAAAATGCCAAAGACGTATGTGAGGGCCAAACCAGGTCTCCAGTCGGAATTCTGGTAAGGATGAACCCGATCGTTAAATTACCCATCGCTTGCACCCACCTTCCACCCACCAGATGATTAGAGAAACTGTTACAACAAACTTTCAAAAAATAAACATACGGACAGACGGACAGATGGACAGACAGACAGGGCGAAACATATAGGGCACCGCCGATTCTCGGCGGAGCCTTAACTAGAAAATGTGGTCTGTCGACGCACTTATGACCCCTATAGGTCATTTGAGAAACTCTTACAAAAACTCTCAAAACATAAACGGACAAACATACAGACATACGGATGGACGGGGCGAAACCTATAGGGCAACGCCGATTCTCGTCGGGGCCCTAAAAACGTTTTTACTTTTACACTGAAACACAGATTGAGAGTAGGCACATATATTTTGGGTAGGCCGCATTCGTGTAACCAACACCAAGACGGGGTTAGTAGTCCGGGGACAAATGTCATATACGTATACAAATCCGGCACCTCGGTGTTAATTTTTGGCACCCGATGATTATATAAACTTGAATGTATAAGGTTTGCAAAAAATCCGAGTGCCATTTTTTTAAACCACGGTCAATGTCATTTGAAGTTCATTGAACTTCTTACATGCTTGGTGTCCGAATAATGATATGGATATCATAATTTACAGTTCTTATTGAATTGATAACAGTATAAATTGCTCAGAAGATCGGAATAAATGATATTCTGCATCTTACTACATGTAGCAGAAACACACGAGTAGTTTCAATGTTTCAATATTTAAATTTCAAAATGGCCACCAAACTGCATTTAATCTTTTTTATAAATACAGGATAAAATAACTTAGTAGTGATGCCGGTGCACACATCCATATCTTTGATTAAGAAAGTGAAATGAGTCAACATAATCGGCTATTGATAATAATGTATTTGCTAGCAACGGTATAATAAGCACGGAAATTATGTTTACTTTCAAAATGGCCACCAAAATATAATGATTTTCCCAGTATAGACCAGTGGAAAAGTCAATTAGTGAACGTCACGTGGATGCTTTAATCCATGCATTCAATATCAAAGATTCCAACAATACACCAGAAATACATGTGTCAAATATTCGATGAATCTAGTCATGGTTTCTGTCACAGTTGCTAGTCAAGTATATTCACACTTAACACGCATGTATATTGATTACTTGAACGTGCATACACATTTGTTCGAACATACTAGCTGTATATATACCCACATATTCAGTATCAAAGGATCCAGCACTCACGGTGCGAAGTAACATATGCAAATTATGTCACATACTCGATGAGGTTTTACTATATATACATGTATGCTCCTTTGTGAACATGCTGCACAAGGATATGACTTAATTGAAATAGTTACATAGATTTTCTAACATACTTAAATAATTGTCATCGTGGTTATAAGGAGTTGATCACGTGACTTGACTAGGTGTTCACATATATTAAATAGGTTTATATTCAGATCAGGGGTACCCCATACCAGGGACTAATATTTTGGTTATACGGCTCTGCTTATGTGTTGTATCAATGGCATGTAGAGTTATATAGCACTTTTGAAGGTGATGATATTCATGGCACCTGCATGGACTAAATTAGTTTTCACACCGTATATACAAAACAATAAAATATGTAGTTCCAACGATATAATGTGAAATTAATTATTCGTGTTAAGCTGAATCTGATACATACACTGCATTCAGAAAAGTAGAGCAATTCCAAGAACGTTATTTGCATATCCTATGCTCTTTTTATAAGTCAGTGGGCGAGTTGAAACAGATACTGGTTATTTTCAGTAATTTGATCATTCCAGTAATGATAAGGTTCCTCATAATGAAGGTCACCAGAGTGAGTTGTTTGTCCAAAAGCACCGCATGTTTATTTATAGGTGTATACCAGAAAGCAGTAAACCACATGGACCGTAGACTCAAGGAAAATAATTTCAACATGTTAATACTATAAAATTAGCAATTTAAGAGGACATCAATTTTAATGAGGCACTTAACCATGATATATGCTATTTTCACGAGCGTATATTATATAAGAAGAGCATATGTGGGCTTGCCCAAGTTCTACCATGATATCCGTTACTGTGACGAATGTTTACAATGCATGCTAATATGTCATATAATGTGCTAATATTGTCCATTATGTCATCATGCTTGTATTTCCAAATTTATTGTCTGTTTTTATCAAGAGCCCGCAATGTTTATGCAATAAGCTATCATTGTGCATAGTCAGATGGAACAACGGACTGCTGGTAGCCATTACACATTAGGAAATATACATTATCGGATATCATTATGCTTATGAAAGCTAAGACGTTTGTGGATACGTTTTGATCTGTATAATTTGTTAGCTGGATATCATTGTAATGCATTGTTCTGTCAGATATTATGCGAAAGTTGCTATCTTAATAATAAGTTGCTGATATTATTTAGCCTGACTATTTAGATCCGCTAGTATGGTGTCTGGTCAACAGTGAAGCCATCCTCATTTGGATTTCGTACATATCCTTTTACTCCGAGAATTAGACACGGTTATATATTATTGGGGAGATGCTATCTCAATGTGGGTCTTGTATGGAATTAACTGAGCACGGTCCCACCAAAATAATAATGATTATACTACATTACCACAAACCTTGAATACAATCATATACATGTATGTTTAGACTTTCGATCTTAACCAGACTGTGACGTTATCCAAACTAGAAAAGAAGATACAGAGAGGAGACCAATGAACCCATGAAAACATATGTAAGTAAGTAAGTAAGTAAGTAAGTAAGTAAGTAATTTATGTATTATAGTGGCACGTGTAAACTATATATATATATATATATCGCAATGTTTAGGAGTCGGTATTCATATACACCCGGCCCTATGGGCTTATTTGTCACTTTTACCACCATTCATAACTATGTAAATATATATATATACAAATACGCACATGCATTGTCACAGTTATACCTTACAGTGTATATGTCCCCTTGTGGGAAAGGGTAAATCACGGCACATACAATAAACGCTGATTCAGATCGAATATGATTAGGGGACCACGTCGACGCCATTATATTACTGAGATAATCAGGTTTAATCAATATTTGCAACTACTGTGATGTACTCTTTTCCACCCAGGGAACATATACAAGTCCTAATAACTTGATTGTGTGTGTTTCCAAACATTGTAGTTCCAAGAATGTAGTAATACATCTCTCCATGCTTTAACCCTATCGACACTGGAAGGCGGAAATGGTCGTCTGCTGCTTTTATTATACGTGTATGTTGTTACCAATGGAGACGATTCTAGTGCGTTGCTAAAGCAGTAATTATTACAAAATGTCAAAATTGGTAAACGAAAGAAGCAGACGACAAATTTCTATTCAGGGTTTTAAGGGTTAAATCTCACATTGAACATATGAATATGACTTTTGCAAGTGTGTATGAACAATATGGCCACTGATCACTTGTGCGGGTTGATTTTACGTCACATTTGCAAGACTAATAATGTGCTATTGATGCAATAATAATTTGCGCATGTGCATTGCTTTAACCAAGAATTTCGCAGTTTTACGAGGATATTGTGTCACCATAATTGCGAAGTGTGTTTCTTTGCTTAACATGACGAAAAAATGTGTGTCATTTACTGTAGCGTATAATTCATCTCTAACGCCAGTATAATGGGTACACTGTGTGAGGAAATGTAGCTCGTTTTCTACGTGTCCGCTATCGCATATTGTGCAAAGACGTTCATCGGGTGACTCGACCACATATCGTCCAGTTTCAATTCTAAGCGGAAGTATGCCACATCTAAACTGAGACAGGAGAGATCGTGCATTGCGTTTTAGATTTGGCTGGATTTATGTTTCAGTACCATACTCACGTTTAAATGTGGCATACGTTCTCAACTTTGGTACCGTTTGTATTTTAATCGGCCATTCATTAGCATAGGCATTGAACAACTCGGACTGGGCTAACTGTAGATTACACGCTTGTTTGTTCACAAATACGTCCTTAATGCCTAATTTAAAACATAATATGTTTGATTGTCGATGACCAGTTGTTTTTACACTTTTGGTAGTCCCAGAGAAAAACTTTTTTAATTGTCTATTATCATCCATTTTGACGAGTCTGTTCCAGTACCGCTGCATATTCGACCTCCACCGTTCTCGAGATGGTAGCCAGCCAATATCGCCGTTGATGGCCAACTTTGGTGTAATCTGTGTACGCCGAGGAAATACCGAATCGCTCTGTTTTGCACAGCGTCGATGGAGTTGTAGTCACGGAAGCCCCACACACAGGAATTATAATCCAATATAGGAACCACATCGGAGTTATACAAATTTTCATATGTTTTAAATCCATATTCTTTCATGCTGTGTATTTTCGATATGATTGACCCCAGCGCTCGACCACCTCCATTGGACAGAATTTACACATTAGGTGTAAAGTCGTTTTTCTCGTGAAATATAACACCGAGATATTTATACTGTGAAACTGTATCTAAGTAGTTATTTCCCACCTTAAAACGAATGTCATTGTGAATTTTCCGTCGTGACCGAAAGTGTACAAATTCAGATTTGTCGGTATTAATCAATACTCTCCACCGTTTACACCAGCTATGTAACGTGTCAAGCATACACTGTATATCTGCTTCATTTTGTGCGACAAAGACGATATCATCAGCATATAGCGGAAGAGAAACCTTGGAGTCGCCGACATCCATGCCGAGCCCTAATTGACGGATCTCGACTACCAAGTCATCGATGAAAACTGAAAATAGTGTCGGCGAACAGTTATCTCCCTACTTGACACCGTTATAACATAAAAACCAGTCTGTGCTTTTTTGATTAACTCTAACACAGGCAGATGTTTCTGCTTACAAGCTTTTCACCAAATTGTACAATTTCCCGTCTATATCATTCACTAGCAGTTTGTACAGTAACATATTTATATCAACGAAGTCAAACGCCTTCATAAGGTCAATAAATGCTGCAAACAAACGGGTATTGTTACGAATTATGGTATTTAGAGTAAACACGTGATCCTCGCATGAGCGCTTCGCTCTAAATCCGTTTTGTTCATCGGATAATTTGTCTGTTTGTTCCAAATAACACAGTGTGTCGATTGCTAATGAATGCACTGTACAGTTTTGCTATAAATGGATGTAGACTGATACCTCTGTAATTTAAGGGGACGCGTTTGTCGGAACACGGGTCTTTCAGAATGGGGAATATTACGGATTTCCGCCACACAGAGGGTATAGTGCTTGTGTCAAATATTAACTGAAACAGTACTTTGATGACAGGAACCACTGGCTCGAATTTCAATACGTCATACGGAATATTGTCAATTCCCACATATTTTGCCTTCTTTGCCTTCATAATGATTTTACGTATTTCACATTTTGCAATATCCCCATTCAGCACAGTATTGTATTCATACAGAGGGTCTAACATACGGTATTCGGGTAATTGTTTATGAGACAGTACATTGCGCTGAAATTCGCTGTCAAAATCTGCATTTGTGTTACCCGTGTACAGGTTTTCAAAGTCGTGTTTCCATTTTTTCACTGGAATTTTATTGTTTTTGCATGGTCCTAGATGCTTTATTTTATCCTAAAAGTCTCGCGGGTTATCTGTAGACGTTTCTTCGATGTCCTGACTCATTTGTAGTCTATATGCTCGTTCGTTCTGTCTTAATTTCCTGTCAAAACACTTTTGAGCCACAAGGAAGTCTCGTCGTAAGCGTTATCTTGAAGACGCCGTACCTTTTTATGTTTGATGAATTCCTACTCTTTGGAATGCATGTTGTTCCAGAGTTCTGTTAATTCGTCGTTCCAGAAAGGTTTAGATGCTCTAAAACGTTTAGCCGTCCGCTTACTGGTGTCAAAAATAGGAATTGTATTGTTCATTTCCTTTACGATGACGTCACACAAATTCGAGTAAACATTATCCACATGCTGCTGTGTTTCTCTACATAACTCGATATTTTTAATCACATTCCGTAATGCTGTTTTTGTCAGATCCGAAGACATAAAATCAGCCGGTATAGCGTTCAGTTTCAATCGTTTCGGTTGTTGGTGAGCACTATGCGAGACAGAAGTACCGCGATGACCCGAGGCGTTCATCGGATGTAATGTGCTAAATTATGTAAGCAATATGGAGTGGTCTGGCAATTTACACCTTTCTCCCAGTAAGGACTGGATATGTGATTGTTCTGCAAAGGACCTGGTACTAATGACGTTAAAACTGTTACATTGCCCAAGCACATATGTCTGACGCAATACACAATGGGGTAGCAGTATGACACGCGTACACATTAACTATCACCTATAGCCGTACAATAGTCATGATGAACTGCGTTCGAATATGCATTTACTAGCAATTAATAGGTAGCAATCAGTAATTATAAAAGTTATGAAGCATGACATTGAAATTATATCTGTGCTTTTATAGTTTTATTTTCATTAATGAAACTAGACACACCTATTCAGTAGATGACCATTATAATGTATTTATCCTGATTATGTTCTTTTGATACATACAATACGACATTATTTTTAATTTATAATGACCGTGAACTGGCATTCAACTGAACAAAAGTAAATACAAATACCATACAAAACTAGGCATTATGTTGTAAAACATAGGTATGCCCCCGTGGCATGCTGGACTGGAGAAACTCTTCCAAACTTATTGACTTTTTCACGAAAATATACACGGACGAACGGACGGACGGACGGACGGACGTGCGGAACCTCAAGAGCAACGCAATATGCTATCGCATAGGGGGCATAAAGATATTATTTTTAGAAATGCATGTCTTTAGATTAATACAGTGAACAGGAAACTACTCTTCACTCTTCCACTCCTTCACATCTCTTTCACCGGATCTTCCAAGCTTCAATTCGCTGGTTCTGATTTAGTCATGATAGTAAGATTTCGGCAATAATACGATATGTTGAAGAATTTGGCAGAGGTCAGGAACAAGGTTACTGCAGAATTGTTTAACATATGGTATTATTGCGGAAAGCTTACTTTATATTAATAAATGCGGAATTATGACAAAGAATACGAAACACGTGCAGTTTGATTGTTTAATTTAAAGGTATCGACATCAAATACCTACTATGATATTGATATTTGATGACTGCTTTTCTATTTTAAAAATAAATTTATTATCAATATCAATGAAAATATTGACAATTTTTGTATGCCAAATGTATTAATGAATCTGTTTTAAAAGTATACATAGCATCAAATTCGTCTTGAAATTCAATGACCTTGAAATGACATTGTGAAATGACTTAAGTGCAATGAAAAGGCACAGTTATTTTCTGAAAGCTAACCCTATACGGTCATACTATACAACAATCACGAGAAGAAAGATTAACACGATGTGCCGCATTCATGGCGATTACCTCCGAACTATAATGATAACGTTATGTTCATACCAGGGTGCATTAATGTACTAGCCCATCATGAGCTCAACTAGTAGGAAACTAAATAAGTTCCTTTTTTGTTGTGGCCGGTGAAAAAATTAACAGTATCTTACCGGTCTCTAGAGGTAAATTTTGAAGGATAATAATTCAACGATATATGTACACCATACTGTTATAGCAGTACGACAAAGAAGAAAACGTTGTCGTTTCCTTCGGTGACCTTGAAAATATAGTATTGTGACCTTGACCTCGATAGCTGTTGTTAGTTGTCTTGATTGTAGTTGATTTTTAATTATTGTGATGCATACCACCAAATATATTGACACTTCAAATGAACCAAGTCCTCGGTTTTAGGGCATAACTACCAGGATTTTGACCTTGATTTTGAATGGCCTTGAAATGACATTGAAAGTGTCAGAACAAAATGGCACCCGGATTTTTCGGAAAGTGGAATCGAAGACGAATACAAAACAAAACATCTAACAAAGAAAAATTAACATGACGTGCCGGATTCTGAGCAATTGCTCCCAGACTATAAGGTTATTTCAGCACAATAATGCGGTATGTTGTTACATAGGCGTCAAACAAATGTAACAATTTTAAAAGGAGAAAAATAAATTAAGGAGTAATTTTAAACATTACCCGACATGATTACTGTTTTTAACAAAATAAGACATACTGTGAGATTTTATTCCAGATATCTTTCAGCAACGAGGGCATACAATGTTTGCCATTTAGCTAGTGAATCAGTCATTTCTCTAACAAGCAGCTTTGATGTATATATGTATATCAGACAGGTACAAATTATAGTAGCACACACTAACTACGGTACAATAATTAAATTATTTTATTTAAATTCCCCAATGCATTGCAACATTATACATGTAACACCAAACAGGTCAATACACAGTGGGAACTCTCAGGGTGTCAAGTTTACAGAGGTTCCACTGTAATCAAACTGTACAGTCAAACCTGTGCATAAAGGCCAGCCATGGGAAGAAAAAATCTGGCCTTTGTTCCTAGGTGATAATTGTTTACAGGTTCATTTATGTAGAAATTGAATAATTGGGAAACCAAAGGTGTGGCTGCTAAAGAAAGGTAATTGCTATTTAGTGAGGCGAATAAAGGGAAATTATTGGCAAAGATGTTCCCCTTTTGGAGGAAAGCACAAATATTTGTATATAGGGGTTTTAAGGTATGCCGAGTTCAAATAAATGGGAATACATTTGATCCGAGGTACGTAACCTCCTCACAATTCAAGATGTAAATAAAGAAATGGAAATAACTGGAGATATAAGCGAGATATACCAATTATTTTGATGTCTATACATATAATTGCATGTGTCTAGTTCATTGATAGTGTCTAAACGTAAGTAAGATGTTGCTGGGTCACTGTAATTCAAGATGGCCGCAATTTTTGTTCAATGAAAAACAATATTTTGTGACAATAAGTTAATTCACATTTTATTATCGAAGTGGCGTATAATATAACTATTAGAATGTTTATTTACATATAAATGGAATGTCTATCATCTTGGAATCAACATATTATTTTAGGCATGAAATGAGCGACAAAAATGAGAAATGGACTCTGACTTAAGATCATTCATCTTAAAGTTTCAATTTAAATCAGTCTGTATATAGGGGTTTTACAGCTACTTGGTGGCACCAACATTCAGAGCCAGCAATATAACTACAGTGATATTCGAGATGCCGTATCTTCGATTACACAACTACTCATCTACAATTAGATTGAGGAAGCATAGAAAACCGCGCCTGGCATGCGTCTGATGAAGATCAATGGGTACTTCGCCACACTGATGCACATCTAGTAGGTAGTACGGGCCTAAAGCAATTGGAATTCCGCTACTTCCTGATCAATACACACTGCTAAAACCATCTAAATTCTCAAGTGAAATTCCTTTAACAATTACAGCGACTAATCCTATGACCCCATCTGACTTTCTCATTAAGACTGACACTACAGGCTGTGCCTGGCTGGACAAGATCACTAATATCTGCAAAGATGATGGGACATGTAACAGTCAACGCACCATAGTCAGCAACATTTTCCAAAAGTTGCAAGTTACAGCTCCTCGCCTACCTGCAATTACTCAACTCTTGCCCCTGTTTATGCATAATGGCTAACCACCAATGTAATCGCTTTGCGCCATCTACCAGACCAGTGTTCACTAGTCTATGACAACTTTCTAGCAGGACACTTTGTCACACAGAAAACTGCTCGCAATTTTCATTTATGGCACATGATCAAGTACAAGAGCAACCACATGCCGTTGTGAAGGGAGATTCTGAGATTATTTGGATCAGTGAGAATAAAGCAGCATTGAAACGCTGGATGGTGGCAGGCCCTGAAGTCGGAATAATGCTTAGTGAGTACAATACCAGACAGACGAATTTGAAAATGTCGTTGAAGTGATAGATGAGTATGGAAATTCAATCACATATGACAGTACAGGCGTGGTCACACTAGATACCAAAGTCGTCATGTCTGATACAGGCATTGAATCAATGTGTACAGCTAAAGAAATAGGAACAGCACAATATCAGACATTCGCCCAAGACCGATTGGCCGGTTCCTCCGAGTCTTTCTGCGAGTCAATTCACAAAATCGGCATAGACTCTTCAAATCGCAATGAAACGATGTCTCTAAAGCTAATAAGAAAATAAAGTTTGTTAACAGTGATGTCGAGTTGTTTTTTCCGAATGCACATCTCCTGTCAGTCCAGAGACGGTGATCTAGATACTTTCTTCGGTCGTGAGAAGCATCCGCAGCCACCAGCCTTAGCTGACAATAATGTGATGCGCCAAACTTCAAAATCTGATCTCACCACCTGGCTGGAGCCAGCAGCTGAGGAAAACGATGATGAAGACCCACGACATGATGTCAATGTCATTTACAGAGCTGCCCTTGTCCACACACTCGACGTTCGGTGATTAAGTAACATTGGTATCCTGCCATATATCGCCAAACAGCTACAGTATGTGTCGCCTAGATGCCGTGTGGGATGTATACAGAACTGGCAGCTTGATATCCCAGACACGAGCAAGCAGGAGCAATGTGGACAAATTGTGAATAGCAACAAATACTCGGTTACCTCAAAGCTGGAAAAAGTTTCTACGTGTAGATTCAAAATCAGGGTTGTTTAACTACTTAGCTGATGCTATGCAGACGTATGAGCATCCGCCAAACAAACTTTAGATTACAACATGTGAGTACACACTACTGTCCATGCCGCAGTCTGACATATCCCAGGTAGCGCCATTTACCCGTGAAGATGCTGATGGAAGAATGCTGCTTCATGCTGCTCATGCCTATAAACAAGGTCATCGCAATGATATTATACATGTCATCGTTACAGATGTGGTGGTACTTGTCATCTCAACTGCTCCAACTATCCAAGAATGTAAACTTTGGGTAGCGTTAAGTCACCAACAGACCGTATCGCAGTGTCACTCAGAAATTACTGGTCACTACTATTCCTGCATGCTTTCTCGGGCTGCAATACAGTTTCTTAATTTGTCGGAATGGGCAAGAAGTGTGGCGAAGCTCCAACTGATTCGAAAAAGTCTACAAAAAACTATCTAACTGACCAAGCCTGATCACCGATCAAGATATGGAGACGCTGAAAAGAGTTGTTGTCTTCTTCTACAATCGCACGTCGACGTTGACCACAGTCAACAGCCTCTTTTCATCCGGAACATGGGAGCTGGACAACATCCCTCCTACTAGTGACACATTGCGCCTTACCAAGCTAGCCATTTATGGGGCAACACTAGTCGCAACTCCAAACCTACCTGATCCGACGGAGTGGGGCTGGGCAATGAAGGGAAACACTTGGTGTCCTGTGTGGAGCCTGAAACTTGAGGCTGCGATGGCATGCAGGGATCTGATCAGCAACTGTACTGGCATGTGCACATATGGCAAGGCTAATATCACATGCACACAGCTCTGTGTATGTGAAGGAAAGTGTATATGACATTTTGAGCATCCAGTAATTGAGTCAAATGGTTAAACAATTATATTTCGGAATTAATATATCTTCTATTTTTTTTTAATTTTTACCATTTGCCAATACTTCTATAATGCAATGTTATTAGACTACATATGTCCGAACAACTTTCTGCTAGACATTAAATGCATAGTTCTAACTTGTGTTGATCAAAAATTATGAGTACTTATGTGAAGGACAACATTGGGTGTCCATTTTGACGTTTTGACACGCTTTGATATGTAAAATAGTATTACAATCCCAATTACGTAATAGGCATTCAATATGTGCAAATATACATTATAGTAGTCAGATTATATGCAACTTGGATTAGAAAAAGTGCCATTAGGATTCGAAAATATGACCAGTTTGCTTATTATACGTATTTTGTGTTTTCCATGAAACTAAAATGGCGGCCATCTTGAATCACAGTGGTCTAGCTATATCATAGCTACATTTAAACACTATCAACACATTCCTATATATGAAAACCTATATGTATATACATCAAAATAATCAGTATATCTTGCTTCTATCTCAAGTTATTGCCCTTTCTTTATTTACCAAATGCGGATGGCGGCCATCTTGGATTTTGAGGAGGTTACGTACCTCGGATCGAATGTATCCGAATTTATTTGAATTCAGCATACCTTAAAACCCATGTATGCAATCTTTCATGCATTCCTCCAAAAGGGGAACATATTTTGTGTTTATCCGCCCCACTAATTCGGCGTTGGCCTTTAGCACAGGTTCGACTGCATATAGAATGACATGTGCTTTGCAAGCATACACAAACAGTACCGTAGTAGAGATATGTAACAGTGAAACTAATCCAAATACAACACACCAAGGTATCCACAATGCCCAGTTTCTATACGACCATAACAAATAATTACCGGTACTTTGGTTTGGACTTGGAGGTTGCAGAAAATGATGCGGGAGGGCTGGTTTTTTTTAAATATTTCTTTTTTGTACGAGATCCTCGTTTGTGATTTTTAAAGTCCCCAGATGCATTTTGCCAGCCACTTTAACATGTGGTTTACATATGTGTTTAATAAAGTTACTATAATCTCTTTAGACCTGAAAAATCAGCAGATTTTCATCAGACATGAATTTATAATATATTTTAAATGTTCCATGAGCTGCGTTATATGAGAACCAAAGTAATTGTTTATGGCATAGTAAGGTAACTGATGTAAGCCACAAATTAAAGTAACAGACCGAGGTCGTTTAAGGCATTAAATATACTTAAAAGTATCAATAATTCAATAATTAATACAATCTAACAGTGTATTCTCATAAAAACAGAGAGTAAAAGAAAACAGTTTGGAGTTTATTTTCTTTTAATTATTGATTCTTTTATGGATATTTAATACATTTATATGCCTTACTCCATTAATTCAACCTGTGATGTAAGCCCTATGTAGTTCCATTAATTGAAGTGACCATCTACCATTAAACGACTCGGCTGGTATAAACAGGGCCGTTGTCGTATCTCCCATCCAAGATGGCCGTTCAACCACACTGTTGGGGAACGTGTATGCTGATCTATTGGACATGTCACTTCGGCCAATTTCAACATCTGACAAATATATGACGGAATATGAGAAATGCCATGCGATTTTGTATCTCTACATTTTCCGTACCTGGCGTCAAAAGTTGACACAATTTTCAGATTACATGAGGAAGTATATTTCACATGTGCTCTGAAAATTATGTCAACTTTTGACTTTATTTAGGAAAAATATTGTAAACTTTGTAAACGTATTTCATAAAATTAAGCAGCTGTCCGAACGTACAAAAACAACATGGCGTGTTTCATTTGAGAAATATGAATTTGTATGGCCTTATTGGTCAGTGTAGCCCCGGATTATTAACTGTGACTATAGAAATCGGGTGAATAGTATTTGCGGTCAATCTAGCTCCTGATTTGTGACTGTGACTGGAAAAATAGGGTTAATGGTATTTGTGGTCCTTCTTGCTCCTGGTTTGTCACTGTGACTGAATAAATAGTACTTGTGGCCAGTCCAGGTCCTGATTTGTGACTGTGTTTGGGATGATGATAAAGAAGAACATGATGTTTCATGGACGGACACATGGATGTCATCGTGATCGCATTGTCTCACTTTACACAAGTGCACTTGACAAAAAATTTGCTGTGACTGGAGAAATGGGGCTTATCGGTTTTGCGACCAGTGTAGATCCAGATTTAATAGGTATATGTACCGAATTTCTTTGGTTGGATCATGGTCCACCAGAGTAAATGTACTGGCTGAGACACTTACATATGTTCATGTGTGTGTAGTGTTACGTGAAGGTGCCGGTAGTCGATGAAGACTTAGATATGTTCATGTGTGCATAGCGTTTCGTGAAGGTGCCGGTAGTCGATGACGACTTACATATATTCTTGTGTTTGTAGATTTTCGTGAAGGTGCCGGTAGTCGATGGAGACTTACATATGTTCTTGTGTGTGTAATGTGTAGTGACGGTGCAGGTAGTCCATGACGACTTACATATGTTCCTGTGTGTGTAGTGTTTGATGAAGGTGCCGGTAGTCAATGACGACTTACATATGTTCTCTTGTGTGTAGTGTTTCATGAAGGTGCCGGTAGTCGATGACGACTTACATATGTTCTTGTGTGTGTAGTGTTTCGTGAAGGTACCGGTAGTCGATGACGACTTACATATTTTCCTGTGTGTGTAGTGTTTCATGAAGGTGCCGGTAGTCGATGACGACTTACATATGTTCTTGTGTGTGTAGTGTTTCGTGAAGGTACCGGTAGTCGATGACGACTTACATATTTTCCTGTGTGTGTAGTGTTTCGTGAAGGTGCCGGTAATCGATGACGACAGTTGCTTCACCTTCGCCTTGATGTACGTCTCCACAACTTGGGCAACATTGATGGCGCCAGGCTGACCTTGTAAATCAGACACAATACGAGTAATTTATGCACAAATTAATACATTATATTTTGTATTCAACCCTTTCAACCCTAAGTAACTGAAATTAATGTTGATGTTAATTTTCCAGCTAATCTAACCATCACAAAATGATTTCCAGACCAGTCCATTTATGAAAAGGGGGTATTTTTTGTTCTAAAAAATATGAAACTTACTTTCAAATAGTGCAGATCCTGATGAGACGGCTCGTCACGAGCTGGGTCATCTGGATCTGCACTGTTAGCAATACATAAACGACTTTACACAGCGGGCTTTCGGGTTCAAAGGGTTAATAAAATAAAATACAAGATAATGTTCAGTTCATGCATAAATTAAATAATATGTTCAGTGATGGTTTACTATAATTGTTATTAAACAAGTTTACCGATTATATAAGAAAAAAGGCTACGCTGAGTTTCTTTTAAAATCAGTCAACATGTTTAATAAATATCATCACGAATGTCAGATTCTAGTTATTGCATAAGCACACCATCATACATATAAGTTGCATTGATCACCTGAACATGTTGTCTGTGTCAGTCTCATTTGCGATAGTTATTACACTAGTGATATTTAATACATGTGTTATTGCCGGCACTGAACATTTTATGCTCTAAATAATAAAAGTAATAATAATAACAACTAATAAGGAATATTACCAAGCCACATACAATGGTCACATAATGAAGAGCCTTACTTGGTCGATGTCAGCGTTCCAGGTCTTCTCGAGTTGCTTATTCAACAAGTTGCTCGCCACCTCAAGGAAATTCTGAAAATTGACCCAGGGTCTCTGATATTAACAAGTGTGGCTGTGTTTGTTTGTTTGTTTGTTTGTTTATTGTTAACGTCAATTAAGGCCGGGCGAACGGGTCCGATCCCACATTTACCCTGCTGCATTGGGGGGGGGGGGGAAATCTCAATGTCAGAACGGAATATGTCATACATGTATGTGGCTGTGACTGAAGAAATGAGGCTTAAGTGTCTTGCGACGAGTGTAGATCCAGATCAGCCTGTGCATCCGCACAGTCTGACAAGGTTCTGCACTGTCCATTCCATCAATAATTAAAACACCCGTCATGCTTTAAACAAGCAATATGGATAATTATCAGGCTACAGGATTGGATCAGGTGCTACACTGGTCAGAAATCACATAAGCCAAATTTCTCCAGTCACCGCCACATTTTACACTCCATTCTAATGCTAGAAATCATGAAGTTTAGTCGAGGCGGAGCTGTGCCGCCTCGGACAATCAAACTGCGTGACATTATGTACTGTAGAACCTCCCTAAACCGGACACACAGGCTGTCTCTGTATCCGTATCTTATGGATTTCATCTATCTCTGATGATAATGCCTGGTCATGTTCGCAAAGCACACCCGCTTGCATTGACATATTCATCTGTCTGATTTACAGTAGAACCTCTCTAAAGCGGACACCATGGGGACCTCCCAGGATGTCCGGCTTAGAAAGGTTCCACTGTACAAAGTTGGTGAACGTGCTCAGAGAAGTTGTAGAAGCACAGGCTCAGGATAATGGTTGCATTGGTGTCTCTTTGCCTTGTGGTTGCATCTTTCTGAGCATGAAACCTGTTCTCATGCTCAAAATCAGGATGTTAGAGTTCAGTATTGGTCAGTCGGCCTGATTTGGCATACTAAACATATGAAGTTAACCCTGTCAACACTGCAGACCTCTAGAGTCAAGGGGTGTGATCACGTGTTTTCAAACGGCGTGACGTCATGTTTTTAGATGTGTTTACATTATGTTTCCTTTAATATCTTTCTAATGGAATGACACAGTTTCATGAAATATACCGCAGCAAAGACGGTTCAAATGAGTAGAAACACCATACTGATATACTTAATCAAGAATGATCAGACCTCATCACACCAGAGTCGCTTGGCGTCACTCCCTAAAACTAATAGAATGGGCATACATAATACAACACGTATAATGGGTATAACCGGATTCAACTCACATGCACAAGAAAGCCAAATATGAACCTGAAGGCTAAGCTGGAGATTCCGGAAAGGATGTACCGCATTGTTAACCATTAGAACGTGGGAAACGTAAATTGTCGTCTGCTGTCGATTTATGTTTTGTCTTCTTTCTCAATAAAAACACGATTTGACAACACTTTAGTATCATGTCCATTGGAAATGATTCTAAGGTGTAGTCAAAAACATTGTTTTGATGAGAAAAAATTGAAAATAAAAATAAACATCAGAGGACAAATTTAAATCCAGCATTGTAAGGGTTAAATTACCCTTCACATCCTTCCAGCCTGCCTCCTGCAAGGTAACACATTGTTGCATCCTTGCCACCAAGTGGGTGGGGTAATTGGATTTGTTTTTCAAAATGCATTTCTTATGTCACAGGTCTGAGTCTCACACCTGTAATGAAGTTCACGTGGCAGCCAGGAAATATACGTAGGGTAGACAAACACGTCATGTCTATATATCATGTTTAACTTCTATGTTTCATTATCTGAATGTTATCATTTATTATTTACTTTGCTATCGATAGTAATGCCATAGTGCTAAGTCTATATGTTGGGTTGATGTAAGAAAGGCATCAGGTGAATATTATTAGATTCCCATCATGGTACCAAGGTATCAAAACAGGTTAACAATTTGTTTTAAGTCTATAACCTTGACATTGACAGAAATGTTCGTGGCACAGCATGCCAGAAGATCATGAGCGAAATACAGGTGTGAAATATGAAGCGGTTCCATGAACAAAATCAGAAATTATAATGAATTTACGACAATGTTAAATCTGGACTCCCACATTCCAGGTTGTAAGTTAGGGAGACATTTTGTTTCGTCCAATCTTTAGATATGACCTTTTTCCGGCCAAAATAAACATTAATTTTAAGATTTACCATTACAGGATGTGTTAATTGGCATTATTTTGTTATATCAAACATGCATTGCCACTTTGATATCAGGGGCGATAACCGTGTTACATTAAAAGTTTAATGGATTATTCTCTCTATTTATTTTTTGATGTGCAAGGATCATATTTGATAATATGTCAACAAAAATATTTATTCAGGTGACACATTTAATTGAAATAAATAACGAGGGCATCGTTATTACGAGGCTAATCCCCTCGCTGTCAGCCTTGATAATAATAACAATAAAAATAACAAAAAAGTTCTCAGTTGTCTTGCTCTTGGGCGGTAGGATGTGGGTCAACAAAGCACCACCCTAGACACACATTGTGGCAGAATATTATCAAAATATTGAATAAAACAAAAACAAAATAACACATTTGCCTTACAAATAAGGCGAACATAACTCCTAAGTGACCTTGGGCGGTCAGACGTGGGTCATATGCAAAACGAAGCACCATCCGAAAGACACACATTTCGGCCAAATATTATCATCGGTGAAGCGGTACATAAGTTATTGAAAAATGAAAAGTGTTGCTAACGCACGCACGTACATGCACTAACACAATATCCCCTCTTGCCCATCAGCGAGGGGATAATTATAAAATGTCCTGCATCATTTGCATATCAAAATAGTGTGATACAACCACGCATCTCTATCAGTAAATTCAAGATTACTAAATGATTACATGTACATGTATATATGTACAGCGAGCACTCTAATGTATAAAACTGGTGGAATAGTTACACAATTATACACTTATTTAATCCCTACAAATACCGGTTTGTGCCAAATTGTGAATGCAAAGTTGTGAATGTGAACTGTGCATGTTTGACCTTGTGATCAGCAAGGGCCAGAAGGTTGTGCAATATGAAAATGTTTCGCGAATGAAAAATACCTCAGTATATAATAATAACATAATAATAATAGTCTTTATTTGTGGCCGTGACTGACTTTACGGGATTTGTGACCAGTGTAGCTCCCGATCAAATAGCAAACTGATGTAGGGGCCGGAATAGCGAATTCTATATTAATTTGTTAGAAGCCTGAATGACGGGCGTTTCAGTGATGGAATGGCGAACAGTGCAGATCCGAATCAGACAGTGCAGATGCACAGTCTGATCTGGATCTACACTGGTGGCAAAACCGACAATCCCCATTTCTCAAGTCATAGCCACATTTAAAGGGGGCAACAGATAGCTAAAACCTATGTTCTATGTGATTTTGACTGGTAATAATATGCGACATAGTGCATTTTCAAAACATACCTTACCAACCATGATCAATAAACTGACACATATGCATTCTCAAAATTGACATTATCAATCATGACCCATGGTCAGTTACCTGTGAATTCTGAAAACTTAAAATAGAAACCATGATCAATGGTCAGTTAGCTGTGCATTCGCAAAACCTACGTTATCAACCATGAGTTATCTCTGTTTCCGTTTCTGATTCGCCCGCGGGAGTAACACTCTCATTTGCGATGTCGGCGACGGACGTGAGGGCATCAACAACGGCCGACATGTCACCCTGCAGTAATTCATCTGTGTCGGTCGCCTGGGCCAGCTCACCCAGGAACGATGTTACATTGGCCGATCCTGACCCATTATGGGCTTCGGTGATCTGTATTGGTTGGTTGGTTGGTTGGTTGGATGGATGGATGGATAGATGGTTGGTTGGTGAATTGGTTGTCTGTCTGTCTGTCTGTCTGTCTGTCTGTCTGTCTGTCTGTCTGTCTGTCTGTCTGTCTGTCTGTCTGTCTGTCTATGCCTGCCTGCCTGCCTGCCTGCCTGCCTGCCTGCCTGCCTGCCTGCCTGCCTGTCTGTCTGTCTGTCTGTCTGTATGTCTGTCTGTCTGTCTGTCTGTCTGTCTGTCTGTCTGTCTGTCTGTCTGTCTGTCTGTCTGTCTGTCTGTCTGTCTGTCTGTCTGTCTGTCTGTCTGTCTGTCTGTCTGTCTGTCTGTCGCTGTCTGTCTGTCTGTCTGTCTGTCTGTCTGTCTGTCTGTCTGTCTGTCTGTCTGTCTGTCTGTCTGTCTGTCTGTCTGTCTGTCTGTCTGTCTCTGTCTGTCTGTCTGTCTGTGTCTGTCTGTCTGTCTGTCTGTCTGTCTGTCTGTCTGTCTGTCTGTCTGTCTGTCTGTCTGTCTGTCTGTCTGTCTGCGTCCAGGTTTAGACGTTTAGCGTCTGTCTGTCTGTCTGTCTGTCTGTCTGTCTGTCTGTCTGTCTTGTCTGTCTGTCTGTCTGTCTGTCTGTCTGTCTGTCTGTCTGTCTGTCTGTCTGTCTGTCTGTCTGTCTGTCTGTCTGTCTGTCTGTCCTGTCTGTCTGTCTGTCTGTCTGTCTGTCTGTCTGTCTGTCTGTCAGTCTGTCTGTCTGTCTGTCTGTCTGTCTGTCTGTCTGTCTGTCTGTCTGTCTGTCTGTCTGTCTGTCTGTCTGTCTGTCTGTCTGTCTGTCTGTCTATCTATCTATCTATCTATCTATCTATCTCTATATTCTGCTGTACCCCTCGTGGGGATTAGTAGCAGTTGCGCGTACGGACAAGTTAGTGTAAAAGGTGACAGTAAAGCAAGTATTGACAATAATAGTTGTAGGTGTTAATTAAACTATTATGAAGATTCGAGTTTGCAACCTCCGGGGGAAAGGCGCTCCATTGCACAACCGCCAAGGTAAAGAAGTAAAATTTATAGAAATCTTTGGAAGTATGAATTTGTTTCAAGGCCAATGAATGGCGATACCGAGAAACCCTGTCTGTTGTATGAAAAGTATTGAGAGAGGATTACAGCGACCTTACAATTAACAATGTTGTGGAATAAGCAGAGTCGGGCATCTGATCTGCGCTGTTCAAGGACGCGCCGTCCTAACTTGTCTAGCATATCTGAGATACTGGACCACTGGCGCTGGACCATTTCAATGTTGTGTATACATGTATCTTTTGTGTGTGTGGGTCCCAACTTGAGGAAGCGTTCTCAACTTTGAGGGGGGTGGGGGACAAGTGCTTTATAAGTGTGTTCCTTAATTTGACTGTAATTGTGGAGCGGATGTTTCTGCGGACAAATCCTAGAGATTTGGAGGATTTATCCGTGAAGTCTGTAAAGTGATTTGATGGATGAACGAGACGTTGTAATGTGTAGTACCTGCCATTTGGATAGGTTGAAGTGCATATCCCAATCATTTTCCCAGATTTGTAGTATAGCAAGATCATTCTGCAAGGTTGTGCCATCCTGTGAATTGTTGATAGTCAAGTATAGGGCTGTGTCATCAGCAAAAAGACGGACCTGGGAGGTACTATTTTCTGGGAGGTCTTTGAGAATTGGGCCAAGAACTGAGCGAGCCGCCAGAGGTTACTGAAATGGACTCTGACTCACCACCCTCGATGACAACTCTATGTGTCCTGTGATTCAGGAAGGTTTTGACCCAGTTAAGCGTGTGCTTTCTCCTCCATACTACTGATGTAGTTTATGAGCAAGCTTTTTATGACTTACGCCTTACTAAAATCCAACCTGTAGCGCTTTGACTCCCGCATGCCACCAATATGCGTCGGTATTGGTTTTAAACCTGTCCCGTATGCCCCGAATTTGTGGCTCGCTAAAGCTAGTATTGAGTCCCGCGTGCCCCGATATGTCGTCACGTTTCATTGGTTGTTTTGAAGGCCAATCTCACAAATTGCCGCCTATCAACCAATCAGAACGTGCGTTATATATGAGGTAGAATGATTTAGCAAACAAAGAGACTTTGAATTGAAAAAATCCGTCCACGCATTTTGTTGTTATTTTCTGTTGTAAATCATCAAAAATCGTAAGTTATCATGGCAAATCGGCGACTTGATCTCGACGAAGTACTGGCTATTGTAGCACAGGATGATCCAGATGGGTCTACTAGCGATGTCAGTATCAACAATGAGAGTGACGGTGATTCAGATACTGAACATTATTTTTCTGATCAATCTGAGACTGAAGAAGTTGATCAAGACAGACCACCAGTGCCCGTGGCAGATCGTTGGATTGTAGATGCTCGCACAGACATACCAAAGGCGGCATTCACCGGTCCGGACCCGGGACCAACTATAGACTTGGACCCAGATACCACAGAGGTCGACTTCATGGAACTGTTTTTCCATGACTATCTCATTGCGACTTTGGTGACGCAGACAAATTTATATGCCGTGCAGCTTCAGATGGAGAAGCCGGATCCTAACTGGCGGCCAGTGACGGAGAACGAGATGAAGGCCTGGCTCGGTATACGGGTCTACATGAGCATTTTGGAGGTAAATAAATTATGTGAAGTATTTCTAAGGGGAAAAAGTGTCGCCCGATGTGGGGTTTGAACCCACGACCCCCGTAACACTAGCACGGCGCTCTTACCAACTGAGCTAACCGGGCGATCATGTCTCAACACCACACCGAACACTACACTCCTCCCCTTCTTATATTTGGGAACCAGGCATCAACCTCACAGCTTCATGAGGAGTATAGCTTGCAACCCAAAGTACACCCAGGCACAATCCTGTTTACTTCTGACACCATTGAAGTATTTCTAAGGGGAAAAAGTGTCGCCCGATGTGGGGTTTGAACCCACGACCCCCGTAACACTAGCACGGCGCTCTTACCAACTGAGCTAACCGGGCGATCATGTCTCAACACCACACCGAACACTACATATGTTTACAATACATATTTATCGGTGTCACTGAATTATGAGCCTCACACCGGGTGTAACAACTGCACCTGGCCCTGGTACGATTTGACGGGCCTCAGATTTTGAAAGAAAAATAAATGTTTACCATTTTAACATTTATTTTGTGTTTTTGTTTCATATTTACATGGTGTCTGGTCAAGTCGGACCATGGTCAAGTCGGCCCATGGTCATCTCGGCCCATATTTCAATCTCGGCCCAGATCGCTGGTCAATGCCGACTTGACCATGGGCCGACTTGACCTGTATTCATTTACATGTGTTCAGCATTGGGATGGAGATTAAATTATTGAGCTACAATTTGTAAATTTCACTGCCGCACTAGCAAAACAAGTGACACTTTCCGTAAGATTATTATTGAATATTGAATGCCACAAAATGTATATTGTTCCAAAGTTTTGAGTGTTGTTTACTTTATATTTCAGCTTCCACAGACGGCTATGTACTGGTCGACTGACAGTTTGTTCGGCAACCTTCATATCCGAAAGACTATGAAGCGGGATCGTTTTGACAAACTGCAACAATACTTTCACGCGAACGACCGGACCAAAAACCCTGGAAAGGGCCAGCCGGGTCATGACAAGCTGCATCATGTGCGTCCTATCATTGAAGAAGTCATGAAGCAGTGTCTTTGCCGTTACACTCCACATCAAAATACAAGTGTGGATGAAGCGATGGTCAAGTTCCGTGGGCGACTGTCCTTTCGCCAATACATGCCGGCCAAACCAGCCAGGTACGGGATAAAGGTGTGGATGCGGGCTGACCCGATGAACGGCTACACCAATGAGTTCCATGTGTACACCGGCAGGGAGCAGGGAAGACCAGAAGTTGGTTTGTCAAGCCGAGTCGTTCAGGATATGACGCGGAAAATATGGAATAAAAACCATATCGTCAACATCGACAACTATTTCACAAGTCCTGCCCTTCTAAATACATTGCTTCTGAATGGGACATACGCTCGCGGGACAGTGCGAAAAAACCGCAAAGGTCTCCCAGCCCAACTGAAAGAAAAAGATATTAAAAATGTCGGAGAGTTCAAGACGGCCCAAAAGGGGGAAATGACAGCGTGTATTTGGAAAGAAAAGAAACACGTGTATGTGCTGTCTACAGCAGAACATCCATCAAAAATTGACAGCACTGTGAATCGGAAATCAAAAAATGGGGAGGTGAAAGAAATCAGCGCACCAAGCATTATACCCTCGTACAACTCAAATATGAACGGGGTTGACACCGCGGATCAGCTAAGAACGCAGCACAACACATACCGAACGACGCGGAAGTGGTGGCGGTATTTATTTTGGTTTCTTTTTGACATCGCTGTCACTAACGGATTCATATTGATGAAGGAGTCCGTCAATCATCAACGAGCAACTAAGACTGGAAAACCGAAGAAACTGACCATGATAGAGTATCGAATGGCCCTGGCGAAACAATTGATCGGGGACTATGTTGAAAACGAAAGGGCAGCTCTGACGACGATTGCGGTTGGCCATTTCCCGAAAACGGCTGACAAGCGAGGACGGTGCAAGCAATGTCAGAAGACGGGGAAGCGCCGTGAAATCATGAACATGTGCCAACAATGCAGCAAACACATGTGTGTCTCATGCTTCCCGGCATGGCATCGCGACCTACTGAAAGGCAAATAACTTTGGACAACACACAGTTACAAAATACATAAAATCATATTTATTGGCCGATACACTGTGTAAATGTACATACATACATGTAGTGAAATAAGTGAAATTTGAATGTGACATTTATTTATGAACGTGAGAAGTGGATATATTATATACAATTATTATAGGGGATGTACATGTGCTATCATAAAGTTTATGGAATTACACATCTTAGGTAAATTGTGAATGGATTACAATGAACCAAATGGATCGTTATGCCGCGTTTTCAAACAAAGTAAGTAAGCATGCAAAAACTTAACAAGATATGTAGTCTATTTGGATAAACATTATTTTGAATGTCTGAAAATTTCACAAAAAAATATGAAATGTATATACCGGTAGTCGAGATATGCTGCTTATCTGAATTCCTGTACAATATATTTTTGTTATTTCTTCATGAAAATATATGCGCGACTTCTCAATTGTACCACTTTTATGAGACGGTCCAAATGAGAGCTCACAACGTAAACATTTCCGCAGAAATAAGATTTTTTTTCTTATTTCTGTGTGAATGTATGTGTTTTTGTCTCATTTGAACCGTCTATATTGGACGATACAAATAAAATGTAATATCACAGCATATATACGCTTAGGAGAAATAAGTAGTCAAAAATATGTATCATCTAATATCACACAGTAGGTAACATACAGATTATCAGCGTCTTTCAGAAGATAATTCACGAGCATTAGAAAGCGGAGTATCAATGGTAGAGGCAGGTAATCTGTATGTTGCATGTACCTGCTTTTCATATATATATACACATGTACTCATACAGAACAGAAAATCAGCCAAAGATGTGTGAATCAAAAATAATTATACTCTAGAACTATGATACAGATGTAATCCTAAATCAAAATGTTTCTTATGATCGGAGTGAAAATACATAGAAAAATCACCAGATTTGTTCAGTCTGAAAATGTAATGTATGTGGAACATTAATTTTGCTTTCTTCATAGTTTTTCCATCAAATATGCAAGCTGTTTGCTACTTACTATTTCCAAAAGATCTCACAATTGAACGTTTGATGGAGAAATATGGAATATTGTACGGATATCTGGGATGTTGTTTATAACAAAATTTACACCAATGTGGAGAGAATTTTATAATGTACATATGTGTGAAATTTTATGTGTATTGTTTATTAATTATTGGAATAACAAGCTGTTTTGTACAGCACCCCCTTAGCTAAATTTTAGTCTTGAATTATTTCTCAATAAGTCTCAGGGAGACAGTGCTGATAAGCCTACTGCTGCTTCCAGGAGCTAGCCTGGCAATTACCTGTAGGGCTGAACTGGCTGGCAGTGCATAGGGCTGAATGAGTTAAGTCGGTATTGCTTACCTGTGCTGGCAGTTCTGGCTAGGTCCCCGACTAGCATTGCAAGTTGTATTTCGCATGACCGACTTTCCCGGTAACAGTGTTGTAAATCGTACAACATATTGTTATGGTTTAGATGTCTGACCAGGTTTGAAGTGACAATGTGTTCCATCACCTTACAAAGAATGCACGTCAGCGAGATAAGGCGGTAGTTCTCAGCTGCCGACTTGTCACCTTTCTTAACAAGAGGTGTCACAGTGGCACCCAGCCAGTCCATGGGTAGCTTACCTAAAGAGGTTGAAAAATCACCTGTCTGATGGGAGAAACTTCCTGGTATAACTAACTCTTCAAGCACTATGGTTCGTATGTTGTCTGGACCTGCAGCCTTGCTTGGTTTGAGGTTTTCAAGCAGCTTACCTATTCCATTGGTAGAAATGTGTATATCTGACATGATAGGAGTGTTGTTTCGTAGTGGAGTGGGGGAAGATTTCAGAGTTGTTGAATCAGTAAGGTCCTGTAGCCTATTTCATCAACATTGCAAAGTATACTTTAGTAGCAAAGTATATTTTGAGGGAGAAATTTTCAATTTTATGATAAATTTATTAATTTTTATTATACTGAATTTATTACATTATCACAGCTAAATTGGCTGTGATAATGTAATAAATTCAGTATAATAATTCTGCATACTTTTAATCATGAAATATATGCATTTGTTAGTTCTATATGAAATAATGCATTTCAGGAAAAATAAATGATTACTCCCTCAAAGTATACTTTGCTAGTAAAGTATACTTTGCAATGTTGATGAAATAGGCTACTGGACTTTTTCTTGGCACAGTTGTGAAGACATAATGGTGAAAAAAAAGACCAAAACTGACAGTTTAATATGTTTGCCTTGGTTGTTATCCCCGAGTGCAGCATTCCGTCTTTTGTCAGTGGGGCTATAACTTGTTGATCCTGTCCGGAATTCTTCCAGAAAGAGAATAATTTCTTGGAGTTTACCTTGTCACCAGCAGGCTCGCCTGTTTTGCTAATGCCAAGAAGGTCTTCTATATAGACAGAGTATGATTGTTTGATAAGCCTCTTTACTGTATATGTCAAGGCTAAAAACCTTTGGCGTGTGTCAGCAGACACCAATTGTTTGTGAGACTTGTAAAGTTTGTCACGCTTACGGATTTTGCGTCGTATTTCTTTCGTTATCCAAGGTAATGAAGACTTACCACGGATCAGCTTCTTGGGGAAGAATTGGTCCAAGCAATTATCCAGGGTCTGAGTGAAGTCAGACCACATATTCGCTACAGACTTACCTTTACACTCACCAAGAAACCTTTCCTATACGTCCTCATTTTACTATTTAGCCTTCCCATTCTGCTTTTGTGTACACGTGTACTAACCTTGGTGTTTGTGGTGCTTGTTTTGCTGTTAGCCTTACCTCAGCACAAACAATGTCATGATCGCTTAGTCCGGGGAGTGTGTATACTCGATTTACTAGTGTATCATTTGAGGTTAGGAAGAGATCAAGAGTATTTTGAAATCTTGTTGGAGTATTAACCATTTGTGTTAGACTAATCTCAGACAAAATATCAATAAAGTAATCGTATATATATTTATATTGGCAGTCATTGCTAACAACTGGCTCAGAATTACTCCAGCTAATCTTGGGGAAATTAAAGTCCTCTAGAACCAATAGGGCACCCTTCTCCTTGCTGATCAGTTCAAGGGATTTCATCAACTCTATACGTGTGCTATATCTTCTGGTTCAAGGCGGCACAGCGGACAAGTAGAGTCTATCTGGTAGTGGCTAATTTTGCTTTTGTTTGTTTGGAACATGTATGTTCCTGTGATCATTCGGGCACGGGTGATTCCTTTACGAACTTCAGTAACAGTTGAGTATAATGAGTCCCATATATGATATGACATTAACGCGGAGGTAAGATACATTCATCATGGAAATTGAAGATTTATCGATTGCATAATTTATATTTTTTTCAATCCAGAACTTGCTTTGGAGGAAGACGGCCACTGAGTTCACTTAGGCTAGGTAATTTATATAGCTGTAATGTTAGCACCAGGTACAGGAAGCTCAGTTGTCTTCTGTGCGGCTCTGCTGATATTGGTAACCCCCCGAGAAGTAGATGAAGTGCCCATATCGCTGTGCGTTGGGGGTAGCGACTGGAACATTCGTATACTGTTATGGTGGAATCTCTTCAGGCTCTCTAGATCAACATCAATTTGGTCACCTGCAGTACTTCCAAGCCGAATAACACTCGCGGAAGAACATATGCTTGGTTGATCACATATGACACCTTTGGGTTTCGTCCATTAGTTCCATGTAAGCCAGATAGTTTTCCCATTCACGGCACTAACCTACTATTCTCCATATTCATGACTGGTCTGCCTTATATGAATGGTGTACTATATTCCGTAGTCTATTTCCCCAAAATTGCAAACGTATACCTATCTTGCTAAGTACACTTCGAGGGAGGAAATTTTAGGATAGATTTATAATTTTTTTATTATACTGAATTTATTACATTATCATAGCCATTTTGGCTGTGATAATGTAATACATTCAGTATAATAATTCTGCATACTTTTAATCATGAACATTTTTAATATATGCAGTCGTTAGTTCTACATGAAATAATGCATTTCGGGGGAAATAAATGATTACTCCCTCAAAGTATACTTAGCTAGATAAGTATGTTTAGCAATGTTGGTGAAAACGGCTACAGATGTCAGTTATAAGTGTAATAGTTGAGAAACAATTTTGGCGGCCATTTGTTCATTACATGATTTAGATGAAATTTGCAGCAAATCAAGCCGATACTGTGGCTCAATTTATATCTATATTTTTACATTGTTACATTGATGGAATGCCGAACATTGCAGATACTGACTAGATTGTGCGTCTGCACCAGCTGATTCGGATCTACATTAGTTGCAAAGCCCATAAGCCCCATTTCTTCAGTCACACCCACATATGAATTCGATATCGGTGGTAGTTGATTGTAAGTCATAGGATCCGATAGAAGCCATCTGTTATAGGTTAAATATGGTATTCTAATATGGTATATACGGTAACAGGGAAATGTCACGGGATCATTCCAGCATACGATGCAATGTGGTGTGTGAGAGAAAGTGAGTTACTATAATGGGTTAGAGCGAGTCAGGTCGTTGAGAATATATGACAATAAAGAATTAAAGATTACAAGTGTTGATTATTATAACAAGAACCAACAATGTAACGTATGGACAGAATTACACTATGTAACACATCTCGTTTCCACTAGGCATCACCAATATGTTTCTTTAAGTGCAAGTATCGCAGCTTTCTTGTCATGTAGAAATCGTATTTACACTGAAAATAGAACTAAACTCATCAACAGTGACGATGAATAATACAATGTAATATACCAGACACTTAGCAGTTTAGAAATATTTTGATATTAATTTGGATACTTTTTGTTTTGATTTTGACACTGCCAGACATTTCCGTTTTTTAAATTACATATACACATACATGTACATATATGTCAATTGAGTAGGTATGTAAATATGAATTTGTGGCTGTGTCTGGAGAAATAGGGCTTATGGGATTTGCGAGCAATGTAGATCAAGATCAGCCTGTGCATCTGCACAGTCTGATCAGGATCTGCACTGTTCGCCATTCCATCAATGAAACTCCGGTAAAAAGCAATACATATCGTTACCAGGCTATCGGAATGTGCTATATAATCGGCAGCTACACTGGTCTCAAAACCCATAAGCCACATTTCTCCAGTAACAAACACGTTTTAGTACGAGATTTACAATCCAGAGATAACGGAATATTAAATAAAAATAACAATTACACAATGTATAATATTTTTTCCGTTCATTTGGACAACTCTGTTAATAGCCTTCAATTTGGACAACATACCGGTAAGATACAGAATACGCTCATTTTGTTTGTGGTGGTGTCGAGCTATTTGGACAAACCTTTGTGTAATTCCGTAAAATACTTGGCACGGGACCCGAGTTCGTATTGAGGTGGGTCTTCAGAGATCGCAGTTTGTTGAATAATCTCTCGAAACTGACAAACGTAGCACCCAAACGTTCCTGCAGAGAAAATATTCGGACAAATATTGCATTTGCTTTGTGTTTGATATTACTGCGCGCAGTATTCACTGAATACGCGCTTTCAACTATTAATTGATTGATTGGGAATAAATAATTACCCTAATCCTAACCCGAGCTAGCATTAATATTTAGAGCTAGCTCCAAATTATTTGAAGAACCCTCTAAATCATTTGGAGCTAGCTCGAAATATTTAATGTTAGCTCTAATTATTTAGAGCCAGCGATCATTATTTGAGCTTATGTAGATTTTGCGTTCCATACATAACATATATAGTCATATACAATTGATCAAACAGACTGCGGCATGTCAATTTGCACTTTACATGGATCCCTTGACGGTGAATTATAAGTGTAGATCCGAAACCAAAATACCAGGCCCGTACGCAGGGGTGGTGCGACGGGTGCGTACGCACCCCCCTAAATTCGCTATTTTTCAAACAGTAATCTCAACAAATCTTAGTCGGCTAACTATATTCGAAGGTCAAGGTCGGGGAATCCTCTGGGAAACCCCTCCTGCTTCCGTTCGAAACTCGATGACGGTCGCACTAAAAAGCTAAATGTACATTAAACTATAAAAGCGTCAGAAAAACAATGTGACATCGCGCGACGTATTTGATTCTTTAAAGTTTGTTTGACGTCATTAAAATACACGACGTTCAATGTCATTGTCAATAACGTCACGCTATTGACCGGCAACATCGCTGTTTTATGAATTGCGACAAAATGGCGTAACAAAATAAAGCACCTCCCTGTCACACTGTCCTGACTTGCGCTACGACATGCGGCGAGTTCAAAAGTCGCCACATGTCGATGGTAGTTGGAAGAGATGTCGCCAAAATGTCGTCTGAAGTCAAACACATGTAGTCATATCTCGGCAAGAAAATCATTTATGTTTTCGGAACATAATTTCATAAAAAGACACCCAATTAGATCGATAATAATGTTCATGCAACTGATGTAAATTGCTTTCCCCTATATAACCTATTATTTAACGTCGTCTTCTATTTCGCTTAGTCGGCTAACCAAACGTTTAGCCGACTGACGAGGAGGCTAAGCAAATGCGACTTGGCTTAGTCGGCTAACGTGTTCGTGAAACGCGTTTTTTCCCGTTAGTCGACTAACGTTCTGAAGTTTATTCGACTAACTGAGTTTAGCCGACTAACGGACGTTCGTGAAATAGGCTACTGATCTGGTAGTGACGTTCCGTTTTATACCCACGTCATCACGCGAATGAACCCCGGTTTTGACGTCATAAACTCTTCGGGTTAACTCGGCCGATTTCGGTAATCCGAAGTCGGACGGTGAAAGCGAGTCTGGCGGTTACGTCATAATTCCAAGATGGCGAACAACACAGCCTTTGCAATGTTGCGGCTTAGAAAATCGTCTCTAGTGTCAATAATATTAATAATACAGACATGACATTCAGAAAAAAGGTAATGTACAATGTTATTCACATAATCAATGCGGAATTAGCGCATGACAATAATTATTATTGATGCACTATAACCGTTAAGTTGCCACGTGGCAGAACCCGCACTCGCAGCTAAGCGAGTACGTCAGCACAAGTTCCTCAACAATTATCGCATCAAAATGGAACAATGGTCAATTTAATGTGTCAGGCCGGTCAGCGTAGCAATATTGATACGTGCTAACATACAATAATTTATATTCTATTGATACGTGCCGACCTACAATCATTTATATTCCATTGATACATGCCAATGTACAATACTTCATATTATATTGATACGTGTCGACCTACAGTAATTTATTTTCTATTGATACATGCCAACCTACAATAAGTATATTCTCTTGATAGATGCAAACGTACAATCATTTATATTCTTTTGATATGTGCCAACATACAATAATTTATATTCTATTTATACGTGCCAACCTACAACAATTTCTGTTCTATTGATACGTGCCAACCGACAATAATTTATATTCTCTTGATACGTGCCAACCTACAATAATTTATATTCTATTGATACGTGCCAGCCGACAATAATTTATATTCTCTTGATACGTGCCGACCTACAATAATTTATATCATATTGATACGTGCCAACCTACAATAATGTATATTCTATCGATACCTGCCAACCTACAATAAGTTATATTATATTGATACGTGCTAACATACAATAATTTATATTCTATTGATACGTGCCGACCTACAATCATTGATATTCCATTGATACATGCCAATCTACAATACTTCATATTATATTGATACGTGTCGACCTACAGTAATATATATTCTATTGATACGTGCCAACATACAATAATTTATAGTCTATTTATACGTGCCAACCTACAATAATTTATATTCTATTGATAGGTACCAACTTACAATAATTTATATTCTCTTGATACGTGCCAGCCGACAATAATTTATATTCTCTTGATACGTGCCGACCTACAATAATTTATATCATATTGATACGTGTCAACCTTCAATAATGTATATTCTATCGATACCTGCCAACCTACAATAAGTTATATTATATTGATACGTGCTAACATACAATAATTTATATTCTATTGATACGTGCCGACCTACAATCATTGATATTCCATTGATACATGCCAATCTACAATACTTCATATTATATTGATACGTGTCGACCTACAGTAATATATATTCTATTGATACGTGCCAACATACAATAATTTATATTCTATTGATATGTGCCAACATACAATAATGTATATTCTATTGATACGTGCCAACATACAATAATTTATATTCTATTGATACGTGCCAACATACAATAATTTATAGTCTATTTATACGTGCCAACCTACAATAATTTATATTCTATTGATAGGTACCAACTTACAATAATTTATATTCTCTTGATACGTGCCAACCTACAATAATTTATATTGTATGTATACGTGCCAACGTACAATAATTTATATTATATTGATAAGTACCAACCTACAATAATTTATATTCTATTGATACGTCCCAACCTACAAACAATTATATTCTCTTGATAAGTGCCAACCTACAATAATTTATATTATATTGATAACCGACAATAATTTATATTCTATGAATACATGCCAACCTATAATCATTTATATGCTATTGATACATGTCGACCTACAATAATGGAAATTGTATTGAAACGTGCCAACCTACAATAATTTATATTCTATTGATACGTGCCAACCTGCAATAATTTATATTCTATTGAGACGTGACAACCTACAATAAATTGTATTCTATTGATACATGCCAACCTACGATAATTTATATTCTATTGATACGTGCCAACCTACAATAATTTATATTATATTGATACATGCAAACCTACTATAATTTATATTCCATTGATACATGCGAACCTACAATAGTTTATATTCTATTGATACATGCCAACCTACAATAATTATATTATATTGATACGTGCCAACCTACACTAATTCAAAGTTTATATTATATTGATACATGCCAACCTACTATAATTTATATTCCGTTGATACGTTCCAATCTACAATAATTTATATTCTATTAATACATGCCAAACTACAATAATTGATGGTATATCGATACTTGGCAACATTCAATACTTTATATTCTATTGATACGTGCCAACCTACAATAATTTATATTCTATTGATACATGCCAACATAGAATAAGGTATATTCTATTGATACGTGCCAACCTACAATAATTTATATTATATTGATACGTGCCAACATACAATACGTTATATTCTATTGATACGTGCCAACCTTCAGACGTTTGTGATAAAAACGTTTAGAAACATCATATGGTTGGAATTTACAAATCAACCGGTATTGAGCTAGTTGAAAAAATATGTATTGCCAATACCGCACAGAAAATGACACTTAGGAATGGAAAGTTGGAATGCATCACATAAGGAATATCAGTCAATATCAGTTATGGGAATCTATACTCTTAACTGCTTTAAAAACGCACCACTTTTAAGGGTGTATCTTTTTCTAATAAGGCTTGTTTTTAACAAAATATGTAATCAGTATATGTGTCGGTTGTAAGCGTGATGTTACATGCACAAATAACGGTGTGCAACAAACTGTATCCGAGCCATGCTTCCCATAGCCAAATATGACATATTGCTCGTGCAAACTCGGAATCTCGTTCTTATCAACATTTACAACAGGGCAGTACGTTCTCGTATAGTAGCCTGGCGAGGAAAACACAGCGATTGTACGACACACTCATTGTACAGAATGCCAAGATTGCCTGAACATTTGCTTTCGGAGGCTGTGGGAATGCTGCGCGCTGGAACGTCCTATAGAGCCATCTCTAGGCGGTTTCGTTGTCATCACTCTACAATCCCGAGGCTGCAGCATCGCTATCAGTAGCCGATTTCATAAAAATTGCAAAGTATACTTATCTAGCAAAGTATACTTTGAGGGAGAAATTTTCAATTTAAGAATAAATTTATTAATTTTTATTATATTGAATTTATTATATTATCACAGCCATTCTGACTGTGATGATGTAATAAATTCAGTATAATAATTCTGCATACTGTTTTCATCAAATATATGCAGTGGTTAGTTCTATGTGAAATAATGCATTTCAGGAAAAATAAGTGATTACTACCTAAAAGTATTCTTTGCTAGATAAGTATACTATGCAATTTTGGTGAAATCGGCTACAGGACACTGGAGCCGTCAAAGACCGAGCCACGACCAGAAGACCGCGATTAACTACACATCAACTGGATACAACTATACGTATGCTGCAGCGTCTGGATCGTTTCAGGCCCGCAACTGTTACCACCAGACGTACGAGGGTCGTCATGGATAAGCTACATTGCAACGGTATTCCAAAATGTAAATGGCAGCAAACGTTATGAGACCCGCTATCTGTAACATTGCAACACAACGGTTTTCGTTTCAGGCGCAGTATCTACCCCGTGACGGTGCGACGCCGACTCCGATCTGTGGGTATTCGATTCAGACGACCCGAGTAAGGTTCCGTACTTACACCCAGACATAAATTTGAGCGACATCAGCGCTACACTCAACTGCAATGCGGCAGAGTGTCATTCTCCGATGAGTCTAAATTTAATTTAAGCCGTGCTGATGGTCGGACGCGAGTCTACAGACGCCGCAATGAGCGTTTCCATGAAGCGTGTGTGTTAAAGTATGACAGATGGGGTGGTGGTAGTATTCATGTCTGGGCGCTTTGGGAAAACACAACTAGCTTTATTTATTCGCTTTTCAGTGTGCCTATTTTCACCTAATTCCTACACATATAAATGTCATAAAATCAACCCTAATTAGGTGATGCGGTTTTTAAGTCGTCAAGTGTATATTTAGTTCATCTACAGCATATACATATTCTGGTATATAAGAAGTTGACATAATTGTTTACTTTTATTGATGTTTCCATTTTTTAAATTCCGGCATTTTTGAATCATGCGTTGTATTTCATCGTCACAAATGTAATATTACAAGTACATTGTATAGAGTTGAAATGTTTAACGGTCAGAGATAACTGCATGAATGCATACTATGACAAATTATATTGAGATATTATACATAGTACCTGAGATATGGCAATATAAAAGGTAGGATCATTTTTTTATTTCGCCAGATACAAGTTCATTGTATTCTCTATTTCACATGCATATACATTGAATAGTCTGATGCGCTCAGGAACGAATTTTAAATCTACCAAAATCACAGGTTGTAATACAGGGATGTATATTTTGTCATTCCATTCTTTAGATGTGATATTTTTTCCGGCAAAATAAACATTATTTTACCATTACCGGACGTGTTAATTAACATTATTATTCTTTTTACATCAAACTTGAATTGCCACCAGCTACCAGGGGCGATAACCGTGATTCCTTAAAATGTTAAACGGAACAACAATTTATTCTCTCTTAGTTATTGTTTGAGCTATATTGGTAGTTAGAAGCATGCTGGGTGTTTCATTGATGCAGGGGCGAACAGTTTCGTTTTCTCAGCCCGTGGTGTGGTTTGGGAAATTGTCGAAATAACTATTTTCTAGACGGGGGGAGGGGGGGAGGGTGGCAATTGTTGTAAGGTCCATTCACCAAGCTGGTGCTGGGGAGCAATTTTCGTTTGCCATAAGCTCCATTTTCTCACCAGGGAGTCGGAGGCTATTGACGCCGCCAAAGATTACCTTATGTATTGGAGAAAATACCCGGGCCTTTCTCACACAGTGGAAGGTGGTGGTGTTCCATAGAGGGGTCCAATTGCCGCGCTCATCCTCCGCCAGAATTGCCGTTGTTTGGCCCGCGTAGCTGGTTTCGTAGACATCGACACTCGTGATGTACACTTTCTCCAGATATTTCAACTGTAAGTGTAAGGTGAGAAAACACTAAATGTCTTTCCTTTATAAGTCAAAGACCCCGTGTCTCAGATGTGGATGAAATGTGGCTGTGACTGGGGACATGTGGATTTCTGACCAGTGTAGCTCCTGATCCAATAGCACACTCATGTAGCCTGATATCGATCTATATTGCTTGTTGGTCATATGTGTGGCTGTGAATGATGAAATGGGGATTATGGGTTATGTGACCAGTGTATATCCAGTATCTGCACTGGTCGCAAAACACATAAGCCACATTCTTCATTCACAGCCGCACTTCTGACCAATGCAGTTTATAAACAAGAGTGCCGTAAATCACAAAATACGCCCGTCGAATATGGGCCAGACAGCGAAGATGCAGAAATGAGAATTTGAAACTGTATAGCATTATTTTTTCATGTCATTGTGCTAAACATGTACATGTATACAAATTTAGGCAGAGATGTGTAAAGTAGAAATGATATAGAATTGGATACAAACATGTAGAAAAAATGGCCAAGTTAAAAAGGTGATATTTTTGTTAAAACATATTTTTTTCGGCATAAAAACACCAAGGTGCACATCTTCAATATGTGTAGAAGATGAGTGTATAGTTTCAGATCGATCGGCAGAACGGTTTCAGAGGAGTTGTGTACACAAACTATGTACCCTATCTAGAATTTTATAGAAAAATGTAGAAAAAATGGCTAAGCTAAAAAGGTGATATTTTTGTAAAAATATATTTTTCAGCATAAAAACACCAAGGTGCACATCCTCAATATGTGTAGAAGACGTGTGTATAGTTTCAGATCGATCTACTGAACGGTTTCGGAGGAGTTATGTACACAAACTCTGTACCCTATATAGAATTGTATACAAAAATGTAGAAAAAATGGCTAAGTTAAAAAGGTGATATTTTTGCTATTTTTTCGGCATAAAAACACCATGGTGCACATCTTCAATATGTGTAGAAGACGTGTGTATAGTTTCAGATCGATCGACATAACGGTTTCGGAGGAGTTGTGTACACGAACGATGCACTTTTTCTGTCAGCTGCCCGCCCACCCGCCCGCCCCGCCCGCCCCTCCCGCCAGCCCCGCGGTACATAATTCGTACCGTTTTTTAAAAACAGTCGCATAAAAAAGCGTTTCACGGTGAAATTAAATCTGTTTTCTGCACATACATGACCCTATAGGTCACCGGGAAAAAGAACGTTAGATGTTGTATTATTGCAAATGTTTGCTAAATGTAGCATTGACATTCCCCGCTAATGAGCGCGCATTTAGCAGCCACGTGCCTGACTTTGACTAGACACTACGTCATCGACTACGTCACCGATAACATTCAGTTCTCGCATTTTTATGTTCGGTTATATTGTATGAGCAGGCACGTACACGTGTGTTAAGGTATTACAGTGTTTGTTTTAGAAATGTATTGTAAGAATTTCAAGTGGGTGTATCTTTGTTTCTTATCTGCAGCAAAGCGGTAGTCAGTAGCAACCATGAACCATGAAATATAAATTATATCTCACATGACCAATCTGGTCAGTGACTGGAGTTGAAACTCACACACATCATTCATCGTCACATGTTCAGAATTATAAGCTGCGAACATGCAGGAAGGTTAAAAACACATTCGGCACTGAAAATTATGTCAAAATTAAGATATAGTAGGAGCCAGAGCAAGTCATTAGTAAGATATATATGTGGTAGTCTCCCTTTACATGTTGAAACTGGTAGGTTCACCAGGACAAAAACTCCGTTAAACGATAGGGCATGCAGATATTGTCAGTCGGGGACTGTTGAAGATGAGATACATTTTTTAACACAATATAATTCCAGCTCAAAAATATTTACACAATTCCCTAGCATTTGATTGGTCCGTTGCAAGTCTCCGTCCAAAATTTATATCCCAGTAAACTCCATGCCGAACTACTTTCCGTAACCGTCAGGCGCAGTTAAAATAATGATTAAGAAAACGGAAAATAAACACATTTTCTTGATGAAATTATTTCAAATGCTGGAATTATAAGGAATGAATGGCCTTTTTGTGGAATTTATCGGGGATATAAACTTGGAAAAGTCGCGGGAATACTGGACGAGGCCTTCCGGCCTTCGTCCAGTATTCCCGCGACTTTTCCAAGTTTATACCCCGATAAATTCCACAAAAAGGCCATTCATTCCAATAGTAATTTTTACGATGATTTGAAATTAACTATATGTGCATCAGCGCGTTCGTTTAATATACAGTTTGATGCATTAAGTCATCTTGACAATGTATGTGATGTACATGTATTATGTAACAATAATTTACAAATAACGTTATCAGATACACTTACATGTATGTCTAGTAGGCGACAATGTGTTTTATAAAAATAGATGCATAATTATCAAAGTTAATATGCCTCCTATTTTCGTCCTTTTTTAATAAGTGTGACACATTTAGAGAATTATGTTGCAGGCGAAATACCTGACGAACTTAGCATAGGTTAGCCATCTTACATGCGCTATAGCAAATAACAGGACTAAAGGTTCTTTTCTGTGGGATGCTACTCCGCGAATGCGGAGACACTAACCAATGTTAACAAAGCGGAAATTAACATTTCAAAGCATACATTGATAACACATGAATTAAATTATTAGAAAAAGGATTAAAATTTACTGCAACCCAATTTCGATACAATTTACAAGAAATCAGAGAAGATACGGCCGACTTCATGCGTAAACTAAGACTAGCTGAATATTTTATGACAAACTACATGACGATATATCGATTCTGAAAAATAAAAGTACATTCATACCACCAAATGGTAGAGACCAGGCATATTAGACGAATTTATAGATAAAGTATCAACATTCCTGATTGAACATGTGAAGATACCTCTAACTCATAACCTTTCGAAAGAAGAACAACTAATTTATCCCAGTAATCAATATATTATCATAAAAGAAGCAAATAAGGGGGAACCGTAGTAATTATGGACTAACAGGAATACAGAAAGCTTTGCTTGAATATACTGGAGAATAAGACATATTATCAACAGATAAACCCGAGTACACAGACAAAAACCCGAGTCGCATATAACAAGTTATTGAAAGAACACGAACATGTTTTAACTGAAAAAGAATAAGACTATATATCTAACTTTGAAGTAAAAGAAAGCAACTTCTATAGTTTACCAAAAGTGCACAAAAGTAATATTATTGACAGTGCCTGCAAATCAACCAACTCCAACACTGTTGAAATTGAACAACCAAATGATATAAAATGAGACCTATCATAGCAGGAACAAGCTGTCTGACACATATATTAAGCAATGTGTTAAATAAAATACTTAATCCTTTTACTAACGTAATAAAAAGTTACGTCCGAGACGACAACGATTTTCTCAACCATTTACCAAAACAATCGAAGCAAATAGCTATTTAGTTTCATTTGATGTAAAATCATTATATTAGAACATATCACATTCACTTGACTTAGAACCTGTAGAATATTGGCGGCTAGATAAACATCCAGAAATGCTCCCCACCAGACTAACAAAACACTTTTTACTTCATAGTTTGAAATTCATACTCGAAAATATGGAATTTCACTTTGATGGTAAGTATTGAGGAATTGACGGTATATTTTCAAAACCGAGCATATCCACGTTCTGTATTAAATGCCGGCATATTACAGGCAGTACAATTAGACAGAGATACATCAAGAAAACACAAAGACGCTTCCCTGTAAATCACAATATAATAATATGTAATTTCCAATAACATCCGAAAGGAAGCACATTTAATACACATTGTTTTAAAGTCACTCTTTTTATTAAATTTTCGACCACATGGTCTTTATCAAAATAGTGTGAAAATGTATTGGCAGTCCTATATGACGTCCATAGTGTAGGGTTTACTGCTGCACTATGGACGTCACATAGGACTGCCAATACATGTTCACACTATTTTGAAAAAGACCATGCGGTCGAAAATTTAATAAAAAGAGTGACTTTAAAGCAATGTGTAATAATATGTATTTACATACAACTTGAATTTGAAACCGATTCCAAAACAAACGTTGAAAAATGTAATAAGCCGAATTTTAAACTATGCAACCATAGGAACAACATTTATATTTCAAAATCAAAAGCAATTTATTGTGTCAGAAAACATGGACTGTAATGTCAGAAATGTAATTCATGGTTTGAAATGCAATGGTTGTGGGGCAGATTACATTGGCGAGACAGATGTATTGCGTCATCGCATTGCACTCCACAACCAACATATTAGGCAACCAGAATATCGGAAACTTCCAGTCAGCAAACATTCAGATGAATGTTGTTCCACGGGCGGAGTAAATAATGTTTCTTCCCACTATATGAAATGAGGGACACGGCTCCAACAAAACGGAAGCAAAAAGAACAATATTTTATTTAAATTTATCATCCGTCATTAAATCGGAACTAAGCATGATAATTGACATTGCAGTGGATACACGATTACTATGTCACGTGTGTTTATCGTTGTACGTCACGTGTCTTTATTGTTCTATATTTAGCGTTACTAACTGTGATGTCGTGATGTTGTTACATGTACCTCTGATGATCACCATAATCAAGGTGTATGATCACGTTGTTACAACAACAACAACGTCGCCCACTCCAAAGTAAGTATTATTGTATATGTTCCTTAATATGCAACGGATTTTGATGAAATATGGCGCAGCAAACTCGTCTTCATGAGCTGCATTTGGTGGTCCATGTAGTTCGGCACAGACTTATGTCGTTTTTGCGAAGAATAGATTTCCGTGTCGGTAGACACGGAAATCGATTCTTCGCAAAAACGACAGAAGTTTGGGCGAAAATACAGAGACCACCAACATGCAGATTAACAAGACACGTTTGATGCGCCATATTTCATCAAATTCAGTTACGTAATACGGACAATAAAAAAGCATACGTACTTTGAATCAGACGGATTCTGGAAGTTTCAGTACTTGTTGTTGTTGTTAGTACCACGTGATCATACACGTTGATAAGGTGTGAAAGCGCTTAGGTTAAACTGTTTAACCCTTTCGCTGCCAAACGTATTATTCAAATGTGCCAACTGTCGACGTTACGTCAAAATGACGTTGCTTTTTACGTATTGTTTACTAACGCCCGCGTTTCATGACGAACGACGCTAATTGAAGCACAAATGATTTATAATCGGCAGTAATTGTGATTTAGTCGACATAAGACACATGGATCGTGTACCGAGCACTGAACTAGCAACTTTACACTGAGAAATAATGAATTCGTGTTTATTTGGGGAAAGGTTTCTCTATGGCCGATATTTTTCACACCAACTTGTAAATATGAGTAATTAATTAATCCAATGTATTACACGTATCGTCAATATATTAATGCACTCTAATACATGTACTCGTTCGCATCTAAGAATGAGGAGATGAAGGAGTGTTCTTAGTCAGCGATGGTCAATAACTCACGAATATCATACATTCATTCGTATTAGAAATACAAAAAAAACGTCGAAATGCGAAATTTACAATTACCGTAGATGGTGTCTAGTATTGGCGTAATGCGTCTTTTACTGGAATGTTGACGGTGAAGTAAAGCCCATGCTACTACATAATGAGCAATGTCGCAACTGCATGTATATGTTCTAATTGTATTCTGTACTCCCGTGTATAATCGTCATTGAAGCAGATAAATTGACGCTATTACAAAACTGTGTGCTGTCTCAATAAGCCATGTATGTACATGTATACATATCGCATTGTTTCTCATCGTAATGTAAATAAAAACAAGAAGAACATTTGAGAGAATACAGGCACCTTACATATGTACACTCGACCAGGTAACAGATATATGGCGTTTATATTTTATTACATTTATTTCATTTTGTGCGAATTCCAAAATGTAGATACACGAACACATGAATTGCGCTTTTCAAAACATGTGTAGACCACCGTTTGTAAATGTTGCTAGGCGACAATACAAATGACACCAGTGATAATTCAATATATAGCGTGCTGTTACGTATATTTATCCCGTCAACACAGTGCGTATGTGCCGTGAAACACGGTGCCGTGAAACATTTTTGATATCCAGTCAATACTATTTTTGCATTTTACAGCCATTTGTAGGTGTTGATGGGATATAGAATAGTAGGTTAGTGCCGTGAATGGGAAGAAATATCTGGCGCGGCACGTAAACGGGATGTGCTCGGCAGAGCCTCGCCCATCCCGTTTCCTGAGCCTTGCCAGATATTTTTTCCCATTCACGGCACTAACCTACTATTCTCTATATAGCGTGCTGTTACGTATACATACGTGTAACCTCTCTAATACATAGAAGACATGCTAACGGAAATTGAAGATCAGTATGGCACTGAGCATTGAAGTTTAATATAACGACAGTTTAAAACTGAAACGATGTTTATCGATTAAGCATATAACTTTGAGAGCGATGCAACAATTAGTTGATTGGTAACGTTCTAGTAGGACATATTGTTATCCTAGATACGAGCGTCATAGTCAGACATACAGACAGACAGGCAGACATGCATGTGCGTGAGTGGTAATATTAATTTGCACCTTGTTCTACTAAAGAAACTAAGAAAATATATTCGTTCTATGAAATTTATTACGGTTAAAACGATGTTAAAGTTCGTCAAAGTTGGGCCGATATATCGGCCCAGTTGCGGCCCACTTGGCAAACTTGGGCGTGTTGCTTGTGCCGATATATCGGCCCCGTGGCACAGAGGTGGTTAAATAAGTATTGTTAGCATGTGTCAAACATGGCATAATGTAAAATATATATAACCAATAACATGTTCAGGCGGCCATAACGTTATAAATAGTTACAACGTTGTCAATGACGTCACGTCATAGTCACTTTATCACATGACTATTTATAAAAATCGTTAGCATTGATACATAAATACATACATGCATACATACATACGTACATACGTACACACATACAACACATACTATGTGCATGTGTTCAGTTTATGTTTGAATGTATTGATACCAGTGAGCTGACATATCGATAGATGTAGTCATACATACCTAAATTCTATATTTACCCCATGTACAGGATGAGGGATGAACGGACGCAAAACGTAGGGAAAATGAACATTATTTCTTCAATTTATTGTATGCGTGTACGTATGTATCTATGCATGTATGTATTTATGTAAGAATGGTAACGTTTTTATTTTTATAAATATTCATGTGATAAAGTGACTATGACGTAACGTCATTGACAATGTTGTAACTATTGATATCGTCATGGTCGCCTGAAGATGTTATTGAAACCGATCGTAGCCATAAAATAAAGACTGTCAGTGCATCTTATCTATCTTCACTCTATATAGAACCTGTGTTGGAGCAACCTCATCTACTTCAATATATATACAATGTTTAACATTAACTATAGTTGCTTTTTTTTCTCGCTCCTTATGTACAAAATATATAAATATTGTTCATTTATATCAGAATTGTAAATTTCAAAATGTATGTAAATACAGTGCAACCTCTCTACAACAGCCACCCATGGGAAGACTAAAAAGTGGATGTTGTAGAGAGGTGGCTGTTGAAGGGAGGTTAATGCTGAATTTAATGTTGTCGTCTGATGTTTATTTATTTTCTTCGATAATTCTCATCAAATACATGTTTTGACTGTATTTTAGAATCAATTCCAATCAAAATTATTCTAAAGTGTTGTCAAAACATGTTTTTATCGAGAAAGAAGGCAAAAGCAACAGCAGACGACAATTTTCGTGCTCCGCAGTCTAATGGTTAGATATAGAGGAAATCATCCATTTGGGATATAAAATAGCGACTGTTACATAGAGGGTGTTGTTGTAGAGAGGTGGCCATACGGGGAGGTTCGACTGTAGTGCTTCATGGTGTCTCGTAAGCCAAATATGGCAGGGTGTCATTTTATGTGATAATAAATCGTGTATTATTTCAACTGTATGAATGACATGTGACAGTTTAATAAACTATTCCATACCATGCCATATTATTAAAAAAACAACTCAAGCAAATTCTTTAAACTGATATCGTTACATGTAACGTGATATTTGGGAAGTATATTAATAATTTGAGCAGGGCCTGCAAGTAAACAGAGACCGTGGCCTAAGCGAATCAGGATTATATTTTTCGGACTACCGGCACTTTTGATTATATCTATTTGATTTAGTGTGGTTAAACTTATAAGCATATACCTCTAGGAATTGGTGCGAGTCATTGATGCGTGGAAACCAGGCCTTGTCATGGGCGCCATAGTCAGGGTATACGTCAGGCGCTCCAATCACCTGGCTCGCCGCGTATCTGAAATGACGACTCACTGAATACGGACTATTGTATTGTTGTAATTTGCCCGAGTGGTGGGATATTATATTATACACGACAGTCCAGGCCGTAGCCAGACCTGTTTTGAAGGGGGGGGGGGGGGGGGTCGTTTCGAAGGCCCAATGGGCCTGAGGTATCTAGGGGGGTCTAAACAAAAGTGGACCGAGGCTAAAAAAGTGGACCTCGAGGCTGGGCGGGGGGTCGTCCGACCGCTCCGACCCACTATGGCTACGGGCCTTATGTGTTGTGTGGCTCCTGATCAAATAGCACACTCATGTAGCCTGATAACGATCTAGACTGCTTGTTAGACGCATGACGGATGTTTCATTGATATCATTATGAACAGAGCAGATTCTGAGAATACCCAGGCTGATATGGATCTACACTCGTTGCAAACTCCATAAACCCCATTTCCCTCAGTCACATCCACATACCTCCCCGAACGGCCACATCTCTACAACAGCACCCTCTCTATATAACAGCCGCTATTTTATATCCCAAATGGATGATTTCCTCTGTATCTAACCATTAGACTGCTGAGCACGAAAATTGTCGTCTGCTGTTGCTTTTGCCTTATTTCTCAATAAAACATGCTTTGTCAGCATTTTTTAATCATTTCCATTGGAAATGGTTCTAAAATGTTGCCAAAACAAGTTTTTTATGAGAATTATCGATAGAAAATAAATAAACAGCGGACGAAACAATTTAATTCAGCATTAACCTTCGTACAACAGCCATCTCTCTACAACAAACAGTTTTGCGTCTCCCCATGGGTGGCTGTTGTAGAGATGTTGCACTGTACATGGCCGTATACGTACGTCGTTAAGGGGCTAATGGTGTACTCCGATGAGAATGCCGTCACCTTATGGACCCACTGTTCCACAAACTGCTGGGTACCACCGACCGCTGTAGTTGTTGTTGTTGAAAATAAAATGTAAACATGATACATAACCGCCTACGTTAATCTTGCCCTGCTGCCAACGTTCTTAAATATATATTAGATTAATTTCAATGCGCAAGCAAGCAGTTTGATTGACTGAGCATGTGCTGTGAGCTCATGCTCAGGCAATCAAGCTGTTAGATTTCAAGATCAATATTCAAGTATTTTGAAATAAAAATAATTACAAATGTTGGCAAGATTAGCGCAGGCAGTGGTTGATGTATATATTGTTGCTGTAATTTATGATGCATATAATGCACAGTAGTGAATTACGTGGTCTATTGTTTAGGCGTCAATGTTTTCTCTGTAATAGTGGTGTCCATGAGTTCTGAGGTAATTAATATTTGTTCATCAATACGATTGCGATTTCTTCCGTTTAATGATGACCATGTTCCAGCTGTAAACAGTACGACTCCCAAAATGCCAAATTTCGCAGCTCCGTACGGTATATGGTACATATTGTTTGCATAACTGAATCATCTTAAGCTTTCTATTGACATTTTTCTCAACAGATTTGACAAAATGGTTGCTTAGATATAACAGTTCTACAACTGTATGACTGTACCCCGTAGTTAGTCTGCACGTTCTGTAGATGTATAACTATACTCCGTAGTTAGTCTGCACGTTCTGTAGATGTATGACTGTACCCCGTAGTTAGTATACACGTTCTGTAGATGTATGACTGTATTCCGTAGTTAGTCTGGACGTTCTGTAAATGTAAGACTGTACCCCGTAGTCAGTCTGCATGTTCTGTAGATGTATGCCTGTACATTGTAGTTAGTATGCCCGTTCTGTAGATTAATGACTGTACCCCGTATTTAGTATGCACGTTCTGCAGATGTATGACTGTACTCCGTAGTTAGTATACACGTTCTATAGATGTAATACTGTACCCCGTAGTTAGTCTGGACGTTCTGTAGATGTATGACTATACCCCGTAGTTAGTCTGCACTATCTGTAGATGTATGACTGTACCCCGTAGTTAGTCTGCAGGTTATGTAGATGTATGACTGTACCCCGTAGTTAGTCTGCAGGTTCTGTAGATGTATGACTGTACCCCATACAGTGGGGTCAGCGTGTAAGTGCACAAACGAACGAACACGACACCGTCTCCACACGGCACGCACACGCAACCAGATTTCACACATTATGCAAGAATTTGGACGCACGATTGCCTTGACGGTGTTACACTACACCAATGTCGTGTCGTCTGGTGTTACAAATATAAAATGTTCACAATTCTATCCCATTTTTTTAGTATTGAAGATCTGTTTTTATTATTCACCCAATATGGTGCGCAAATATAAATCGGCGGGTTATTGCGAGACAAACAGTGAAACCTTGAGCTTGACAATTTCTTGGACAAACACAAATGTGGCATTTGTGGATTTATCTATGCAACCATTATGCACCCTTTGTGCATTTTAGGCCCTATATGTGTTTGAGTGACCGGAAGAACTGGACCACACTTTAGATGACTTCCTGTAGAACCACAACATGGCATCAATACTTGTTATTGAAGATCATTGACATCGGTCCTCATCGGCGGAGATGTTGCATTGTCTTTGACAATGAAGTGTCTAGTGGAGAAATACAACATTTGACGTCGTCTAGGCGAACCTATTTAACGCCCCAATTTGGGATAATCCCTATTTATTTCTGAATTTGCATCGTGACCTTGACTCCGGAATTTGATTTAACTTTCCGTGTATTTATATATTTTTTGTATCTTATGAATTTCAAATTTTGCTCGAAATGTTACTTCCGTAAAATTGCATTGTTTTTTCAATTGACATGTACTAAATACATTATTGGGATAATCAAGTTGTTTCCTGGGAATTTCTAGGTCTGATATCCGTCAAATTCTGGTTTACATTTGTCATGCCAGCCCAATTAGTTCACTAAACGAACGTTATCAGCTATATTTTACATTATTGACATGTTCTTTCGACCATCTTTCTTCTAATTTCATTTACAACTTGTGAATAAAACCTCTAAAATTGTAATGTTTTAGTCCTGTTTATTTTATGCAGTACCTAATTTCGTGTAGTACCTATTTTCGGACGAAAAGTAAACAATACAATTTTTGCATTTTAGTTCACTTACCACAACTAATTTTAGATATTTATGTTTCGAATACTCTTCTTTACTAACTTTTATTATAATTATTAAGCATAACAGGACAAATATTCGGATTGCTTTTATCTTTTGGACATGGACTGACTGACAACTAAACCTACTGCATTTGTTTTGTTAGTAGAGGAAGGGCATGTATTAGAACTGTATACATGTAAATACACCTTCCTCTTCTCAATTTATGTGGAGTTTATTGAGTTTCACCCCTAAATTTATAATATTTTGATTCAACAACAAACGCGGAGGAAAATGCAAACCCGGAGTAGTTAACAGGGATGAGAGCGATGCTCAGAATAAATGTCTGAAATCCCTCTGAAAGGACTGAAAACTCCTAACCCCATTGCAGAAGTATCAAATTAGGACAGATCTGACTGAACCTGTAACATTTCTAAAACTCACTTTGATGGAAAAAAGTCTTAAATCATCCAAACATTTGAGAATTCTCATCCCTGAGTTAACTAACGCGGAGCAAATTGCAAACACGGAGTAATTATAATATATTTTGTATTTAGGTCACAATTGATTAGCAATACATCATGTCCAAATTTAGGCTGAAAATCAATTACTGGGCCTGTTCAGAATTATTATTGTTACCTGGCGTAGATAATGATATTGCGGACAATATATTGGACTTGCGCGAGAGGCTGAAGGGAATATAACGCCAGACATATTCCAAAAAAACTATCCATATGCAGCCAACTTAATGCACATGATCGACTTCGAGGCATTTATATTTGGGAGTCCGAAATATTACCGATCGGCATGGGTAAAGCTAGAGCAAGTCCCAGACCCGGTTCAACATGTTTCGTACAACGATACAGGTTCTATACCAAATGATTGCAGCATGACACCAGCACTAACTGGGTTCCGTCGCAGCTACCATAAAGATGAATCAATGAGGTATCTGACCCCTTCAAAAGAAATATACTGTGACGTACAACACCGCTGTCAAACCTGCTTGTGAACGGATTCTGAATCACCGATATAGCAAGACAAGTTTGGGTCATAGACCTACCAATTTCAGAGAGAAATATCGGGATGAGAACTGTCACACATTCATTCCCCAAACTCCACGGCCCCGGTCAATTGAACGCCGCGCGCCTGTGGAGGTACATGTATCGTCCCAAGAAAAAAGACACCAGCCGTGCATACCTCAAACTACACGGCCACGGTCAATTGAGAACCGTAGTCTTGTGGAGGTAACGGCCCAAGAACGTCAGCCACCCGGATCTCAAACTCCACTGCCCCGTTCAATGGAACGCCAGACGCCTGTGGAGGAAACGGTCCAAAGAATGGCTCTTTCAGCAAACACAAATTGAAACGATACACATCACTCATTACAACGGGAGGCAAAGTCAGACCAAACTTGCAAAAAGCAAGGGGCACCAAATATGTACCGTCTGCTCAACTGGCTAGGGCAAGCGGTTTCTGAGCAAGCATTACTTACACAGAAGGCCGATAATTGCCAACTTGAACTGAGCAACATATCCAATAGAATGGCAATTGCAAATAAAAGGCTCCACCAACTGAATGCAAAGATTGAGCTACAGAGGAGTAAAATCAAAGACTCAACTTGTTATATTTCTCGGTCCGCGAAACCCGAAACATTTGCAAACCAACAACTAGTTCCGCAAATGGAAACGGCTAGTGCTTCTGTGGACAGATTGTCCTTGACGAAGTCACCGCCCATGGGTATGGAAAATAATACGAGTACATATGCTTCAGCTATGCCGAAATAAGAGAAAATGTTAATGCCGCCTTCGCCTAGTCTCCAGCAGCCACCAACACAGGGTTCCAATTGATTGAGCATGTACTATGCAGGTTCCAGAAACAAATGCATCAACCCAGCCACCAGTGCACTTGGCAGCTACTACGGATAACCATCTTCCGGCAACCCTCGCAATTCGGAATAAAAGCAGAGAAGCATTTGATACGGATTCAGGTCAACATGAGCGACTCATTGGGCCTCTTGTATATGATAGTGACTACACCACTGATGATGTCTTGTTGATAAACATCAACTCATTTGAATCGTCACTGGCTGGTGGTGCAAATTCTAATTTTCAATAGGGGGAGGAAATGGTGGTCATTAAACATACATCAAACGCAACTGTCCGTGAGATGCAATTGCTGCTACCCTGTGACACCCATCGTGTTGGGAATGCAGAACACTCAGAAAATGGACGTCGCAGACGCAGTGAATCTGTCCTATTGAGAGCCAGCACAAGGAATGTGACCTGTGATAGGGGTGTACAACCAAGTAAATTGCTGCTACCTGATATCACTATCAGGAATGCGGAACAACAGTTTGTAAGATACCGACAAATGAGTTTCAGACCGCATGCGATTCAGCTGGCATCCCAGTTTTACAACAGCTGTCCAGTGCGTCTTATCAGACGACACAACCCACCAAAACATTACCAGTGGACCAGACGACAGGCGGCGATGGGACATCCCCATCTTCAACTTCACAGTCAGCGACTACAGAAGAGACATCACAGCCTACAGTCAACGTGTGTGATGATATCGGAGGTGCACCACCATGTCAACCAATGCATTTACTGCTAGTTTATGACTTACCAGCATCATCTGTGTCTGCACATGGTATAGATGTAATACATTCTTTATTTTGCACTGGTAAGAGCATACAACCAAAGTGTGTGCTACAGTTGGCAGAATTAATGTGTAATGCTGGCATGTGTAATTTGTGTATGAGGTACAATCTACAAAAAAACAATTTGGGTCTGGGATCCTGGAGGTCTAATATCTGAATACTTGCAGCTTATATACATGCTGAGTGGTAATATAACGCTAAGGCTGGAGTTTTGTAGCATAATCTCCCCTTAGAGTGCATAGGGTTTTATTGCCAGCATATAGTGAAAGTAAAGACTAACATGTGCTAGTCATACTTCATTAATAAGAGCTGAAGCATAAAAAGTATGTGTATGATACACCAGTAAATATCACCGGTCATAATTTACATACATATGAAATAAATATGGTGTCAAAATTGAACTTTGCAGTATTCCTTGGTGAAATTAGAAGTTGTCGATATTTGGTCATTTACAATTGAATACACTTTACTAGTGACCATTGACATATTTACACTAATGTTGAACTATCATCAGAGGCTACACATGTGTAGTCACTCCACAAATTGATGGGACTGTTCCACTGCTCGATCCGTCCTGTTTGGAGGGGACTGACGCTTCTTCAGACAATATTTCTTCGAAGAAGTTGCCTATCAGTAAAATGAAGTCAGCTGGTGCATAGACGGGTTCATCGTATTTGGAGGGGATCATGCTTCCTCAGATAATGTTTTCGAAGAAGCTGCCTAGTGATAGAATGAGATCACCGTTCTCGCAGATCGACTCGTACCACATGGAGGGAACTAATTAATGCTTTTTCGGACAGTATGTCTTTGAAGGAGCGCTCATCTACAGAATGGAAGATGGCCACGCACAAGCAGGGCACTAATGCTATTTCAGACAATATGTCTTAAAATAAGTCGCCTGATATTGAAATGATTTTTTCACAGCGTGGTGGTGCAAATACTTCTTCAGACAATACGCCTTCTAAGAAGTCGCAAAGTAGAACAAGTACTCGACTAAAAACAAGGGATTCCAGTCACTATCTAGCGATAAGGGTATCATGTAGACAGTATCCTTTACAGGGATCAGCAGAAGTATCGTCCTGGGATGAGGATGACTATGTAAGACCTAATGGAGCGAGCCCAAAATGATGTACCCCGGAACAAAGTCAATATAGCTGTATCACCAATACCATGGACTTATTGCAATGGATACCTCAAGTTAGACTTGTCAGAAACAACACCCATCGCCCCGTGATGTGTGTTGATAGCCCTGTGGACTAATGGCTAATTACATATTGACTGTTGCTGAAGCATCTGCAGTAGCGATATGTGGTATTACAACGATGCTCCATGACCACTGAAGATGCTGCAGACAATTGACGTGAACTGCAGCTGCATACATGTACATGTTGAATATGTCATATATACATGTTCCGTGCACAATATAGCAATACATGTTGAATATGTTATATATACATGTTCCGTGTACAATATAACAATACATGTTGAATATTTCCCACTTAACTTTGCAGGGAAGATTGCGCACGTTGGATCCATCCAGAGGGAAGCAATGCGGAGGGTACTGCCGAAGTTGATTTGTTTTGCTAAAAGTGTTGTTGATGGACATATTAAGCAGATAAAACGTGGTGGCAATTTTACTTTTTATTTTTTAACTTTTTACAGGCCGACGAAAATACCCCACCCACTTTTTTACTATTACACACGGGCTCGCGTTCGCATCAGCTTTACATACATGATGAAATTGATATTTTGAGTGTGATGTTATCGTCGGATGATTTAAAATCAATTAAGCAATATTCCAATGACGAGATATATTTTTTCTGTATACTTACGCGAAAATATTTGCCAGTATGATTATTGTGGGTGTTTTGTAAATGTATATGTACATGTTGTGTGTAGCAATTATGTTAACTTTAACATGGTATTCTTAACGAACGCATACAAAGTTTCTTAGGCCGCAGTTTCGTTTTTCATTTTTAATCGTTTACGGCCTGCGAAAATACCCCATCCACTATGTTAATATCGCTTACATTTTTGCACACGCTTTGTATACGGGACAAAACTTACCGTTTGAAGACGAATGATGTGAACCAGTGTAACATAGCAAAAAAAGGAGGGTTGTTGTGCTAGCCCACACACGCTTCCAAATTGAAAACAATGCGGCCACATTAACCATTATGTATCATTGGTAACCATTAGGTACAGATTAACAACTTAGTGACGTGTATAAAAACGCATCAGTACATGCATTTTGAACGCTTAATTGTAGTGAACAAATACAGCGTCGTTAATGCAACAATGCTGTTAACTTCAAGATGGTGCGTGTTTTCATTTATCAAAAGATAAAAATGATAGCGGTGTTGAGCTGTATTAGCTTATTAAAGATCCGTATTAGATACCTCGATCTGAAGTTAGTCGCGGCAACTTTATATATAGCAAAAACCACATATTTTGTATCTTGCAAGTTCATACATTTGTACATTTGTAGTATCTTCTGTACTGACTCCAATTGAATGGAATCACAACTATGTATTGCTTGTGGTGAAGGAAATCGAGAGGGCTGCACATTTATTCAAAATCGCAGTATTGATACAACGGCTAAGCTGAAAGACTTTGCTCAAAAACGTGCAAAGTACGGAGAGGTAAAATATGCATCTCTGGATGAAGCGCTAACGAACATGTCTGAAAGTCGGCTACAGGCCGTATCATATCACAGGGACTGCTACAAAAATGTTGCACACAAGGGAATGCTATCTCGGGCAGCGAAGAGATTTGCTGATTCTTGTTCTGTTGATTATGCAAAAGTGACGCCTGCAAAAGTAGGGCGTCCGTCAATTTCACGCGATACCCGCGATAACAATGGTCTGTCTCGACGTTCTGTGTGTAATGAACATAAGCGCAAAATATGTGTATTTCTGTGTAAGACTCCAAACACTGGCGAGCTTCACCTTTCCCAAACCGATTTAATTGGTGAACGTTTAATAGATATCAAAAACAGCACAAGTGAGAGTAAACCTTTCACTAATACAAAAACCATCTGACGCGGCAGCATTTGAACTGTGGTATCACCGCGACTGCTTGTGAGCGAATGAGAGAGAATGCGAATATATTAAGAATAAGCAAAATACATTGAGCGAATCTTTATGTAAGCTTATCTCTGATATTGAAATTGTAAATGCCGTGAAATCTTCTCTAGCAGTCGGATCATCTTTGACAATGAAAAATATCAACACAGACTATTTGATTGTTTTGACGGACAATTTAGTTGACCAGGGAACACAAAATCACAAAAAGCATCTCAAACACCTAATTACAGACAATATCAATGATATTAACACTTTAGATGACTTCCTGTAGAACCACAACATGGCACCAATACTTGTCATTGAAGATGATTGACATCGGTCCCCATCGGCGGAGATGTTGCGTAGTCTTTGACAATGAAGTGTCTAGTGGAGAAATACAACAATGTCGTCACTGCCGTTCCGAATAGCAAGAACAAATTAATAGACACTACCATGCTCACAATATATTTATTTTCATATAAAATCAAATCATAATATGTGGTCTACAGTATAATATGGCAAAACTAAGCATCAATTTAGCGTTTTGTTTCCTTTTGCGTCGATATCAAATTACGTTTTCCTATTATGTTAACATTATTTCGACGCGACCCTGAAATGAAAATTTCAGAGATCAACAGAACTTTTCATAATGTCTTTCAATTTCAAGCTGCAAGGAGACTGTGAATTGAATATTAACTATAATAACATGGTGAACATATTAATAATAATTTTAAAAGAAAAGCATAATTTAATTTTCGAAACCTGGTCAAATTTATTTTGGAATTAGATTTCTATTACTGCAAACATTCCGCTCTGGCTGTTGATTTCTATTGGCCCGAATAAATTTTTTTGAAGAAGATATTTATACCGGTGATAGCCATTTCTTTAAAACAAAACTGATTACATGTGTCACAGAGACAGAGTGAGAAAGATGCATACCGGCCCGGAATCGAACCGGGGACCTCGTGTTTACTGTACCATGCCCATGGCTCTACAGACCAAGCTAACCAGGCACAGATCATGCACACTTACTCCCCATAGTCAGTTGCGTACCGTGACATTCTTTACAGCCGAATTTAAATTCTTCTTCAAATTCCATGTTTAATTTCGTATCCGAATTTCATATGTTTTGGTACTATTTTCGGAGTATTTATCAGTCACAGTCCTTCGTTGGGCACCAATTGTCACTGGCGAGAAAAATATCCACCCTGAATTCCATATTTATGGAACATTTTGGAGAATCTTCATCAGTCATGACTTCACGTTGGGACTAGTTGTGGCAAGTAACTCTGCAGAATACTCAATTATCGTCCGTTACCAGAGTTACGGTTTTTCCTGCAGAGTACCGAATCGGATCTCATTCGTGCTTTAGCTGTTAATTGTGACCTAATTTTCTGTACTTTTTCCCAGAAATGAATGTCAGTATAATACTGACATTTCTGTCAATTGAAAAATACAGAAAATATGTCGCAATTAACAGCTGAATTGCGAATCAGATGTGATTTGGTACTTTGCAAGGGAAACCTTCGGAGAGCACCATAACTCTTGGTACGGACGATACGGGAGTATTCTGCAGAGTTACTTCCCGCAACTACGTTGGGCGCTAAATGTCACAGGGTGAGGAAGATACGCACCAGCCCGGAATCGAACCGGAGACCTCTGGTTTACCACACCATCGCTCTAACTACTGAGCAAACCGGGCACAGATACACACTTCTTCTTCTTCACTTCTTCAATCAAAAATTCAAAAGCTAGAAGTTATGCCAAATTATTAAAGTCGACGTCACATATTATGCTCTTGGCGACATTAGCGGACACACATTTGTCCATCAATTTGATCGAATAAACAACGGAATCTGACAGATAACACTATGACGGCGCATGGAAAACATCATTATTCTGGTACTTGGAATCAAAACAGTGGAGAGTAAGATCAATATGTGAGGCGCTGACAGAACCTTTAACATTTTTGATTACGATAGCAGCTACAGGGATTGTTGGACATATTTATTTAGAGAAACAAGTGATTACAACCCGCATTGGATAATATTCTAAGTGACATTTTGTTCATACACTAACATAGAGGATTAAATTTGCGACAATTTATGATTCTGGATTTTGGCGGACAGGTTACAGAAATCGGAGCTGGATATGAACCGACAGGCGTGATTCTGAATATGCGTGCTTGGTCTGTGGTTATTCTTCCAGATCATGTCATGCATCTTTTAATATCCCGTCGTGTCAAAGCAGCACTATTGAACATAATGAATATATTTAATATTCTACATGTGGTGTTGAGAATGAAAGTTCATTCGGCGTCTGATGTGTAACTGATGAATTAGGGTAAGTTACTTGTATATGCCGTGGCATGCCAATATTGTTTTAGTAGAGCCCGCTTTAGGTATAACTCAACAGTGATCACAATGACGTCCAGGTGTGCGGATTTCCGTCCATATTATTTTTAAAGTTTTCGAAAAATAGAGTCCAGCCCTTAAAGGGCTTGTCATGCGGGCCGTCACTAGCTCGATAACTTGTTAATAAGAATGACAACTTTTGCCTCACTAATTTTTATTCCCCACCACGATAGTGGAGGGGGCATTTAGTGTTACCCCTGTCCGTTCTTCCGTCCGTCACCAGCCTAGTAACTCGTAAAACTTTTAAACCGTAATAGCTACAGACCTGAAATTTGGTACATTTATTTTTGATTCGATCCCATGGTCATGGATTATCTGCCCCTTTTCAAGTTAGAATTTTCCAAGTTTGGTTTGTAGCTCGTAAAACTTTTAAACCCTAATAGCTACACACCTGAAACTTGGTATGTAGCTTCCCTATGATGAGTAGATTTGCAAAGTTTATTTTGATTCGACCCCCGAGTCATGGATTATCTCTTCCTTTTTGACTTATAATTTGAAAATTTTGCCTTGTAACTCGTAAAACTTTTGTAATAGCTACATGTACAGCACTGACATTTGATATGTAGCTTCCTTATGACGAGTAGATACGGAAAGTTTATTTAGATTTTTGATAACCCCGTGTCATGGATTATCTCCCCCATTGGACACTGAAATTTTACCTTGTTTACTATCAAAGCGATATGTGGGGTATCCGTGTTCTATGAACACATTTTCTAGTTTAGTTATCTCCCTTTGTTTTTTTTCGCGCACTGATTTGTCCGGAGCATAACGCGAACACCCGTTGCAATATGTTTTATGAAACTTAACACACGCATAGGTCTCACGGGACAGTGCGGAGCTAGCGTTAAAGGTACATGCCCTCTCAGTCGGCACAACATGTTCTTTATGTCAGAGACATCGTCGGATACATTTTCTGGCCAGATAAACTATCATTTACCATTACCCACGTATTGTTTGGCATTATTATACATTTTATATCGGAAGAAAATTTCCACATTGATATCAAGGACGATAACTGTGTTTCCTTAAAATGTTAGGGACATTACTATTTATTGTCTGTATTTATTTTTTTATGTGCAATGATCATACTTTATAATCTGTCGATTCTTGTTTCAGTTGACGCATTTAATTAGTATAAATAATTATAAAATATTATGCCCCATTTGCATATGAAAATACCCTGATACCACCGCGCGTCACCATCAGTAAAATAGATACATTTGTATTACCAAATGATTATATTTGTATAGCGGGCACTCGTAATGTTTATACATGTAACTAGTGGAATAGTGACAATTAGACACTTATTTAATTCCCATAAAGAGCATTTTTAGCCGGGACTAGTTTAGCCCTTCATCAGTCGGCCATCGCATCAGGACTAGTAGAGCACTTGATCAGTCTGCCATCGCACCATGACTAGTATAGCGCTTGATCAGTCGCCCATTGAACCATGCCCAGTATAGCACTTGATCAGTTGGCCATCTCACCATGCCCAGTACATCACGTGATCAGTCGGCCTTGCCGAGTATAGCACTTGATCAGTCGGCGATTCCACCAGAACTAGTTTAGCACTTGATCAGTCGGCCATCGCACCAGGACTAGTTTAGCCCTTGACCAGTCGTCCATCGCACCATGACTAGTTTAGAACTTGATCAGTCGGCCATCGCACCAAGACTAGTTTAGAATCTGATCAGTCGGCCATTGCACCATGACTAGTAGAGCACTTGATCAGTCGACCATCGCACCATGACTAGCTTAGAACTTGATCAGTTGGCCATCACACAAGGACTACTTTAACACTTGATTTTAGCACTTGATCAGTCGGCCATCGCACCAGGACAAGTTTAGCCCTTGATCAGTCGGCCATCGCACCATGACTAGTTTAGAATTTGATCAGTCGGCCATCACACCAGGACTAGTTTAGCACTTGATCAGTCGGCCATCGCACCAGGACTAGTTTAGCACTTGATCAGTCGGCCATCGCACCAGGACTGGTTTAGAACTTGATCAGTCTGCCATCGCACCAGGACTAGTATAGCACTTGATCAGTCAGCCATATCACCAGGACTAATTGAGCACTTGATCAGTCGGCCATCGCACCAGGACTCGTTTAAAACTTGATCAGTCGACAATCGCACCAGGAATAGTTTATCCCTTGATCAGTCGGCCATCACACCGGGACTAGTTTAGCCCTTGATCAGTCGGCCATCGCATCAGGACTAGTATAGCACTCGATTAGTCGGCCATCGCACCAGGACTAGTTTAGAACTTGATCAGTCGGCCATCGCACAAGGACTAGTTTAGAACTTAATCAGTCGACCATCGCACCAGGACTAGTATAGCACTTGATCAGTCGGCCATCGCACCATGACTAGTTTAGCACTTGATCAGTCTTCCACCGTCATGACTAGTAGTCTGCCTGTAGCTGAAGTCATGCAAGTCATCATGCGTTACAGACAGAAGTGGTGGTCGGGGGTGTAGTGTTGTCATAGACAAAAACTGGTGGTGGTGGTGATACACATTGTTCCCACTGTGGGATATAGACCGGAACGTTTAGGACGCCAAATGTAGATGGCTGGTGTGTGTGGCGGATCATTATTTTGTGTCCCCGGCGGTGGTACGGAGTACAATGATGAACTACTGATGAATTACTGTATTGAACACACATGTATAAGATGCTCTGTGATACTTCACAATCCTCTGTTTTAAATTGATTCTGTATCGTAAAACTGAAAATTTATTCATTTAGAAAAACTTAAAATTGTGGTAGATAATCGAAATGAAAAACGGATGTTTGCATGCGAAATGAACCGGTGCATCGGTATATTTTAACCGCACGATGACGCCACTGTATTTCCATACCATATCCGTACGGATATATCGTATATACGAACGGATATCGTATGTTTGTATAGTATTCGTATAGTACGTTTGTATAATGTAAACAAACTGTACTATACGATGATACGGTACAAACATACCAATATTATATGATCATACGATATGCTCATTAAATATACCAATACTATACGATTACGTATACGATATTAGTATATACAAATAGGTAAGGTCAAGAAAAGCGCTACTGTATGTGCCCAGTGCCAAGGTCAAATTACTTTGAAATTTCTCTGAAAGTTTTTGTTGGGCCCGCTTGCAGACAGCGCGATAGAGTCGGCACATTGGCGCGCATTCAGGATAAAGTTTTTGGTTAAAGTATTGTTTTGGTTAAAGTTTTTCGGTATACTATCAAAGCCTCGGCGGGTGCGGCATGTTTTTACGTCAACGGGCTAAAGTTTTTTTTGCAATGAACATTTTTTTTGTACTATCAAATACCTCGGCGGGCGTAACATGCAGGCCACGGCCATCTAGTTATTATGGCATGCGATATGATCAGTCGGCCATCGCACCGTGACTAGTACAGCATATTATCAGTCGGCCACCACACCATGCCCAGTATAGCACCTGATCTCCGGCTATCGCACCATGCCCAGTATAGCACTTGATCACTGGTTATCTCACGATGTCCAGTATAGCACTTGATCAGTCAGCCATCGCACCATGACTAGTATAGCACTTGATCAGTCGGCCATCAGCCCAGGAATAGTTCAGCACTTGAACAGTCGGCCATCGCACCATGACTAGTATAGCACTTGATCAGTCGGCCATTGTACCATGACAAGTATAGCACTTGATCAGTCGGTCATCACACCATGCCCAGCATAGCACTTAATCAGTTGGCTATCTCACCATGCCCAGTATATCACGTGTTCAGTCGGCCATGCCGAGCAAAGCACTTGATCAGTCGGCCAACGAACCATGACTAATATAGCACTTGATATGTCGACCATCGCACATTGACTAGTATAGTAACTGATCAGTCAGCTGTCGCACCATGATTAGTTTAGCACTTGATCAGTCGGCCATCGCACCACGACTAGTTTAGCACTTGATCAGTCGGCCATCTCACCAGGACCAGCATAGCACTTGATCAATCGGCCATCGCACCAGGACTAGTTTAGCACTTGATCAGTCCGCCATCGCACCAGGATTAGTTTAGAACTTGATCAGTCGGCCATCGCACCGGGACTAGTACGCATGTATCACTCGATCAGTTGGTCATTGCACCAGCACTAGTTTAGCACTTGATCAGTCGGACATCTCACCAGGACTAGCATAGCACTCGATCTGTCAGCCATCGCACCAGGACTAGTTTAGCACTTGATCAGTTGGCCATCTCACCAGAACTAGTATAGTACTTGATCAGTCGGCCATCGCACCAGGACTAGTTGAGCACTTGATCAGTCGGCCATCGCACAAGGACTTGTTTAGAACTTGTTAAGTCGGCCATCGCACCAGGACTAGTATATCACTCGATCATTCGTCTATCGTACCAGGATTAGTAGAGCACTTGATCAGTCGGCCATCGCACCAGGACTAGTTTAGAACCTGATCAGTCGGCCATCGCACCAGTACTAGTTTAGTACTTGATCAGTCGGCCATCGCACCAGGACTAGTTTAGCACTTGATCAATTGGCCGTCTCACCAGGACTAGTATAGCACTTGATCAGTCGGCCATCACACCAGGACTAGTTTAGCACTTGATCAGTCGGCCATCGGACAAGGACTGGTTTAGAACTTGCTCAGTCGGCCATCGCACCAGGACTAATATAGCACTCGATCAGTCGGCCATCGCACTAGGACTAGTTTAGAACTTGATCAGTCGGCCATCGCACCAGGACTAGTTTAGAACCTGATCAGTCGGCCATCGCACCAGTATTAGTTTAGTACTTGATCAGTCGGCCATCGCACCAGGACTAGTTTAGCACTTGATCAATTGGCCGTCTCACCAGAACTAGTATAGCACTTGATCAGTCGGCCATCACACCAGGACTAGTTTAGCACTTGATCAGTCGGCCATTGCACAAGGACTGGTTTAGAACTTGTTCAGTCGGCCATCGCACCAGGACTAGTATATCACTCGATCATTCGTCTATCGTACCAGGATTAGTAGAGCACTTGATCAGTCGGCCAATCGCTCCAGGACTAGTTTAGCACTTGATCAATTGGCCGTCTCACCAGACTAGTATAGCACTTGATCAGTCGGCCATCACACCAAGGACTAGATTTAGCACTTCTTGATCAGTCGGCCATCGCACAAGGACTGGTTTAGAACTTGCTCAGTCGGCCATCGCACCAGGACTAATATAGCACTCGATCAGTCGGCCATCGCACTAGGACTAGTTTAGAACTTGATCAGTCGGCCATCGCACCAGGACTAGTTTAGAACCTGATCAGTCGGCCATCGCACCAGTACTAGTTTAGTACTTGATCAGTCGGCCATCGCACCAGGACTAGTTTAGCACTTGATCAATTGCCGTCCTCACCAGGACTAGTATAGCACTTGATCAGTCGGCCATCACACCAGGACTAGTTTAGCACTTGATCAGTCGGCCATCGCACAAGGACTGGTTTAGAACTTGCTCAGTCGGCCATCGCACCAGGACTAATATAGCACTCGATCAGTCGGCCATCGCACTAGGACTAGTTTAGAACTTGATCAGTCGGCCATCGCACCAGGACTAGTTTAGCACTCGATCAGTCGGCCATCGCACCAGGACTGGTATAGCACTATATCAGTCGACCATCGCACCAGGACCAGTTTAGCACTTGATCAGTCGGCCATCGCAACAGGATTAGTATATCACTCGATCAGTCGTCCATCGCACCAGGACTAGGCTAGCACTTGATCAGTCGGCCATCGCACCATGACTAGTATCTCACCTGAGCAGTCGGCCACCGAACCATGACTAGTAGTCTGCCGGTAACTAAAGTCATGCAAGTCATCCTGCGTTTCAGACAAAGTAATAGACACAAACTGGTGGTAGTGGCGATATACATTGTTCCCACTGTGGGATATAGACCGGAACTTTCAGGACGCTAAATGTAGATGGCCGGTGTGTGTATATTTTAACCGCACGATTTTGACATCACATTGGTTAATCCACATCGTCCCGTATGGCACGGCACGAATGCCGTGTAACACGGCACATAGGCACTTATCGTCTACTTCGTTTCGTTTTAAACGGCACGATTCACATTAACACGATATGGAAATTAGTTAAACAAAACGATCATTGTGTCCTCATTAAAGACACGGCACGAGACGAACACGGGACGCACACGACACGCGTTCGTGGAAACAATACACTTACACGATGACCAAACTGTAGTTAGTCTGCACGTTCTGTAGATGTATGACTGTACCCCGTAGTTTTTATGGATGTTCTGTAGATGTATAGCTGTACTCCGTAGTTAGTCTGGATGTTCTGTAGATGTATGACTGTACGCCATAGTCAGTCTGCACGTTCTGTAGATGTATGACTACCCCGTAGTTAGTCTGGATGTTCTGTAGATGTATGACTGTAGCACGTAGTTAGTCTGCACGTTCTGTAGATGTATGACTGTACCACGTAGTTTTTATGGATGTTCTGTAGATGTATAGCTGTACTCCGTAGTTAGTCTGGATGTTCTGTAGATGTATGACTGTAGCACGTAGTTAGTCTGCACGTTCTGTAGATGTATGACTGTACCCCGTAATTAGTCTGCACGTTATGTAGATGTATGACTGTACCCCGTAGTTAGTCTGCACGTTCTGTATAATGTACATTTGTATATAGTCTGATCGAAAATGGCCTTCGCCTGACTGGGTATCAATTATTCTATTCAATGCCGGATGCGACACTTTGGTAGCAGTCAGCATATATTCGGCAATGCAAAGCTTGCTACCTTCTACATTGCCATATTTTCACAATAATGTACGCACTGCTACTAAAATCAAATGCTCAAAAACTGTGTCGTTGTTTTTTGTCTATTTCCAATTGTCACATACATTCACTGGTGTATCAAGAATATCACTAGCATTCGTGTTCCATCTATTTCTACATTAACATGATATTTGGCTGTGACTGGAGACATGGGTTTTGCAACCAGTGTAGATCCATATCAGCCTGTGCATCCGCTCAGACTGGTGTCAGGATCTGCACTGTTCGTCATTCCGTCAAGGAACACCCGTCATGCTTCTAACATGCAATATTGATTGTCAGCAGGCTACAGGAGTGCGCTTTTTCACCATGAAGCTAAACTGGTTACACACTCCATAATGTACATCCCTCCAGTCACAGCCACGTTTGGTCTCTTTTGTTTGACTGGTGATCCAATACTCAGACAGACAAATTGAAGGAAAAAAACGTGTCGTATAATCATACTAACCCTTTCAATCCTATATATCTCACATGGACTCGTGTGTACTGACTTTGGACTACATGTAATACATTTTAGTAAAGGGTGCTGTTTGACGGACATATCAAATATTACACTGGCAAACACTACAGATCATGATGAGACGGCTCGTTACGAGCCGGCTCATCTGGATCTACAGTGTTTGCAAAAATGACTTTACTTCTGTAGAGTGTATTAATGGGTTACCTCGGTCTGCTCTATGTTTATTTCTGAATACTTTATTATTTTACCATGTTTAAATACCTGTGATGAATGTTATCCATGTCACACTGAAAACTGTAACGGCGTCCTGCATTTTGAAATGAACATGAACTTGACAACATGTATTCTTATCATTAGTTGATAAGTTATAGCAGGAGGAATGGGGTCACGTGGTATTTATAAAGTGCTATAATGGCATGTGCAGGCTACTAGAGAAATAGCGTTTATGACACATATGGCCAGTCTAACATATGGCGGGTCTACACTGATCGCTCATTCATTAGCTGACTCTATATATGCACTAACCGAAAGCACATTGTTCACCCTCCCTTAGTGGAACCCCTTCATTTATTATTGTATGGGTATATGCTTTTTTGTTAGAAACGCGATGGGAGGGACAATTGCCGACATTACAGACTCTCCTGAGACTGTGCGGGTCTACACGGATCGCAATCCATCAATTTACTCTCTATACGCAGTAAACGAATACACAAGGCCTGTTGGCACAATGTCACCCCCGGAGTTACAATAGGGGAGGGTCTATGTAGGACTCCCTACTGTTCACCCCTGGGGTTACACTAGGGGAGGGTCTATGTAGGACACCCTACTGTTCACCCCGGGGTTACACTAGGGGAGGGTCTATGTAGTACGCATTACTGTTTACCCCGGGGTTACACTAGGGGAGGGTCATAGTAGTGGACCCACTACTGTTCACCCCGGGGTTACACTAGGGGAGGGTCTATGTAGGACACCCTACTGTTCACCCCGGGGTTACACTAGGGGAGGGTCTATGTAGGACGCCTTACTGTTCACCCCTGGGGTTACACTAGGGAATGGTCTATGTAAGACTCTCTACTGTTCACCCCTGTGGCTACACTAGGGGAGGGTCTATGTAGGACACCCTACTGTTCACCCGCCCCTGGTGTTACACTAGGGAAGGGTCTATGTAGACCCCCCCCCTACTGTTCACCCCTTGGGTTACACTAGGGAAGGGTCTATGTAGGACACCCTATACTGTTCACGCCGGGGCTACATTAGGGGATGGTCTATGTAGGACACCCTACTGTTCACCCCGGGTTACACTAGGGGAGTGTCTATGTAGGACCCCCTACTGTTCACCCCGGGGTTACACTAGATAAGGGTATATGTAGGACCCTCTAGTGTTCACCCCCGGGGTTACACTAGGGGAGGGTCTATGTAGAACCCCCTACCGTTCACCCCCGAGGTTACACTAGGGGAGGGTCTATGTAGAACGCCCTGCTGTTCATGCCCGAGGTTACACTAGGGGAGTGTCTAAGTAGGACCCCCTACTGTTAACCCCGGGCTTACACTAGGCGACGGTATATGTAGGATCCCTATTGTTCACCCCGGGTTTACACTAGGGGAGGGTCTATGTAGAACCCCCTACTGTTCACCCCCGAGGTTACACTAGGGGAGGATCTATGTAGGGCCCCCTATTGTTCACCCCCGTGGTTACGCTAGGGGAGGGTCTATGTAGGATCCTCTATTGCTCACCCCGAGGTTACACTAGGGGAGGGTCTATGTAGGACTCCCTACTGTTCACCCCGGGGTTACATTTGGGAATGGTCTATGTAGGACCTCCGACTGTTCACCCTGAGGCTACACTAGGGGAGGGTCTATGTAGGACCCCCTATTGTTCAACCCGATGTTAAACTAGGGGAGGGTCTATGTAGAACCTCGACTGTTCACCCCTGGGGTTACACTAGGGAGGGTATATGTAGAACGCCTACTGTTCACCCCCGGGGTTACACTATGGGAGTTTTTATGTAAAACGCCTACTGTTCACCCCCGGAGTTTCACTAGGGGAGTGCCTATGTTTTTTATTCATATATATATATATATTTGTTTTGTATCTATAAATAACAAACATGTATAACAGAGTCAGCGACCTATAGTGTGGAGCCGATCAGATCGTGGTTATGCCCGATGTGGTAGGATTCACACTATTGGATCTCACAATACATACAATTATTGTCAAATTCAAAAGGCTATCGATATTAATTTGTAAAATATTCTGATGCAGGTTATATTATAATGACAAGCTGTGTGGACTCAGATTTTGATCGCACGCATGTGCGTTCTGGTCGGAGTCTACGCTGCTTGTTTCACATTTAGTTGAATAGATGTCGGGATTTATTGTTTTTGCAGAGATATAACCGATTGAACTGTGGACAGACTGCAGCTATAAGCTGTCTGTTCGAAGTAAAATTGGGTATGATATACGTGTATTCTTATGCTCATTCAAAAATATTTATTTTGTAAATATGCACGTTCAGTGGAACCTCTCCAAACCCGGACACCTTGGGATGTTCCACTGTACATCAGACATGTTAGTGCTTTATGGGACATGCTAGTGTTTTTCAGTCATGAAACGTCATTGTAATCAGAGATACATAACAGCAAAACACATTTAAATTAAATATCCATTTTTTCCGAGTGTCCGGTTTAAGGGGTTGCACTGTATATATAGTATTTAATAGCATTGTTATATATGTACATATAGTATTGGGTTATAAATGTTTACACAAAAATAACAATATGATGAACAGTGTGGATCCAGATCAGACTGTTTAATAATATGTGTATATTATCTCAAGAGTCACTTCTATCGGATATGTGACTATGTTTTGACAGCCAGAAAACAGTTAATATATTTACAAGTATATGTTATTACCGATCTGAGGAACAGCAATATAGACCTCGATCGGGCTTGTTTGGGCTGGGCGGAGATTATTTAGTGTCCTATACTTATAGCTAGCATTGTTAATGGTAATGGTAGTAGTTATTATTATATGATATATTACATGTATGCGGCAGGGTATGTGTTGATCATTACAGTAACTCTTTCAATTATTTAAGAACTTGTCGAATGTATCATATTTTTTTGTGAACGATTCTCCATGACTTTTGAGACAATCAGTAAATCGTAATACATCATTTTTAACATATTCGATCCTTGAAACATTTTATCATCAATAAAATGTGATTTATAAATGCAGTATGTTATTTGGCTAAGTATGATATTAATAAATTCATATTCTTTAAGTTGAACTTTATATCCTATGATTATAATTCTAGTGACTGGAAAGATTTGCTAATTCGGATTTCGCTGAAAACATCTGATATTTTTGTCCAAAATTCATTCAAATATTTACATGCAATGAAAAAGTTGATCGTATGTTTCTTTTCCATTACAGTATTTACAATTTGGACTACATGTATTTGATATTTTCCATGTAAACATATTTTCATGTGTTGCTAGTATTCTGTGAATAACTTTGTACTTAAATTGTTTGACGCGGTTGTCAATTAATATATTGTTTAATACAAAATAAAATGATCTCCATGGTAGTTTCCGGTTAAAGGAATTCTCCCAGAATTTATGAATATATGGTTTTTCAACCTTTTCTTTCAATAATATATTATACATGTCTTTGTTTGTTATGTTTTCAAAGGGCTTGTTATTTATGTGACTCATAGATAGGCTTGCTTTAATGTTTGTTCTGATTGAATCAGTGGTCATTACAGTAGTCTTCCAAGTTCTTGGAATTGACTGTGTAATTAAGCTGATTTCTGATATCCAGTTGTGTTTCTTTTTCAATCGTAAGAGTATATTTGTATTATCAATTTGTCTTGTATTAGAAAGTATATAATTTACGAAAATCAAGTCTGCTTCTATCCAATGTTTAAACACTAGAGTGTTACCTTTATGTTTAATAAATTTGTTACCCCAACTAATTTGCTTTCGAATATCGTGGAAGCGCTTCGGTTTTTCTGTATACAATGCCATGCGAAGGTGGACATATATTTCAATAAGTTGTTTGTAGAATCCGGGCATGCTATTATGTACGTTCGGAAGAGATTTAAATGTGTCTAGTTTCATGTTAAATATAAGAAAGTTTTTACCATATTGGTTAAGGAAAAATGCTGGTATAATTTTCTAGTTGGCATTGTCTATAATTTTCAATGATTTGATCCACTTTAATTTCATATTATTTGCGTAAGTATCAATGTCAGTCATTTCTAAGCCGCCCTCAAGTTTTTTCCGTATGACGATTGAACGTTTAATTTTGTTTTTTTTTGCCATTCCATAATAACTTGTAAACAAGTGAGCTTAGTTTACTGATAATGGACTTTGGTGTAAAAGTAGTTTGTATCAGGTACGTCAGTTTAGATAAAAGTAACGATTTTATTACTAATATTTTACCGTAAAATGTTAGTTTCCCTTTACTCCACGAGGTAATCATTTGCTCACATTGTTTTATCTTATCATTCCAATTGAGAAGCCCGCACTCTTCTTTATTGTTACCGACGTGTACACCTAGAGCTTTAACAGTGGTGTTTGTGAATGCTATATCGAAAACGGTTTTTTGCATGATATGTTTAGATTTTCCTACCCAAAGACCTATCGTTTTATCTTTGTTTAATTTTAACCAAGAAAATTTCCCAAATTCATTAACCGTTTTTATGGCATGTTCTACGTCTTTTGCATTTTTTAAGAAAGGCGTTGTATCGTCAGCTAACTGGGTGATTTTTATTTGTTTACTCGCAGTGTTCGTTTTCACCGAAATACCATTTATGTTGCCATTATTTCTAACTTTTATAGCTAAAATTTCAGCTACAATTATGAACAAAAGTGCAGACAGGGGACACCCCTGTCTGACTCCTGCGGCATAGATTAAAACTCTGTGATTTCCAGCCGTTCACCCCAGCCGTTACACTAGGGGAGGGTATATGTAGGACCTCCTACTGTTGACCTCGGGGTCACACTAGAGGAGGGTATATGTAGGACCCCCTATTGTTCACCCAGGGATTACAGTAGGGGAGGGTATGTACAGAACCCCATACTGTTCACCCCCGAGGTTACACTAAGGGAGGGTCTATATAGGACCCCCTACTGTTAACCCCGGCGTTACACTAGGGGAGGGTATATGTAGGACCCCCTATTGTTCACCCCCGGGGTTACTCTATGGGAGGGTCTATGTAAGACCCCCTATTGTTCACCCCGAGGTTACACTAGGGAAGGGTCTATGTAGGATCCCCTATTGTTCATCCCGAGGTTACACTAGGGGAGGGTCTATGTAGAAGCTCTACTGTTCACCCCCGGGGTTACACTAGGGGAGGGTCTATGTAGAACGCATACTGTTCACCCCCGTGGTTACACTAGGGGATTGTCTATGTATAACCCCTACTGTTCACCTCCGGGGTTACACTAGGGGAGGGTTTATGTAGAACTCCCTACTGACACTAAAGGAGTAGAGTTATTTTTGATCAGCTGGACTTACCCCTAGTTACCATTACGACTCCGCAATTGCCCTGGTATAACGAAGAGGTAAGGGTAATAGGGAAAGTCCAGCTGATTAATAATAACTCTGGTTATACCAGAGTAATTGCGGAAATGTAAGGGTAACTAGGGGTAATTCCAGTTGATCAATAATAACTATAGTTATACCAGGGTAATAGCGGAGTGGTAGGGGTAACTAAGGGTGACGAGGGGTAACGTCCGATGACAAAGGGGAACTTTGGGTATACCAGGGTAATAGCGGAGAGGTAGGGGTAACTATGGGTAACGAGGGGTAACGTCCGATGACGAATGGTAACTTTGGGTATACCAGGGTAATAGCGGAGAGGTAAGGTTAACTAGGGGCAACTGTAGATGACCAATAATAACTCTGGCTATACAAGGGTAATAGCGGAGTGGTAAGGATAACTATGGGTAACTAGGGGTAACGTCCCATGACAGGGTAACTTTCGGTGTGTCAGGGTTATAGAGGAGAGGTAAGTGTAACATTATGTGATTAAGGTAAGACTATATACTTTATTGTATCATTTCAAAGTAAAAATTCTCCAACATTCAACTGTGAAAGTACATGTACCTCATGTAATATAGAAAAATATTCGTTGCAATGTGTAGCAGCTCATAGAAGTAGGTATAATGTGAAGTAATGCAAACATATTGAACTGTGGGTGAAAATGGGGTGTTTCGGCGTTTACTAGAGAAAAATGTGCAATAGGAACTGGAATACAAAATGCATAGAAACTGCTGCCAGTGACCAAGGTACAGCAAGCTATCATTTATTACTGTTCAAATGCCCATGTAATTGAGGTATTGGCCAGTTTCTGTTTGTAAAACTTTGAAAATATAATCTCCATTTTGAAAGTAGACCCAGAAATGTATGGTGGTCAATAATTGTAAAAATAATGTTATCTCCCTTGTTTATATAATACATTATATATGCATCTTACACAGGTTTGAATATACAGTAAAATACAGTAAAACATGTGATCCATGGCAACATAAAAGATAATAATACCATTGTATTTTAAATGTATATCTAGAAGAGACAACCCCTGTAAATTAAAGAAAAAATGATTACACTGCAATATAATTACATGTATGTGGCTGTGACAGAATAAATGGGGCTTATGGATTTTGTGATCAATGCAGCTCCCCAGACTGATCAAATACATGTAGAAAACTGCTGTAACCTGATAATCATACATACATGTAGCGCTTTAGAAGCATGACAGATGATACACTAATGGAAGTGTGACCAGTGCATATTCTGATCAGACTGCGGATGCACAGGCCAATTTGGGTCTGCACTGGTCCCATTTCTCCAGTCAGTCATATAGTTTCCAAACAAAAACTAATTGGTCATTAATAGACAGCTCATAGTTTTTCATGCCTTGGGGCGAAAGGCGTGAGACAGAACAACCCATCGACGATCAACCAGAACCAGCAGCTGTTGGCCCGCTTCCCCAACCTCGGAGCTAGCGACGTCATTGTGCCTGGGACTGTTCGCCTCGCTTTCACTATTTCGCTGACGTCGACAGACGTGGACCGAACCGTCGGTCAGAACCTGGGTCGCGCCATCGTCAAGAAGACCATGATAAAAATTTCTGGTAATGATGGCGAAGACTGTCGCCGTGATAGAAACTGTCGAGCTCAGCGAGCTCCCTCGAGTAGCCACCGACGCTATTCGCACAATGGAGATAAGCGAAAGCGAATAGACGGAATACTCAGCACGATGGATGACCCACCATTACCTCTTCGCGAACTTCGAGAACTCGATAAGGCTATGCAAACTGTCCGGGGCGAATTGGTCCATAACCTCTCCAAACTCACGGTGCTGGGTGGACATATCGCGCTAGATCTAGCTGATTGTCTGAGTGTGTATTTGTGGGACCGTGTACCGCTAATCATGGAATCCATTTTAGTGCCCATTCAATACTGCGCGTATTTGGTAAACCACACATTCATTCCATATAACGACGGAATGCCGAGTTTCATATATCACATAGTGGCACATGAGAACTTTATATCCAACGTTCAACAGTGTAAAATAATGGACGATGCACCACTTAACTTGTCACGACATTACCCCATAGTATGTTCTTTATGACTGGAAGAATAGGTCACAAGTATACAATTACACGTGTACACTGGATACGCTCCTGTGTGAACAAACATTAAACCACGAAGATATTGAGCAGTCATATACACACATTGTGAACAGTATCAGTTCAGCATCTGAATCGTGCTTACAAAAACATTCATACAAGCCATATATTAAACCATACTGGACAAAAGAATTGAACGAACTACACAATACAATGAAAACACAACGCAACATATGGGTACGTGATGGAAGGCCCAGACACGCCAACGCCATTTCATACACAAACTATAAAACATCCAAACGTATTTTCAGAAAAAACTCCGTTCTCAAGCAAATGAATATCAACGCACGGAATATGAAAAAATCGACAAGTTATCGGAAATCGACCAGAATCAATTCTGGAAATTTGTCAAATCCAAACAAACGTGCATAAACAAACGCATAAACCCTGGTAATGAATTGAAGTTTGGATCCAGCATTACAACAGACCCAGATGAAATTGCTGCAGGCTGGTGTAGTTATTTCAACCGGTTATACTCACCAAGCGATGATACCTGCTTTTCCGAGACAAACAGACACTTTGTGACAAATAAAGTACATAACATATTACAACATGACAACGCAAGCGTACACAGCGAGAATGCTGAACTAACATATACTATAACTGTGGACGAGTTATCTACCCTGATACGTACATTACCGCTCAGAAAGGCCGCAAGCCTAGACCACGTGACATATGAACACCTGCGATATGGAGGTCCCCGTCTACTCGAATGTCTCGTCAATTTGTTTGAACAATTATTACGACAAGAGCGCGTGCCAGACTCATTCAAAGACGGACTAATTATAACTTTGCATAAAGGTCATGGCAAATCACTAACTGACCCAAATAGTTATAGAGCCATTTCTCTTACCCCCGTCATTTCAAAACTTTACGAGAAAATGCTCCCGAGTCGACTTGAAGGTAAACGCTTCATACAGAAACTTCATCCGCTCCAACATGGGTTCCAGAAAAACAAAAATTGCAAAATGGTATCCTTCATACTACAAGAGTGTATCGACTATTGCCGTGAAAGAGGCAGTGAACTGTATACCTGCTTCCTGGATGCTGAGAAGGCGTTCGACTGCGTGTGGATTGACGGCCTGTTATGTAAACTATACGACTCGGCATATGCGGCAAAGATCTCCGCGTATTTTCGAACTTGTACAAGAACATGCGAAGCAAAGTGTTATGTCAAGGTGTGTTATCCGAGTGGGTAACTGTACAACAAGGCACCAGACAAGGTGGGATAACTTCCCCTTTCTTGTATGCCGTCTTTATAAACGATCTGTTAAATCTCCTAGATGTATCTCGAGACGGATTAACCATTGGTGACATGTCCTACAGCGCCCCCGCCCCCCCACAGGCTGACGATATCGCTCTGCTCTCGCTGACCAACGCGGCCTCGATCGCATGCTGGACATATGTAGGCAATACAGCTCAATGTGGCGGTTCCGCTATAATCCGCTGAAGAGCGCTGTTATTGTATTTGGTGAATCACGGCGCAATTATTCCAAAACAAACGAGACAACGGCGTTACGGACCAACTACAATTCGCGAAACAACCGAATATAAACACCTCGGAATAGTACAATCGAAATACCTAATACGCCCCGGGAATATCGACTCGGTAGTGCAGACGGCTCGGGGTACATTCCTTTCACTGGCGAACACGGGCATCCATCGTGACGGACTCAATCCGATTACTGCACTCAAGCTCTACAAGACAATTGTACTTCCGCGCGCTCTATTTGGGTGCGAATTGTGGAACTCAATCTCGACCGCAAATATGCAAAAACTGGAAACAGTACACCATTTTTGTATTAAGGTATCTCAGCCATTTCCAACTCAAACAAGAACTGCCTGTGCCCTGGGTATGATAGGTTCTTCAACACTGGAGTCGTATATTGACATGCAGAAGTTGAACTTTTTTGGAATGTTGTGTAGGTGCGACAATACACATATGGTGAAATATCTATTTATTCACAGACTTTATCAGTTCCCAATGAACAGTGCGCATGTGCAGTATGGTTTTATTCCAGACATGATTCGAGTATTACAGAAACATAACTTGACTGATAATCTAGATTTGTTCAAAATAAACAGTGAGACTCCCTCGAAACATGCCTGGAAAGAACAATGTAAGGGCACCACTAGCTTGGCGGATGTTGCGCTATGGAGTTCGAGCATGGTAAATGACTTGCAATTTACAAGATTTGGAAACATTCAAATATCTTTAACACCATCAAATTTGTGGTATGCAGCACTGAAACATCCGTCAAGGTTGCGCGCTTGTACATTTGCTGCAAAGCTATGTACAGTTAGAATCAACCGTTCTGATCCTGATAGCCCCAGGATATGTAGTAAATGTTGGGCCGATTTTGATGACGAACTCGTTCATTTACTACGCGAGTGTAATTACGCTGCCGTTAGAATAGTGTTGTGCCAATTTTGGCAGTTATACCAGGAGAAATTTGGTAGGCGGCTATATGAATACTTATCAAACAATGACACTGAAACATTGATTATACACGTGCTAGGAGGAAAACACGACATGATTATGAACTTTATGGTGGAAGACGAATATTTTCTGTTCTTAACAGAATGTGCACGCACACTGTGTCGTATATATTCAGCCTAACGATCACTGATCAGAGAGCATTTCGCAAGGCCCATGTGCGACAATGTTTATTGGGTTGAGAATGTCTTCAGCTGCATTTCCATCGCACATTTGCTTTGAAAATGAAGCTATTGATATGAAATTTGATAATTGTTTATCCATGTATTGTTGTTTAATTCAAATTATGTACTCTCCTAGCATTGGAGGAAATAAAGTTATACACACATCCTTATTTTCCAGGCCAGGAAGTGGTGTTCGGTCTATCCGATGTATCATTTTCTATTTCTCATGCACATGCATGCTTAACTGAACTTAAGTTGATCAATATATAGTTTTAGTGCAGATGGGCTATTAATAATTACAACCCAATACGGAATGGATATGCCATTCGCTCGTGTAGCACATTCATTGACATAAACTATTTGTATACACAGGCATATTTCTGACTAACCAACCATATATGTGTTAATTGTTCGACTTGCATGCCGGGTACAGTGGTACAAATTCCAGACAATTGCAATATAAGAAGTCCCTCTAGTTGCAACTACACAAACACATTGAACTTCTGGAATGACATATGTTTCTCATAAGCATGAATTCCATCGCCAGCAGAGTATGGTTCAGAAATGTAAGTACATTAAATAATATAACAATGTTACATATTGCATGCAAACCAATATAAATTAAATCAATACTCCAACTGCTGGTCGTGGAATGCATATTTGTGCCACGTTGAAAGCTCCGCCGCTATGCGTGTGTTTAGCCTGATGTAGTACGCATCTTCGGGTCATGTGTCTCCTTTGGGTATCTTGTTATATATTGTCCATATAATAGCATGCACAAAGAGAATGAGATATGACAGCAACGAAACATTTATGAAACGGCCACAGAAATAATTTGTTCACTTGTGTTGTTTATCATATCTGAAAAGATAACAAATATAACTAGGAATGTATACACTTGGATCATGAAGCCTGAATACTTATATGCAAACTGAATAATGATGCTGGATAAACCACTATGTTGATGTATATTTTCGGACTAATTTCTCGTGACACAGTATGGTGGATGCTGACGTGTGGTAGATAGAATATAACACCATTATTTGCTTTGGTTTTTCACACACAGCTCGTCATACAGTGCACATCTTTTATGTTATTACCAATGTACGGTGGTCTAGTATATGTGGTCTCATGTCGGTATATTATCAATATTCTGAATAAAACAAGAAGTACAGTGGCTAACTTTGGACAGGCAGAAAGTAGAAGTAGTATATGTTCAGCTCTAGGTTCGATGCCTCAACCAGGATGCAGTGCGCATTAATACTACTAACAGCAAAACAAAACTATTTTTATATAATATCTGCCCAGTATGTGCAGCATGCCAAAGGGTAAAACAATCTCCTTTTCGTTCCTCTGTTTATTTTCGTACTTCCGCCGATAACATAAACATTATAAATTGTAATATTTCGTAGATGTGTATTTTATGTTAACTATGACATACTGTTTGCATAATTGCGATACATGCTTTCATTCTATAGCTGCCACAAGGTCAATAGTTAAAGTCAAATGACGTTTGCGCTAAAGCTTCTATTCATTACAGAGAAAAAAAATTATGTGAATAAAATGTGGTAGATTATGTGATTCCTACGGTGTCCTGTTAGGGTCATGTTAACATCTCACGATTTCGACCTATGTACGCGATTGCGAAAACGAGGCGATGCGATGCGAGAATACGAGATGGTGAGGCGAAAACACAAGATTCTAATATGCTCAATCTCGCGTTTTCGCCTTGCATTTTCGCGATTTCGCCTCGCGTTTTCGCCTCGCGATCACGTGGTCTCGCATCGCATGTTCGCGATCTCGCCTTCCACTTTTGGAAATACGGTTTGCACATGCGTGTGTAGAAAGCATGTGCAGAATGGAATTCCAACATGCATGCTTTCTACAGCGAAATGGCATACATTGTGAGCGAAGTCGGTGTGATGAGTTTGCGTGTAAATGTTCGGTTGATCGCACAGGCATTTAGTTTCTGTTCTCATGGTGCGTCACAAACTTCGTTTCTGTGGTATGCATGTTATAATATGAGGCGGGATATGGAAGTATAGTGCAACCCGTCTAAAACAGCCAACGGAAGATACAACACTGGTAGTTGTAGAGAGGTGGCTGCTGTAGGGAGGTTACATATAGAGGAAATTGTCGATTTCGGATATAAACATCTCGGCGGTTACAGAGAGGTGGTTGTTGTAGATAGGTGGTCGTTCAGGGACATACATAGAGGATTTCAAACAAGTTTCAATTTGATATGATATGTATGAAACGAGTCACACACAATCTATACACCGAGTCTCTGGCGAGGTGCATAACATTGCTGACGAGTTAAATCTCATATGAAATGGAAACTCGTTTGAGATGCTGTTTATCACATGACTTCACACTCTTAATATCGGAAAACTTGGATACATCCAATACATCTCAGTGAGAATGGAGTTGAAAATCTCCACCGATAAAAATAGTTTTAATACTTAGCTGTAAATACATGATAAATATGTCATAGTATACGTTCCCGTTCTTCGTAAGCTCTTCATATTACCAAACATGAGCGCATTTTAACACTTGTAGTGATTTTACTGAGTCACCGGCACTGCTAATGACGTTTGAAATAGGACGACGTCAACGTCAAAGCATCGTTGCTTTCTCGCGCCATTATTAGGGATGTTATTTAGAACGACTTCGTTTTATTCGTTTGGCATAACGTTGGCGCATTTATAATGCGAATACGTAATTACTGTGTTGCGACCAGCTAATCAAATTCGTTCCAGGTGTTATTACACGTGCATCATATCACATTTATGAAATGGGTTACAGCACGTGATAACAAGGTTGTCATGTGATAAGTGAAGTAATTACATGTATATATGATTGATGTCAACAAATTACAAACAAACCATAGTTAAAGCTTATGCGAACTTCAATCAAGTCCGCGTCAGTTCTGAATTATTTGTCAACTATCACCGTCATTTACGTAAAATAATGTTTATCGTCGAAACCAATATCAACGAAAACCGGCAAATCGATAAGGGATGTAATTGTAGATCCGGGTTCATATGTACATTGGGGTCAGCGTGTAAGTGCACACATGAACACGACCTGTCCCCACTGTACATGTAAGTACCGAGACGCAGTATTTCCCTTTTCGTGTGACGTCATATATGGTTTCAAGAGTTATGCTATTTTCACAGGAAGATGACATCGTGTCTTCACTTCCCAATTTATATGCCGATAATCCATAAGCTATGGGTCGAACAAGAAATAGAGAATAGTAGGTTAGTGTCGTGAATGGGAAAAATATCTGGCAAGGCTCAGAAAACGGGATGGGCGAGGCACTGCCGAGCACATCCCGTTTCCGTGCCGCGCCAGATATTTTTCCCATTCACGGCACTAACCTACTATTCTATTTATCCCGTCAACATTACAAATAGCTTTAAAATGTAATAAATAACCCCAGCCACATTTCCAAATCGTATTGACAGGATATCAAAAATGTTTCACGGTACCGTGTTTCACGGCACATAGGCACTGTGTTGACGGGATAAATCGCAATCCACATCGCGCTGCAATTACACACCATAAGGAAGAAGATGCATGATCACGTGGTTACAACAACAACAATGTCGCCCACTCCAAAGTAAGTATTATTTGATATTTTCCTTAATTTTGATGAAATATGGCGCAGCAAACGCGTCTTCACGAGCTGCACTTCGATTCTTTGCAAAAACCACAGAAGTTTGGGCGAGACCACCAGATGCAGCTTAACAAGACGCGTTTGATACGCCATATTTTATTAAAATCCGTTACGTAATAAGGACACTATAACAGAATACGTACTTTGAATCGGTACTTGTTGTTGTTGTTGTTGTTAGTACGACGTGATCATACACCTTGAGGAAGCTACAGGTATCAACCTATTACAGCGTAAAAATGTTTCGAGTTGTCACTTAAAACTGTCAACTTCTATGCGGGAGGTAATGCATGACCTATGGGGTGGTGGGGGAAGGGGGGGGGGGGTGCGGCGGTCGAATCAAGAATCGCAATTCATATTGCGCATCTACACAGCATAAGAAAGATAGATCCACATTGTCAAGGCTCTGCATATTATGGTGGAACAGTTTTACAGTTACAAAATCTGTGCCGACGGACGGACATACGTACAATGGTAACAATAAATGCACCCTCCACTATCACGATGGGGCATAACCAGCTTCAAAGCGATACTTAGATAGCAAACAAATACTCTTAGACTACCGAATTGGTATTAGCTGTTTGTGCACACATCAACCACCCTCCTCCCTATCTCTAACAACACACCCCAAACCACCTACCACACCCCCGGGAATTGTTTTTCATTAAATGTTATTCTCAAAATGCATGTACATTTCATAAATATATACAGATATATGTTAGTGGCATTGACATCGAGTTTTTTTATAGGATACATACATATAATAACTATAAATAGAAAAAGGGGGAGAGCTAAATATAGTGAATGAGATAAACCATAAAACCCATAAAACCCATTTATGTTCGCTAACACGTTAATCTGGTGAACACTGGTCGCAACGGATCATGGCACATTGCTTGGAGTGGTGGAACAAGACGAAACATGAGCATATGTTGTAATGGTCATTTATTATGAAATGACTGGAATCATTCAAACATGATCCATACAAACGTACTAACATGTTTGTATCCACCACGAAGGTGGGGAAAGAATAAAGGCCACAAGTTGGCATGTATAAACAGGACAACCCCCCACCCAATGCGAAAGGATCAGATGCGACCAGCTAGTCATCAGACATAATGTAAAATAAATTGAACGCAGCCATTTAGCTGTACGCCACACAAATCCACACACAAACAACCCCAACTGGGATAATATACCATTTATATGTCAGCTGTGTTGTAAACTATAGCACAGCCATTAAGCTGCACACACGATCATACGTCATACACGATACTAACCATAATTCATATCTCTATGTGATTAAACATTCATGGCGAAATAAGTATAATACCGAACAATTTAAGCGCAGCCATATAGCTGTACGACAGAAAATAAATAAATAAAAATACAGTCATTATACAAGCGTTCCACCACACAATTATGTACATGCACACAAAGACGCGTATACACACAAAGATTGGAAGCTCTCTACATAAGCCATTAATCAACTAGAAACACCCGGTGAAAGTTCTCCGCTAACTAGTCGTTGGATTATAAAGTTTAAGTTATAAAATAACTATGATATTATAGAAAATATATATTGAATGGGATAACACTAATGAAAAGTTTATATTATCGATAGTTTTGCCGACAATCCGCATTTATGTTAGCATGGTAGAGCAATTTGACATACACTGATTAGTGTATTAAGCTGGCGAGAGCACACCGGGTTTTGCGAGATTTCGCGAGGCTTCATATCATTGTGTGTATACGTCTCTGATGTACACTATAACAGCATTATATCAAAACATGTAATATGCATTCGTGATATACAATGTAGCACATTCATGGTGAAATATTAAAGCATAATACTGAACAATTTAATCGCAGCCATATAGCTGTACGACATAAAATTACAGTCATTAGACAAGCGTTCCGCAACCATGAAGCTGTACGGAGAGCACAATATTAAAATCGCGCGGCTAGTATACTGACGCATACTACATATTATTGTTCGCGAAATCACTTTTACCCACAATCTTCTTAGAGCAGACCTAATCTGAACTCGTAGCAATTAACACTTTGGGAAAAGTTCATGTAACGGCAAGACTATGGACAAACGTGTCACTCTCTCACTCAACATTTGGCAGCACCTCTCAAAATTGAGACATTCGTATGTACGAGTGTAGTGCGCTAGATTTCCAGCGACCCATCTTTTGGATTACTAGTTCCGGAATTCCAGCAGCAGCTGCCGAGGTCGCCGCACCTATCCGAAAACTATGCCCTTTGTACAATGCAGTGTCGCAACCGATGAATGAGACAGCATCGTGTAAAATTTTAGAGGTATACGACGTTGTCACGGGCGTTTTGTCCCTGAATTGAAACAGCGGGCCATCCGTGTGAGTTATTAAATGCATGTACTGTTTCATGTAACGGACGGGACACGTGGATATGTCTGGAGAAGCATTGAGACATAGTGTAACCGGATCTGTACTAGATTTGTGCTTATAATGTCTCAACACAATCTGCATTGTGCTGGGCACCGCGCATGCGTTGTTCGGTATAAAGCTTACATCGGATAATTGTATCAAAATGGATCTCTGCGCACTACTTCTGCATGCAATTTCACCCATGCGCAAAAATGCATGAAATGCAAGAACAAACATTGCCTGACATAACCGCCTATTATACTCCGATGATACGGTGTGGCAAAGAGCCAGTATTAATTTGCTGAGGATTGTTTTCGTAATCGGTAATCGTTTGTCGGCGACGGTTTTTAAATTCTGAGCACCTTTCAGTAATTTTCTAACATAGAAAGATGCAGTGGGATCAGGGGCGGAAATAAGCTTATGAATAAAGGCGATTGCCGATATGTGAGTTGCAATTGTGGACGGACTGTAACCTTTCTCGAACAAACTCGCCATGTAATTAGCTACCATGGCTACTGTAGACGGGAATGGAGTCGTAGATCCGAGAGTCAATCGTACAAATTGTACATACGACTGAAGTATTTTAACATATGCTGCCCATGTTGAAGATGCAAGAGAAGCTTTAAATAACTGCGATTGCACACCTTTTAGTATGACCGATATGTTGACCGGAACCGGTGTGGATTGCTTGTCCAGCCACGGTGCAATTCGCCTGGCTTCCTGAAATTGGAAGCGGTATAACTTGTCAGCCACTACATTTTGTTTTCCAGGAATATGATGAGCCCGAAATAGAATGTTAAATGTCAAGCAGGCCACCACTAGCCGTCTTATTAACCTCATGAAGAACAGCATGTTTCGAAGACACTGTATTAATAATATCGACCACGGCTGCATTATCTGCGTAAAACATGATCTTATGATTTGCAAGCTTGTTTCCCCACACTTCTACCGCCAACAGTATGGGTAGCAATTCTTTAACCGTGATAGATTCATGTCTGAGAGATTCTGGACAAGATCCGACAAACCATTGTGACCCTAAAATGGCTGCAAACCCCCCATGAACGCCCGCGGCATCCGTATACAATTTGATGTATTCCGAATCTACCCAGCGCCGATGGAGAAAAACATTTTTTCCGTTGAATTTAGAGACGAATTCCAGCCAAGCCAGAATGTCGGCCCTAGCTTCATTGTTTAAGCGGGTGTGATGGTGGGGTTTGTTCAACCCTATTGTTAACTGAATCAGCCGTCTTAAAAATGCTCGACCGGGCACGACTACTGAACATGCAAAGTTAAGAAGACCAATCAGTGATTGAATTTCCTGTAATGTAGCCTTATTTTTAGTTCGGAAATTCGTTAAGGCCTGCTTAATTTTTTCCACCTTGTCGCTTGGAAGACGAACCTCCATTCGGGTTGTGTCTACTTCATAACCATATACCGTTATGGTCGTGGTAGGATTTACCGTTTTTGAGTGCTTAATCGGTATACCTAAATTTCCACATAACGCCACGAAGTTGACTAAATCTGTTTGACACTCTTTTGAACTGGGTTTGTTGACAAACACAAAATCGTCGGTTACATGTGATACACCCCTTGCGCCGAACTTATGTTCCATAATCCATTGCAATGCCTTGCTAAGCGTTTCAAATATTGAACATGAAGATGAACATCCCATCGGTAAACACTTGTCATAGTAGTATTTCCCATCCCAAGTAAAGCCAAGGAGTTCATAATCTCCTGGTGTAAGGGGGATAATCCTGTATCCATTTTCTATGTCCGATTTTGCAACCAAGCAATTCCGACCAAATCGTTGTACTAGGCTAATTACTGAATCGATCGAATCGTACTGAACAGTGCATGAACTTTTTGGTATATGCGCATTGGCAGAATCCTCGTCTCCATGAGACAAGTCATGGATAATCCTAAATGTACCCGGATCCTTTTTAGGGATCAGGCCAATTGGTGAGCACCTTAATGCAGAAAATGGTGGTGTGTCAAATGGACCAGCAATGCATCCCTTTTTTAATTCTTTGGCAAGCTTTGCTTGTATGATGGCGTTCGTGGGCCTGTGTAGTCGATAGAAAACCCATTTGTAAAACCATGAACTAAAAATTGTGACAATGTTTTGTCATACGCTTGTAGCATTCGTGAAAGTGGCTCAAAGTGTACAGGCGTTGGGAGTTTTGAATAGTTACTTGGTGTATTGCATTGATTTCACTATTGCTTCGTACATGAACCGACGCTGTGTTTCCCATTACATTTACAACACGTGTGCTTATATTTGCATGCGTCTCCCTGTTTGCATTTTCCGGCGACACAGTAAGACCAGCAAAAACCTTTTGTGAACCGCTGTGGTTTACTGCCGCGAAAAGACTGGTTGTTACGGTTAGTGTTCGCATTTAACCTAAATTGTATGCCTCGCGTGACGCATTGTTGAAAGAGCGCATTTGGCAAATATTTCCAGGTAACTTTACCTTGACTGAGCAACATTCGAAAAGACTCGTCATAATATCGGAATGCTTCGGGACCGTGTTCCCTCGCTATTAGACGAACTCGATTTTCGTAACTCAATAGATCGAGATGCGAATCTGGGAATTTCTGCACATAAACGTATGCAAATATCGTGAAAGCTTCGCACCATTGTAACAGCGTGAGAGGATTCTTGTAGGTTTGTTGTCGTGAGAGATTGACAACCTTCTGATCCGTGGCATTACTAACGGTAATTATATACGATTCATCTTGGTCTAATCGAAGCAATTCTCGAAAATCAATAGCTTCCATATGCCAAATCTTGGTCTTAACTTTGTCCGGAACCGCGTAATCCAAAGGCAAAGACTCGCCGGCATCCAAAATCTGCTCGTGTTTGAGCGGCCGCTGTGTACTGTAATTACCAGTGTTGTGTAGTTCTCCAGATAACACCGAATTAAGGATTCCGTTTTGGCCGGAAATTGAAGACTCGGGTTCCGGCGCGGCATCAATTGATATGGGTGGGACAATCACATCTGGTCGGTTGCTAGGTCCCGCTGAATGTTCAGTGCCATCCGTAGCCACCGTAGGGTAGGTGCCATAATAAGTCCCCTTGTTTGCATCTGGTTTATCATTTCTGCGGCTAATGCCGACATGTCTATAGTTTCAGATTGTTTTGCAAGGGGTTGTTAATTGTCCCCCCCCCCCCCTTCCGACGTTTATTTTGGGCAGGTGCTTTCCCGGATCCGGGCTGTGGCTTTCTCTTCGGCATTCTGAAATTGATAGCAAGCCAAGAGCAAGAACATGTACCATGCAATGTTCTATAGCCTACCATGATAAGCAACACACTAAGCCGGGCATCATTTTTCCAGTGTAAAACCACAGGGTGAAGTAACGGACCGAGGTCTATAAATACATTAAAATACATTATGCCTAAAAGCATAAATAAATGAAGAAAAAATAACATTTTTTTTTTACCCCTTCCATCTAACCAAATATGAATTATAACCGTTTATAAAAGTTCCGTTTTTTTACCACATAGTAAGTGCACGAGTTCCGGCGAATAAACCTGTCCCACGATGTTTATACAAAATGGCTTCCAGAGAAATGATAGAAATGTCTGCGATTAAATTGTCTGTCGTGACGCACAGGACGTGTATAAATGTAGGTTTGATCAAATGTTCGATTGGGAAACAATGTTTTCTCTATGCAAAATGTTTCTTTACGGGCCGGGACGACGTAAAAGTGTATTTTGAACCCGATGTTTATTCCTTTATATAGCAATATCGGCCTCGGAAATGTGACCGTTCTTTCCCGACCTAGCAATGATGATAATTTGTTTACAACAAAACAATCGATAGCTCGAAAACGCGTTGACAAAGCGCATCGGGGAATATATCGTTGCGGAATACTAACATTCTCCCAACTTCTGCAATAGGCAACAATGATATAACTCGGTTGACGTTTCGTGAAAGTCCGTTGTCTCGAGCCCGTGCGGGTTCGGCCTATTAAAACGTTAGACCCCTTCCTATAATGGTTAGATGGAAGGGGTAAACAAAAAATATTTTTTTTTCTTCATTTATTTATGCTTTTAGGCATATTTAATGTATTTATAGACCTCGGTCCGTTACTTCACACTGTGTGTAAAACTAGCTGGATGGCAAGCCAACAGCCAATGGCACTAAAGTGTGCACTATTGCTCAATGTGCATATAATGAATTTGCATCAAAGCAACACGGACAACCAATGGGGTACGAGACCACCAAAATCGGCCAATACACGGCACCTCGTAGTGTGAACAAAATATTTGGAGTATATCAAAACACATAAATCGATCCTCGAGATCCACTGGCCATGATGACCACCATTTGATTTATATTTACTTTTGCATCACAGCCAGTTGATCATAATACAGTAAATGTGTGTGATATCATTTAAAAGCAGGTCCTGTTAAGGATTTAGCCAGTTTGGAATATAAGCAAAATAAGTATATACATGTATATACGAGTCCACATGGCATGTCAATACAATTGGCAGATGGTTTAATACTAGTAATATCACTTAGCAATTTAGACAAGCAATATCACTTGACAATATATACAGTGGTGCAACACGACAACATTACACAGTGTGCAAATATTAATTTATATGTTTATCCTACTGGAAATCCCATAGGGCCGCCAAAACAACTCCATACAGTAATTTGAGGAACCAAGGCAGCCAAAGAATGGATGCACTTTCTCAAATCACAGTGCAATGCAATTAAAAAACCGTGTGCATATAATGACGATGCAAAATTATGTCCAGCAATTCAGTGTAAACCAAGCATTAATTAAATCAGAGATGTACAGGCATATGCTGCATTATAGTTTATTATAAATCTCCGAATTAATTTATAATAAGGTAGCAGCACCTACATTCCACAAACCCCTGGTTCAAATCATCCGAGATATACCCAGATGTATTGCTAATCCACGGGCCTGTGGAAAACACCATGTGGTGGTGCACATGTCCGGTCCATATTTTCAACCAGTAATAAACATCTATATACCTGCGTGTGAATTTACGTGGTCCCGGCCTGTTCCCTTCCTACATGGTTAAGCACGGCGTACTTGATACTTCGGCAAAATTTCCGCTGGCCCACCTCGTTGAGATGAACGTTATCTCGCAATAGGAAATATATGTCCGGGTTATAAAAACCACGGTGTCTCCACACAACCACGTTGTTGACAACTTTCACCTTTTCCGCTAGAATGTGATTGACAACTCTCACTTTTTCGTTAAAAACGAGACCAGTCCGCGGTAACAGCTGTCCGATTATTACATGTGCTCTGTATACGACGGCCAAGAATTCACCGAAACTCGAACACATGTAAATTGTTTCGCCAACTCTTCTGGTCGAACACCGCTAGACAAGTCATTCTCGCCTATCTGTAAGAAGATGATGACTGGTGAACATCGCCTGACCACGTGAACAAAGTTCTGCAGAGATTTACGTCCCGGGAGAATGGTAGCGCCGCCAATGCCCTCAAACGACACACGGAATCTGTCCGAATTCAGTGTCAAATTGTTTGCACCTTCCCGCGAATAATATTCACCAAGACGTCTAATAAACGAGTGATCAAAACATAATATGTTCACCTGAGACATAAATTAATTAAAAGTACACGCATTTAAATCCAAAATGCTAAGTCACATTTTGTCAACTGCTTCCAATAACAGACAGAGCGAGACTGACGTAATCCCATCGAGGACCCAAATATAAACAGCTGACGTTAAATGTATGGGTGTTCCGACATAAATTTGGTTGCGAGTCGCAACTTCATTTCTCCAGTCACAGCCTCATATGAGGCCAATAGTGAGATAAGTAGCAGGTTTTCGTCGCGCCACTAACCCGGCTCAACCGCCACTAGTAGACGAATTGGTTACTGGCCGTTCCAAGGAGGTATCCTTGCTGTCATGTTTCCTTTCGCGTATTTATGTGGGCTTAATATGTTCATCTAAAATCATGTGTTTCTTCTCTCTTTTTTGGTGCGGTTCCTTGTGTGGGGTTGGGTCTTATGGGGCATACTTGCACGACTTATGTTGCTGTGTACGGAGCCCCGCAGGGGACATGGAGTTTTTTTTATTCATTCGTTCCCACGAAATAACAATTCGTTCCCACGAAATGACAAGTCGTTCCCTCAATTTAACAATTTGTTCCCTCGAATTAACAATTCGTTCCCACGATATAACAATTCGTTCCCTCGAATTAACAATTCGTTCCCACGAAATGACAAGTCGTTCCCTCAATTTAACAATTTGTTCCCTCGAATTAACAATTAGTTTCCAAGAAATAATAATTTGTTCCCACAATATAACAATTCGTTCCCACGAATTAACAATTTGTTCCCGTGGGAAGGAATTGATATTTCATGGGAACGAATTGCTATCTCGACGGAACGAATAGTTAAATTGTGGGAATTAATTGTTATTTCATGGGAACGAATTAATACAAAAAAAGAATTCTACGTCCCCTGCGGGGCTCCGTAACTTTGTGCTATTTACATCGTGTAGTGTTGATTTCTCGCCTGGATCACATTCTGGAATCACCATTTTAACATTACCACGGGTATCTATGCTATGTGACTGTTACTTGAGAATTGGGGCTTATAGGTTTTGCAACCAGTGGATATCCAGATCAGCCTGTGCATGCGTCCTGCTTCTAGCAAGCAATACAACATCAGTTCCAGGCTACAAGAGTGTGCTTTTTGATCAGGAGCTACGCTGGTTAAACGTCACATAGGCCATATCTATCCAGTCACAGCCACATGTGAGAAACACCATGTCATTGTGTACCTTCGGACATCTGCGTAATTCCATGAAATACTTTTACAAACTTTACGAATATTTTCCTTAAATGTCATCCGAAGTTAACAACATTTTCAGAGTACATGCGGAATTATACTCTGAACATGTTGTCAACTTTTGACGCCATTTATGAAAATATGAAACACACCATGTGCGTTTGTACATGTGCGATATCTCATGCAAACTAGTTACAAAATTAACGATTTTTTTCCGTAAATGACACGAAATTCTATTCCGCATTTGACATGGAAATTGTGTCGTCTTCCGACGTCATTGACAGAAAATAATGACGGATTTTGTAAAGAAATTTAATAAAAAAAATCACACATATGTACAAAATCACAAATATGTACAAAATCACACATCACACATATGTACAAAATCACACATATGTACAAAATCACACATCTAAAATCACACATATGTACAAAATCACACATATGTACAAAATCACACATATGTACACAATCACACATATGTACGTACAAAATCACACATATGTACACAATCACACATATGTACAAACAAAATCACACATATGTACAAAATCACACATATGTACACAATCACACATATGTACACAATCACACATATGTACAAATGTACAAAATCACACATATGTACAAAATCACACATATGTACACAATCACACATATGTACACAATCACACATATGTACACAATCACACATATGTACAAAATCACACATATGTACACAATCACACATATGTACAAAATCACACATATGTACAAAATCATACAAAATCATACAAAATCACACATATGTACAAAATCACACAACACATATGTACAAAATCACACATATGTACAAAATCACACACATATGTACAAAATCATACAAAATCACACATATGTACAAAATCACACAACACATATGTACAAAATCACACATATGTACAAAATCACACACATATGTACAAAATCACACATATGTACAAAATCACACAACACATATGTACAAAATCACACATATGTACAAAATCACACATATGTACAAAATCACATGGCGTGTCTCATATATGCTGTAACATTTATGTTTTGCTGGCTCTTCGGTCTCATTTGAGATATAGCTCTCTATTTCACACTCAGGGACACAATAATTTATATGTTATTCCTTCCCATTCAGTACATTAATTTCCCAGTCAGTTCCATGTTTCTTCGACGGAATGCATGGGACGAAGTACACGAGAAGTCCACTGATTGTTATGGAAACACCAGATACCACAAACGATACGTTATAACTTCCGGTTGCGTCAAACATCCAGCCTGGAAATGTAATTTTTATAAAATGAATAACACGCAATACACGTATACAGAGTGGCCTGCGGTTCTCTTACCAGGCGAATTGCAATTCCTGGAGCGCAGGATTGCAATTCGCGTTCCCATTAATTGCAATTGGACCGCAATCGGACTGCAATCATGTGACTGCGGTCCAAAGAGTTGGTTGCGGAATTGCAATACTTATAGCGGAGTTAGCGCTGCGCTCCGCTTTTAATTGCAATTTACGCTCCTTTTTGTCTGTAAACTGCGAAAGAATGACCGCTTTACGCTGCGCTCTGCGGTAAAACCAGCGGACCGCTCTGCTTAACCAATGCGGCAATACAATCGAAATAGTTGACAAACGTATCCGTGTTCCAATCCAACATTTTATCCCATCTATCTAATTCAAAGTGACTAGAAAGTCAGCGGTATTTGTGATCTGTTTTTTTTGGTGCGCAAATATAAATCGGCGAGTTATTGCGAGACAAACAGTGAAACATTGACCTTGACAATTTCTTGGACAAAACAAAATGTCGTCACTCACTCACTGCCGTTCCGAATATCAAGAACAAATTAATAGACACCACCATGTTGACAATATATTTATTTTCATATAAAAGCAAATGATAATGTGTGGTCTACGGTATAATATAGCAAAACAAAGTATCAATTTTGCGTTTTGTTTACGTTTTCGTCGGTATCAAATTACGTTTTCCTATTATGTTGACATTATTTCGACGCGATCCTATAGTCGACATGACACTTTCTGAGATCAACACAACTTTTCATGTCTTTCAATTTCAAGCTACAAGGAGACTGTGAATTGCATATTAACCATAATAACATGGTGAACATATTGATAATAATTTTAAAAGAAAAGCATATTTTAATTTTCGAAACCTGATCATAAAAAAAAATATTAAAAATTTATTTTGGAATTAGATTTATATTACTGCAAACGTTCTGTTCTGGCTGTTGATTTCTATTGGCCCGAATCAAATTTTGTGAAGATAATATTTATTCCGGTGATAGCCATTTCTTTAAAATAAAACGGTTTACTTGTGTCACAGAGTGAGAAAGATAAATAACGGCCGGAATCGAACCAGGGACCTCATGTTTACCGTACCATGCCATGGCTCTACGAGCAAGCTAACAAGGCACAGATCATACACAATTCTCCCCATGGTCAGTTGCGTACTGTGACATTCTTCTCCGCTAAATTGAAATTCGTCCTCAAATTCTATGTTTTAATTTTTGTCTCCGAATTCCATATGTTTGGGTACAATTTGGGAGTATTTATCAGTCGCGGTCCTTTGTTGGGCAACAGAATACTCAATTATCGTCCGTACCCAGAGTTCCGGTTCTCCATAGGTTTTTCCTGCAGAGTACCGGATCGGATCTCATTCGCGCTTTAGCTGTTAATTGTGACATATTTTTCTGTACTTATTACACAGAAATGAATAAGTATAATACTGACATTTCTTTCAATTGAAAAATACAGAAAATATGTCGCAATTAACAGTTGAAGTGCAAATCAGATGTGATTTGGTACTTTGCAGGGGAAACCTACGGAGAGCACCATTATAAACTCTCGGTACGGACGATGCGGGAGTATTCTGCAGAGTTACTTCCCGCAACTACGTTGGGCGCTAAATGTCACAGGGTGAGAAAGATGTGCACCAGCCCGGAATCAAACCGGGGATCTCTGGTTTACCACACCATCGCTCTACCTGCTGAGCAAACCGGGCTCAAATACACACTTATTCACCATAGTGATCACTTCATTCAACGAAAAATTCACAAGCTAGAAGTTATGCCAAATTATTACAGTCAACGTCGCAGATTATGCTCTTGGCGACATTAGCGGACACAAATTTGTCCATCAATTTGATCAAATAAACAACGAAATCTGACAGATAACACTACGACGGCGCATGGAAACATCATTATTCTGGTACTTGGAATCAAAATGGTGGATATTAAGATCAATATGTGAGGCGCTGACGGAACCTTTAACATTTTTTATCACGTTAGCAGCTACAGGGATTGTTGGACGCATTTACTTTACCCCCCCCCGAGAAAAACCAAGAGATTACAATGGATTAGATAATATACTAAGTGACATTTTGTTCTAACGTACACGAACATAGAGGATTAAATTTGCGACAATGTTGGATTCTGGATTTTGTGGACAGGTGACAGAAATCGGAGCTGGATAAGAACCGACAGACGTGATTCTGAATATGCGTGCTTGGTCTGTGGTTTTTCTTCCAGATCATGTCATGCATGTTTTAATTTCACGTCGTGTCAAAGCAGCACTATTGAATATAATGAATAACTTTAATATTCTACACCAGAATTAAAGTTCATTCATCGTCTGATGTGTAACTGATGAATTAAGGTAAGTTACTTGTATACGACAACTTTTGCCTCACCACGATAGTGGAGGGGGCGTTTAGTGTTACCCTTGACCTTGTCCGTTCTTCCGTCCGTCACCAACCTAGTAACTCGAAAAACTTTTAAACCGTAATAGCTACATACCTGAAACTTGGTACATGTATGTTTGATTCGACCCCATGGTCATGGATTATCTCCCCCTTTTCAAGTTAGAATTTTCCAATTTTGTCTTGTAGCTCGTAAAACTTTTAAACCCTAATAGCTACACACCTGAAACTTGGTATATCCTTATGATGAGTAGATTTGCAAAGTTTATTTTCATTCGACCCCCCAGTCATGGATTATCTCCCTCTTTTTGAATTAGAATTTGAAAATTTTGCCTTGTAACTCGTAAAACTTTTGTAATAGCTACATCACTGAAATTTGATATGTAGCTTCCTTATGATGAGTAGATGCGGAAAGTTTATTTCGATTTTTGATTCGAACCCCGTGTCATGGATTATCTCTCCCTTTTGGACACTGGAATTTTGCCTTGTTTACTATCAAAGCGATATGTGGGTATCCGTGTTCTATGAACACATTTTCTAGTTTAGTTCTCTCCCTTTGTTTTTTCGTGCACTGATTTGTCCGGAGCATAACGCCAACACCCTTTGCAATATTTTTTATGAAACTCAACACATGCATAGGTCTCACTGGACAGGGCGGAGCTAGCGTTAAAGGTACATGCCCACTCATTAGGCACAAAATGTTCTTTATGTCAGAGACATCATCGGAGACATTTTCTGGCCAGATAATTTACCATTACCCACATATTGTCTGGCATTATTATACATTTTATATCAGAAGAAAATTTCCACATTAATATCAGGGACGATAACCGTGTTTCCTTAAAATGTTAACGGACATTACTATTTATTCTCTGTATTTATTTTTTGATGTGCAATGATCATACTTTATAATCCGTCAATTTTTTTTTCAGTTGATGCATTTAATTTAATAGTATAAATAATTATAAAATATCATACCCCATTTGCACATGAAAATACCGATACCACCGCGCGTCACTATCAGTAAAATAAATATTACCAAATGATTATATCTGTATAGCGGGCACTCGTAATTGTTTATAACTAGTGGAATAGTGACAATTATACACTTATTTAATTCCCATAAAGAGCATTTTTAGCCTACTGAGTGGGCTTGTACCTTTAAAAAGGGGTTGGACAATTGTTGTCGCGACCGCCTGCGGACAGTGCTTTATAGTCTGCACATTGACGTCCATCTGTATTTTTTTTGCCGAGCCTGCTTGCGGAAAGCGAGACTTAGTGATCACAATGACGTCCGTGCGTCAGTCCGTCCGAAATCGGTGTATGTTTTTAAATACCATATCCTAAGTCACATTGACTTGAAACATCAAATGCTTATTAGTCATCATCCATATATTATTCTGTGTCCCACTCATGCGGCCCCTGTGCCCCAAGGTCAAGGTCAAATGACTTTGAATTTTTTGTTAAAGTTTTTGCATACCTTATATCTCCACAACACTTGCCCAGATTTGCTTCAAACTTCAGATAATTCTTTATTATCATCCATATTTTCATATTATAGCCCACGCATGCGACCCACATACCCAAGATCAAGGTCAAATGACTTTCAAATTTGCGTTAAAGCTTTTACATACGTTAATTCAAACTTCAAATAAATATACTCCGACACCATCAAATGCCTCGGTGTTCTCAACATGCGGGCCATGGCCATCTGGTTTTTATTTACCGTAGGTTAAAGTTTTTGAGAACACTATATCTCAGAATCACTCGAAGCTTCACATGTGTGTTTATCATCATCCATATTTTCATTCTATGCTCAACCCCTGCAACCCCTGTGCCCAACATCAAGGTCAAATTACTTTGAAAATTTACCTCAAAGTTTTTGACATGCCTGCATGTGGACAGTGCGATATAGTTGTCACATTGGCCTACATACGTACGTACATCCATATGTACGTCACTTCGTGCGTCCGGTTAAATTTTTTTCATTTAAGGTTAAAGTTTTTAAAGGTACATACCCACTCAGTAGGCACAAACTGTTCTTTATAGCAATTAAATAAGTGTATAATTGTGTCACTATTCCACCAGTTCTAAAAATTATGAGTGCCCGCTATCCATATATAATCATTTAGTAATATTTATTTTACTGATAATGACTAGCAGTGGTATGAAGCTATTTTCATATTCAAATGAGGCATGATATTTTTATGCCACCGGGTTTCGAAGAAACGGGTGGCATATAGTGTTTGGACCGTCCTTCCGTCCGTCCATCTGTCCGTCCGTCACACTTTTCGGTTAACCACTTTGTCACAGTTTCTCAAATATGCTGCAGGTGGCATCCGCGTTCGACAGACGCATTTCTTGTTTTTAATAATTTATGCTAATTAAAGGTACATACCCACTCAGTAGGCACAACAATTAAAGTTATGTGTATTCTCAGTTATTTGTAGGAATTAAATAAGTGTATAATTTTGTCACTATTCCACCAGTTCTAAACATTACGAGTGCCCGTTATATGGATATAATCATTTAGTAATGTTTATTTCACTGATAGTGACACGCGGTGATATCAGGCTATTTTCATAGGCAAATGGGGCATGATATTTTTTAATTACTTATACTAATTAAATGTGTTTCCCTGAAAAAATAATGTTTTCGACAGATTATAAAGTGTGATCATTGCACATCAAAAAATAAATAGTAGTGTCTTGGTAACATTTTAAGGAAACACGGTTATCGCCCCTGATAGCAGTGTGGAAATTTACGTCTGATATAAATGTATAATAATGCCAATAAATATGTGTATTAATGGTGAATTAATGTTTATTTTGCCCGAAAATGTCTCAGATGATGTCTCTGATATAAAGAACATTTTGTGCCTACTGAGTGGGCATGTACCTTTAAGAACACTATATCTCTGAAACCGCTTCACCAATTCACTCGCAACTTCACATCCGGTGTATTTGTCACCCACATTTTCATTATTATTTATATGTGCCCAATGTCATTATCAAATTACTTTGAAATTTCCCTTAAAGTTTTTGTTGGCCCCCGCTTGCAGACAGAGCGATATAGTTGGCACATTGGTGTGCATTCAGGATGAAGTTTTTTGTTAAAGTGTTTTTTAGTTAAAGTTTTTTGTATACTATCAAAGCCTCGGCGGGTGCGGCACGTTTTTACGTCGACGGGCTAAAGCTTTGTTGCAATAAAAAAAATTGTTTGTACTATCAAATGCCTCGGCGGGCACGACATGCAGGCCATGGCCATCTAGTTATTATGGCATGCGATTTGATCAGTCGGCCATCACACCATGACTAGTTTAGCACTTGATCAGTCGGCCATCGCACCAGGACTAGTTTAGCACTTGATCAGTAGGCCATCGCACCAGGACTAGTTTAGAACTTGATCAGTCGGCCATCACACCAGGACTAGTTTAGCACTTGATCAGTCGGACATCGCTCCAGGACTAGTTTAGAACTTCATCAGTCGGCCATCGCACCAGGACTAGTTTAAAACTTGATCAGTTTACCATCTCACCAGTACTAGTATAGCACTTGATCAGTCGGCCATCGCACCAGGACTAGTTTAGAACTTGTTCAGTCGGCCATCGCACCAGGACTAGTATAGCACTTGATCAGTCGGCCATCGCACCGGGACTAGTTTAGCCCTTGATCAGTCGGCCATCGCACCAGGACAAGTATAGCACTCGATCAGTCGGCCATCGCACCAGGACTGGTTTAGAACTTGATCAGTCGGCCATCGCTCCAGGACTAGTTTAGAACTTGATCAATCGGCCATTGCTCCAGGTCTAGTTTAGAACTTGATCAGTCGGCCATCGCACCAGCCACCAGGACTAGTTTAGCACTTGATCAGTCGGCAATCTCACCATGACTAGTATAGAACTAGATCATTCGGCCATCGCTCCAGGACTAGTTTAGCCCTTGGTCAGTCGGCCATCACACCGGGACTAGTTTAGCCCTTGATCAGTCGGCCATCGCACCAGGACTAGTCTAGCCCTTGATCAGTCGGCCATCGCACCAGGACTAGTATAGAACTTGATCAGTCGGCCATCGCACCAGGACTAGTTTAGCCCTTGATCAGTCGGTCATCGCACCAGGACTAGTAGAGCTCTTGATCAGTTCCCCATCGCACGATAAGTAGTATAGCGCTTGATTAGTCGCCCATTGCACCATGCCCAGTATGGCACTTGATCAGTTGGCCATCTCGCCATGCCCAGTATAGCACGTGATCAGTCGGCCATGCCGAGTATAGCACTTGATCAGTCGGCCATCGCACCAGGACTAGTAGAGCACTTGATCAGTCTGCCATCGCACCATAACTAGTATAGCGCTTGATCAGTCGCCCATTGCACCATGCCCAGCATAGCACTTGATCAATTGGCCATCTCACCATGCCCAGTATAGCACGTGATCAGTCTTCCATGCCGAGTATAGCACTTGATCAGTCGGCCATCACACCAGGACTTGTTTAGAACTTGATCAGTCGACCATCGCACCAGGAATAGTTTAGCCATTGATTAGTCGGCCATCGCACCGAGACTAGTTTAGCCCTTGATCAGTCGGCCATCGCACCAGGACTAGTATAGCACTCGATCAGTTGGCCATCGCACCATGACTAGTTTAGAACTTGATCAGTCGGCCATCGCACCACGACTAGTTTAGAACTTGATCAGTCGGCCATCGCACCAAGACTAGTTTAGAACTTTATCAGTCGGCCATCGCACCAAGACTAGTATAGCACTTGATCAGTCGGCCATCGCACCAGGACTATTTTAGCACTTGATTAGTCGGCCACGTCATCCTTCGTTACAGACAGAAGTGGTGGTCGGGTGTGGGTGGGGGGCGTGTAGTGTAGTCATAGACAAAAACTGGTGGTGGTGGTGATACACATTGTTCCCACTGTGGGATATAGACCGGAACTTTTAGGACGCCAAATGTAGATGGCTGGTGTGTGTGGGGGATCATTGTGTTGTGTCCCCGGCGGTGGTGCGGAGTACAATGATGAATTACTGATGAATTACTGTATTGAATACACATGTATATGCACTGTGATACCGTACTTCACAATCCTCAGTTTTAAATTGTTTCTGTATCGTAAAACTGAACATTTATTCATTTTGAAAAAGTTAAAATTGTGGCAGATGATCGAAATGAAAACCGGATGTTTACATGCGAAATGAACCGGTGCATCGGTATATTTTAACCGCACGATGACCCACTGTATATTCATATCATATCCGTACGGATATATCGTATATACGAACGGATATCGTATGTTTTTGTATAATAGTACGTTTGTATAATGTAAACAAACTGTACTATACGATGATACGGTAAGTTTTTAACGGAAATAGCGAAAGAATGACCGCACAAACGGTATCGCGAAAGAATGACCGCAAAAACTGGACCGCGAAAGAATTACCGCACAAACGGTATCGCGAAAGAATGACCGCAACAACGGGACCGCAATTAGACTGCAATTTCAGAGCTGGATTGCAATTCTTGGTAAGTGAATCGTAGGCCGGAGTGTAGTATAGCGCTTAATTAGTCGCCCATTGCACCATGCCCAGTACGTATAGCACTTGATTAGTTGGCCATCTCACCACGTGATCAGTCGGCCATGCCGAGCATAGCACTTGGTCAGTTGGCCATCGCACCAGGACTAGTAGAGCACTTGATCAGTCGGCCATCGCACCATAACTAGTATAGCGCTTGATCAGTCGCCCATTGCACCATGCCCAGTATAGCACTTGATCAGTTGGCCATCTCACCATGCCCAGTATAGCACGTGATCAGTCGGCCATGCCGAGTATAGCACTTGATCATTCGGCCATCACACCAGGACTACTTTAGCACTTTATCAGTCGGCCATCCCACCAGGACTAGTATAGCACTCAATCAGTCGGCCATCACACCAGGACTAGTTTACAACTTGATCAGTCGGCCATCACACCAGGACTACTTTAACACTTGATCAGTCGGCCATCGCACCAGGACTAGTATAGCACTCGATCAGTCGGCCATCGCACCAGGACTAGTTTATAACTTGATCAGTCGGCCATCGCACCAGGACTAGTTAAGAACTTGATCAGTCGACCATCGCACCAGGAATAGTTTAGCCCTTGATCAGTCGGCCGTCGCACTGAGACTAGTTTAGCCCTTGATTAGTCGGCCATCGCACCAGGACTAGTATAGCACTCGATCAGTCGGCCATCGCACTACGACTAGTTTAGAACTTGATCAGTCGGCCATTGCACCAAGACTAGTTTAGCCCTTGATCAGTCGGCCATCGCACCAGGACTAGTTTAGAACTTGATCAGTCGGCCATCGTACCAAGACTAGTTTAGCCCTTGATCAGTCGGCCATCGCACCAGGACTAGTTTAGAACTTGATCAGTCGGCCATCGCACCAAGACTAGTTTTGCCCTTGCTCAGTCGGCCATCGCACCAGGACTAGTTTAGAACTTGATCAGTCGGCCATCGCACCACGACTAGTTTAGAACTTGATCAGTCGGCCATCGCACCAAGACTACTTTAGCCCTTGATCAGTCGGCCATCGCACCACGACTAGTTTAGAACTTGATCAGTCGGCCATCGCACCAATACTAGTTTAGCCCTTGCTCAGTCGGCCATCGCACCTGGACTAGTATAGCACTCGATCAGTCGGCCATCGCACCAAGACTAGTATAGCAATTGATCAGTGGGTCATCGCACCAGGACTAGTTTAGCACTTGATCAGTCGGCCACGTCATCCTGCGTTACAGACAGAAGTGGTGGTCGGGGTGGGGGGTGTAGTGTAGTCATAGACAAAAACTGGTGGTGGTGGTGATACACATTGTTCCCACTGTGGGATATAGACCGGAACTTTTAGGACGCCAAATGTAGATGGCTGGTGTGCGTGGGGGATCATTGTTTTGTGTCCCCGGCGGTGGTGCGGAGTACAGTGATGAATTACTGATGAATTACTGTATATTGAACACACATGTATATGTACTGTGATACAGTACTTCACAATCCTCTGTTTTAAATATTGTTTCTGTATCGTAAAACTGAAAATGTATTCATTTTGAAAAACTTAAAATTGTGGCAGATGATCGAAATGAAAACCGGATGTTTACATTCGAAATGAACCGGTGCATCGGTATATTTTAACCACACGATGACCCACTTTATATTCATACCATATCCGTACGGATATATCGTATATACGAACGGATATCGGTATGTTTGTATAATATTCGTATAGTACGTTTGTATAATCACTGATAATGTAAACAAACTGTACTATACGATGATACGGTAAGTTTTTACCGCAAATAGCGAAAGAATGACCGCACAAACGGTATCGCGAAAGAATGACCGCACAAACTGGACCGCGAAAGAATGACCGCACAAACGGTATCGCGAAAGAATGACCGCAAAAACGGGACCGCGTTTGGACCGCAATTAGACTGCAATTCCAGAGGGGAAGAATTGCAATTCAAGGACCGCTGGATTGCAATTCTTGGTAAGCGAATCGCAGGCGGGAGTTTAATAGTATATTATGATCGTCAGTTGATTTCATTTAACCCTTAGACCGCTACACAATTCGTTCCCACGAAATACCAATTGGTTCCCTCAATTTAACGATTCGTTCCCATGAAATAACAATTTATTCCCTCAAGTTCACGATTCGTTCCCACGAAACAATTTGTTCCCTCAATTTAACAATTCGTTCCCACGAAATATTCCAATTCAAACAACTTCTAAGTATATCAAATGTGTTGCGCGCGCAGCTGGGCGCCAAAACAATTCGACGGAACGAATTGTTAATTCGAGGGAAGGAATTGTTAATTCGTGGGAACGAATTGTTAAATTGAGGGAACGAATTGTTATTTCCGAATGGTTAAATTCAGGGAACGATTTGTTATTTCGTGGAAACTAATTGTTAAATTGAGGGAACGAATTGATATTTCGTTGGAACGAATTGTCTTTCGTGGGAACGAATTCTACGTCCCCTGCGGGACTCATCCATGACCCATTAATAGACAACACGTCCATGAGCTATGTTCCCTAAGGTCGTGGTTTTGGTGCCAACAGTTAAATCCTACACGAACTAAGTACGTCAAGTGTTGCTAGTTGTACGTTCCATACAGAGATGATAGATCATACCGGTGTCTATATAGAATGTATATTGTGATTGAATACAGTGAAACCTCTCTAAACCGGACACATTGGGAGGTCCACATCGTGTCAGGCGTCTAGAGGTTTTACTGTAAATCAGGCATTTGATCATTCTGTGCCAAATTTGTGCGCTATGCGACATACATTACATGTATCACCTGAGATAAGTGATCAAGAAACGTATCAAAAATAAGAACACAGGTATTTTCTTGGTGTCCGGTTTAGAGAGGTTCCATTGTACTATCATTTGTTTTATAAGTATATATGATTACATATACCACAACCGTGCACACAGCTTTGACCCTGTTACTAAGTAACTGGAATAGATTTTGATATGTTAATTTTGCAACCAATTCAATCGTCACACAATGATTTTCAGACTAGTTCATTTATGAAAATTACTTGCAAAAAAGTGCAGATCCTGATGAGACGGCTCGTCACGAATGCCTTAGTGCGTTTAATGCATATATAATCAGCAGGTCTGTTCGTGATTACAAGACGAAAATATAAAATTCGAGTATACGTGTAGTGACATGTACATCTACATTCCAGTGCAACCTCTCTAAACCGGGCAACCTTTAGAGAGGCTCTACTGTAAAATACGAGCCCAGCGTGTGAATATACATAAGCGCCTCCGATAATTTTGCCCAGATGTCAACGTTTCTGAACATCAATTGGCAGTTTCAACTCGCAATGAAGAAGTTTTAATAATTGAACCTGGGATGTAACACGGCTCAGGTTCAGTCAATCAAGCTGCATTCTCTCAAGAACAATATTCAAATATTTTGAAATAAAAACAAATTGAAAGATCTGGCAAGATTAGCGCACAGGCACTTTGTGATATGAACTATAAAAGCATATAAATATATACCAGTTTTACTCCGATATTAAATATCTACACTTTCCAACTAACGAAGGTCGATTATTTACCTTGGGTCCATCTCGCTAAGTCAGTATTTGCAACGCGCACGAATGACTTCGTACGCCTTACAAATACTGAATTTGAGATCACGAATGTAGATATTTAAAGGTACATTCCCACTCAGTAAATGTAAATACATGGAATTAACGACGGCACTGGTTCGATGACCTTGCATGTCGTCTCCCAAGAAGGAAACCGGAGGAAACCGGCCCCAGGGGGCCTAGCTCTTATCAGAATAGTCCCCTCCGGTTATTTAGCGTGCCCAGACTCTCCTTCAAATCTGATAGACGGTTTATGCCCCTGATATCAGAGAGGAAATTTGCGTCAGATATAAAATGTATAATAATGCCAATCAATACGTGGAGTAATGGTGAATGAATGTTTAATTTGTCAGAAAATACCTCAGATGATTTATCTGATATAAAGCACATTTGTGCCTACTGAGTGGGCATGTACCTTTAACATCGGAGTAAAATTCGGTATGATTTCAGGACCTGTTCCGCACCTGATCATCCTATGATTCAAAGATAATTAATTCGTAAATGTGATGGAATATATGTACCACGTTGTCCTAACTTGTCTATGTTTGATTAGCTAAATTATATCCTATGTTCTACTTCGCATTGTCAGTTCATTGTCAAACGCCAGAAGAGCTGAAACTGGCTGACTGCTGGAACATACAAAGATGATCGAGTTGTCCACTCGATGTGCCGTATAGATACAGTAACGAGGCAGTGTTCACATATATGTTATATATATTTTATCAGATTTACGAAGCACTTATCTTTGAACAAAAGGATGCTCATGAAAAGAACGGGACCTTAAGGAGGCTTTTGTCGTTCATACCACTACCGTCTGTTTCACGAAAGCTGCCCAAAGTTCACAGCCATATAAACAATGCAAAAACAATACGTTTTTCGATAATATTAAACTAAAGCAAAATTTAGGAATGAGGCTTCTTTTTAATTCGTGAAATTGGGTCTAATATTGTTTTTAATGCGAAAAAAATAAAATAATTTCTGGACCGATTTTCAAAATGTAACTTTTATTTTCTTAGTTAGATCATTTCCAAGCTATCTTGTCAGGTTTCGGAATCAATTACTAACTTTTTGTACTCATTCGCCAGGTTTCGTGAAACAGACAGTAAGTGGCTGTGAATCAGCGCAGGCGGGGTGGGGGGGGGGTACCTACGATTGGTGGACCCATTAGCACGGCCACGCCTCCAAACAGATTGACCAATCCGAAGCCGTCCGCCAGCCGCTATATACCCACGAGGTCAGTCGTAATCACGGCCACCAGTGAAATGGTTACACCTACAATACATACACGTGGCTGTGCCTGGAGAAATGGGGCTTATGTGATTTGTGATCAGTGTAGATCCTGATCAAATAGGACATGACTGTAGCCTGATAGCGATCTATATTGCTTGTTAGACGGATAACGGGACAGTGCAGATCCTGATCCGAATGTGCTGATGGACAGGCTGATCTGGATCAATACTGTTCTCAAATCACATACGACTCAGTTCTCCAATCACATCCACATATGAAACACGCCATGTGATGTTGTACCTTCGGACATCTGCGTAATATCATTAAATACGTTTACAACATTTACAATAATTTTTCATACATAAAGTCAAAGGTTGACAGAAGTGGAGAAACTGGAGAAATGGGGTTTATTGGTTATGCAACCAGTCTATTCCCATGTCAGTCAGAGCAATTTGATGGGAGTATTTTCTGTTCACCACCAGTGAGTAAAATACACACCCTGTTTCTAACAAAAAGTATAAAACCTGAAGTTGTAGAAATGTTCAAATGCACGAGGAACTGCACTTGTGAGAATGCAATAATTTCAGGTTTCTACAGTCACCAACTCGTAGTACTTATAGCTGTATGACTACTCCTGTAAAACAGGGTTTATGACCTTTTCTTTTCTAATCAACACAAATGCGAAACCCAGGATTTACTGTTTACAAGAATCATTGGGAACATTTTACTTACTAAATGATGATAAATGGTGTAAATCCACTGATCAGAATGCATGGGTGTGCATTCTGATCAGAATGCATGGGTGTGCAGGCTGCACTGTATTTGGTATTAAACCTACGAACAGTTATCTGGCAGTCACATGCCCAAGTTGGCAACTATTAGTCACACCCACAATATACATATATAAAAGCTGTTCAGACACCTAACAACATCCAAACTGATTACGATTTCAACCATTCAACATTAATCAGATTTAAGCATCGCATCGAAATGTCGAATACTGGCAAAGTACGCAAAAATATATTCGACAAAATGGAAGAACTTGAAAAGCCAACAACAAGTAAAAGAAAATTCGCCAAGAATTACATCGGTGATTACGATGATGATAAAGATACCCTGATTTACGTTGCAACAGACGTGACGGAAAACAAACTTACCTTCACATTTGAAGATAGCGTGGAGGAAAAATGGAAAACAGAAAAAGTGCCGCAAACCAATCTCACCATTTCTCTATTGGGTGATTGGACGACGACGTTGATTGAAAAATAAAATGCTACTGGGCAAAAGAAACAATTGCGAATCAGCATCGAAGAATGCAAGAAACTTGTATCCGGAAAAAAGACATAAATTCAGCATGTCAGAAGATACAAGAAGACGGGTTCATCCAGTCAGCATCTGCAACCCTTGGAGAGAAACAGCTACGCTTCAAAAGGTTTGAAGGCAAATATGTCGTCGACATCCGCTACTACATTAAGAATGCAAGGAGACAAAAATGTCCGTCTAAAAACGGAGTAATGTTCAATCCTGAACACGTGGATGCACTGATAGCAAAGATGGAATATTTACTATCATTTTGTGCCAACTGAACGGAAAACGTAGTAACATAGTGAAACTAAACAATATACCCGTACTTTAAAAACAGTGACTACTAAAAAATATAACTATGTGTTAAATGTTAGCATGGATGTCAAATAAACATGGAATGTAGCAATGACAGCTGGAACTATATTAAAGGTTAATATAGAATTATTTAGAGTAACACGTGAAAGGGATTAACACGTTTGGCAATACGTGGCTATGACTCCCAGAAATGGGGCATATCGGTTATGCAAGCCGTGTAGATCCAGAGCATGCTGCACAACTGTGCAGTCTGATCAGGATCTACACTGTTTGCCATTCCATTAATGAAATATCTATGTTTTTAACAAGCAATAATGATATACCGCTAGGTGATATAAATTATTATCAGACTACATACGTGTGCTATTTAATCAGGAGTCACAAATGCCCATATGTCTCTAGTCATCGCCACATATTGGTTGGTTTTGTGAATACCAACACAGTAGGAACATATACATGTATCTATCTGATCAGGTTATATACAACATGAGCCGTGTAATATTGTACCTAAAAACATCTGCAATTTCACATGAAAATGTGGTAATTTCCATAAAATGGCATAGAAAGTTGATAAAATGTTCATAGCAATGATATGATTTGCTATGAATTCAACTTTTGACAACATTTATGAAAGATATTGTAATTTTTAAAAAAAATTATTTTCACGAAAAATTGCATATGATTTTAGGTATAAAATCACATGACCAGTCTCAATTATACATGTATTTATATGGTCAAGGTGTATGAGAATTATGTGTACTGCATACATGTATAAGAATTTCTAAATTTATATCTGTTTTCACAGTATTTTTCTGTAATGGAAAAATATGGAGGGACAATAAAAGCAGAAATATCATACAAAGGACCATGATATTTTGTGAACACTGCCATTTGCATTTTTCATGACAATTATATTGATTGATTGATGATTGGTGTTTAACGGCCTATCAACTGCCAGGGTCATTAAGGCCGGGCTAACAGGATGGATTATCCCGTATTCAGCCTGTCCACAATGAGGGAAATTCCCAAAATCAGAACTCAATATTTACAGAACTATATATTCACTCCTGAAATTAAAATATCCTGACCTGGTGCCAGGTCCATGCCACACCAGAGTCACATAGCTCCAGCTCCAAAAGCAATATGATCAGTACAGATCTTATTCATTTTTAATGGGGCATAACAGGATTTAGCTCTCAAGTACCAGGTGCCAAAACGGTACACGATGGCCAAATCGTGTAGGTCGGCATTCCGGTAAGGATGAACCCCGATCGTTAAATTACCCTTCGCGTGCTCGCAACCACCACCCAAACAATTACATTGAATATTTTCTAAAAATTACATTAAAATCCTGAGTATTTCAAGAACAATAGTGGCATTGATTCGCGATTTATGTTAACAAAATAATATTTAAATGCAAATGGGGATGAGACATAAAATGTTAAAAATGAGTTCAATCATCATAACATGTCAAAGAAAATAAATGAACATGAAGTTTTATGAAGTAAATGTACAGCAGTATCCGACTGATTCTTAGTGGTATGATATCCGAGTCATTGACAGGTCGATCTGCGGCTACACTATTCACACAACCTATATGCCACATTTCGCCAGTCACTTCCACAGATTTTGAATGTTCATTTCGACAATAACATAACATAAACTTAGTGCAAAATGGTGTTCTTATTCAATTCCATCCCTAATAAAATGAAGCTTATTGTAAGTATGTGATTTGTATCACATAAATTGGACAGATTGATTCCTGTAATTTTAAGGGAAGAACTGATGCATACATGACATATCAGAGTACATGAACTAGCTGTGCAATGTGCTAATACACTTCTCCCTGGATTACAATGTAACATTCAAAATTACATATATGTGGCAGTGACGGGAGAAAGGGTGGCGTATGTGGTTTTTGATCAATCTAGGTTTTCATTCAATAGCAAACTTATTTAGCTTGCTAATGATATATACTGGTTGCCAGAGGCTAGATGAGTGTTTCAGTGACTGAATGGCGAACAGTGGAGTCACTGATCAGACTGCGCGAATACGCAGGATTATCTGGGGCTGCATTGGGCGCTTAGCCCTTAAGACCCTTTCTCCAGTCACAACCACATATACCATGCTTCGAAATTTGTTTTAAATCTTCCTTGATATTAATGGAAAAGTCCACATTAAATGTACAAAATACACCTCCCATTCAATGTCATTTACATATTTTTTGCCATAATCAATATGTGGTACAAGTGGTAAATCCAGGTCGTTGGTATAAGCTAATCAACGATTTTGCAATGTACTACATTTATCCTTACGTGAACCCAGATCAGGAATTACCACCTTCATCGCATAACCGTTTTCGCCTACACATTTTCTTGAAAATCAAGCATTTCTGTAAATAACGTCGAAAATTCAACAAGAAATAAAATAAAATGACGTTTGCAATACTTTGTATGGTTATCAGTGTATAAAGATGATACAAGGGAGGTAATTCTAAATAAATATAACCATCCATAGCAAGCTGTCTAAACCGTGAAAGTGTAAATTGATGGACCAACCCGTTGGCATTTTTTTTGAAAAGTTTGTGAATTTTGATTGGCTTATTCTGCTTTTTCCGAAGACTGTCACTGGAATGATCTATCAATTTACAATTTCACATCACTAACAATCACATGACACAAACTCCCATTATTTATTTACTGATACAACGTTGGGATCTGGTGCGTGAACTGATAGGCAACAACTTTATTGGCGGTTCTGCACTGTTGGATGGTTTCGGAGAGTCCATATGGGACGGGCAGGAGGATGATAGCATCGTGGAGGATAATGGGATTTATGTGAGCAATACAGTGCGAGATCATGCTACTAGGTATAACAAAATGGAAAGACGAATATAAATAAATGTAATATGGTGGAAGACTGAACATTTAGAAATCCACTAGTATATTATCTTGTTTTGTTTTTACAATTGTCTCATAAATCACAAGTTCACGATCAGTGGTAGCCTGAATATTTTCCTTAAAATAAATTGTTTTCTTCTTGTAACAATAAATAGTTAGAACTAAACTGGTTATCACTAATGTAAGCGATGTGAAAACAATGACCATCGTACTAAATAATTGTACTATTGTTGCTATCTTGGTCTGTTTTCCATGATTCTGTTGTCAGTCCCGTCACTGTGGTTTCCCGCTTCGTATGCACTGCAAGTACACACTTACACATTGACATAATTTACATTTCAACCCTTTCAACCCTGCATTCCTTATCAGAGGGCAGTTTGCAAACAGCGTAGATCCTGAACATGGTGAATGGATGGTCTCATCAGGATCTCCCCTTCTTGCAAGTATTTTTTATATTTGTCATACCTTCACATCTCCATATTAATGGATTAGCCCTAAAATCATTTTGTGATAATTGGACTGATTTGCAAATGGCATGGCGAAATCCATTCCAGTTGTTAAGATATTTTATTTTGATATCAATGTCATCCCATGAAAGATTTTTTCTGTAATTTATAAGTGAATGATTATCAGCTGCTATGCTTTTCTTTTGAAAAAAAACTATTTGATTTGTTGAATTATCTAAATGTGATGTATTTAAGGGACAAACCCATCGGTGCCTCGCAGATTGACAGCTTGAACCTATCAGACTGGGTCGTCCCTCAATAGTGCTGGTGTCATTTGAAGGACCTTGACAATTTCCCTCCAGCAAACAGCGTTAGCTCACTATATAAATCAATGCATCAATTTGCTACATGCAAACGACCAGATCCCGCAAAAAAACACCAACACCTTCCCTGTAAAAGACCGGTGCTGGTGTCATTTGAAGGACATTTAGCATTTCCATCAAGCATGACAATTATTTACCAGTATTGCCTGTGGCAACGTCCGCTAATCTCGTTGTTGTAACCTCAACCGAGCTCGTAGTTGTAACCTCAGCGGAGTTGGTGGTTGTAAGCTCAGCCTCAACCGAGCTTGTAGTTGTAATCTGAGCGGAGTTGGTGGTTGTAACCTCAGCATCAACCGAGCTTGTAGTTGTAACCGCAGCCGAGCTCGCGGTTGTAACCTCAACCGAGCTCGTGGTTGTAACCTCAGCCAAGCTCTTGGTTGCAGCGTCCGTTGATCTCGTGGATATTGTACTGCTAAGACTACTTTGGGCAGCTTGACACTCTGTTTTATTACACAAACTGTACACGGATATATTGCTGTTTCAAGTAAATACACGGTGAATAAGTTTGTGTATGTATGATGCTGTGCGTGGTGTTTTTCTGACCCAGTATGTTTATGTGTCGGACGGTAGAAGCTATAAATATGATGTTTCTCGTTTCCGGAACATTCAAACACTCCACTAGATTCCTCCGACAATCGTAAGCAGCCCCCTTCGGGGCACAAGCTACAGTCACATGTATGCAATTGGTGTGCGCATAAGATACTACCATCATAAGCAGCCTTATCAAGATAAGCAGATTTACTGCAACTTCTTTTCTCATGTTCACGCCGTAGAGGTTCTGGCGGATAACTTGTCAAAATGGTGGTCAGGCGAAACGCACGTGACTGTAGGTAGGGTACAAGGGCACTGCACCGCATTAATATTGATGTGTGTTTGTAGTCCGACAGACCGCATCGCAACCGAAGTTGCAAATCAATAACATTGCTTAGTGCACTAATGTTACTTAGTAGACTAAGATGGAGAAATTCTTCATAAATCATAATTTGCAATAATCATATAACAATCTACTAAATGCATACATTCATTGTTAAATAGGTTTAACTTTACCATATATTTTTATAAGCTAGTTTCAAGGTCTGCTTGAAAATTATCAACATTTATTTGATTTTTAAATAGAAACAAGATTGTGTGCAGTTTTTAAACAGGTTCTCCCTCATAGTCTACTAAGCGCACTAACAAATGTTCGTGAAATAGAACCCGGGTGTATTACTCGGAAAATAATACTAGGCTAAATGTCTACGCTGCGGTATAATTTAGCCCGAACGACAAAGATTGTACTTATTCACTAAGCTATATAAAATCATAGAACATTTGTCCAAAACAGAATGGTTGATTTAGCGTCTATTGACTCGGATGTATTTCATATGGATGGTATCCACTATATATGACACGCCTAGCTATAACATGGGGTAGTGATTACAAAACTGTTTGAGAACATGCTCAAAAAGTTTATAATCATGGACCTGGATAGCCTAGTAAATCAAAACAATGCGTGTCTGTTTCACAAACTCCGGTACAAGGATGAATTCGGATCCGTCGTATAGCAAAATGCACAAGTGTTAAGTGATCCGCCACAATCTGTATACACTAATATATAGACAAATAGTGCAGCAACTTAGGTGGTAAGGTGTATCACAGATGTACATGACCTTTTCGAAGAGTGTAGATTCTGGTAAGTTTTGCACACATTGTGATTAGGCTGTATGTAGACCCGTTTATTACACGTGCACGGTTATTCGTTTTGGTATTAACAAACCACAGAAGCATATTTTTTGTAACATAAATGTTGCTTTTATTATAACATATTATCTACAGAACAACATAACAATCATACACTTGCACAGCAAAATATATATAGCTATATTTACGTACATTAGCATACATAGCATTTCATTCACATACTGCATAGGATAATCCAACTTGTATTTTAAGGTTCACCATTTCAACCACTTAATTTTGGTTGACTCTTTACTAGTGTTCGAAAAACTGTTGTGTGGTAATCGATAATTAGGTGAAAAAACCATTTGCTTCAAAGTCATTGGTGAAAACTTTCGTTTAATTTGTCCTTCAGACTGATTTATCATATCAGTGCTATCGTCCAATTTAACTTCTCTAATGGACGCTTTCTTCCTCAAGACTCGTTTCCTATTATGGTTCGTCGCTCCTTTATTTTTTGCGTCCTCTGTCATCTTATCAGTTTTGTCGGCAGTGTCGTTTTTTTGTAGATCAGAATAAGTTTCTTTTGTCTTCTCATTCTCACAATTTACATTTGTTTCTACAGTATCTGCATGTTCCAAGGCAGGTTCACAAGCATTATGTGCAATATTGTCATTTGTCATATTCGTACCAAGTAAGCTTTCGTATTTGTCTATTGGTAGTAATACTAATTCGCGCGACATTGTACAACAAAAAACTACTGTTTAAAATTAAACAAAAATATTTTAATTAATATATCTAACAACAATTTATTTGTCAATAAAATATGTTTCCTCCGTTTTTGTGACAATCGTTTATTAACAAGTTGTTTTATTATCAATTATTTGTTTAATTTGCTTCATATACGAAGGTGGAATAACTATTGAACCGTATAATACACTAAACGCAGTTTCGCAAATTATGTTGATTTGTTTGGCATTCAAATTTTGAATAAACAACTGTTTATATGGCAGCTTAATATCGTTCAATAATTTAAAAAGTACTAAATATTCTTTAACATTTTTCTGCATATTACTTTCTTGACATTTAATGTTTACGCGCTTCAAATATTATCATATCTTCTCCCGGAAATATATTACTTCTCAAAAAGTATTTGTTGTTGCTTTTCGGGTGAAGATCACACACCAAATAACTGAAAGGTGAGCCAGCAGTTGCCTTTTCATAGCTATCCATAAAAAATACAATGTCTTGTGGACACACCTGACTTGCAAAACATTTTACTTGTCTTGTGTCGCGAAAATTTCGAAATAAACAATAAATGTGTGTATTTAGTGCCTGTGTACGACCATACTTCCCGCCAGGAAAAAGGTTATGCAAAATAAATATTACTGTAGTATTGTCGTGGTGACTTCCTTGAACAACTAATTGTAACATCGTTTTATCGTTTGTTATTTCAAGCATAAGGTCATCAATTATTATTAAATTGTCTTCATTTCCAAAAATAGATATTATATCATTTAGAGAAATACCCCTGGATTTTAATATTACATATAATAGTACATACTATCCACAATCGTCTGAATTATCATTCTGCAATACGTAATTTATTGTGTCGAATAAACTTAACATTTCTCTGCAAAAATGTAAAGATATTGCTATCAAACTTCCTTGTATCATTACCGAAACTATCGAAGAAGTCGGCACACGTATTGCTGTCAAACCAAACACATATCCAATGTTCACCTTTCATATATGACGGCTGGGTATTTATTATATACGCAGAAGGATAAGTAAACACATTGGTAGGTATATCATTTGACGCATACACACCTTTTAAAATTTGTCCTAATTAAAAATCTAATATAATAACATTAAGTAACTGAATGCTATTCATGATTGTACATGTATATACTGTACGTCCCTAGTGCTGTCAATCTCTAATATAGACGGAAATTCTCCATAAACTATGCAATTAATCGGAAATTCGAGTGCTTGCTCGAATTTTATTTCCAACCTAACTTTTCCGCTATGAATAAGGTTTATGTACTCAAAATCTAAGTTGATGGGTTCCAAATTAAACAGAAAAATACTGTATCCATTTTCAATCTGTGCTCTATTTATATGTATGCCCATGTCCTTATTCCAAATGTCGGCACCTTCGAACATATTAACATACGCAGACGAATATTGTTTATTATTTCCGAAGTCTAATTTTAAAGGTCGCCCTGGGAAACTTTGCCCATTAATATGTACACCCACTTCAGTAACAGAAAAACGTTGAAAATTAAATGGATTCTTTGTGTAATCACCATTAATAGCATTTTGTGAAACAAAGCCAACAATCAAATTTGAAGGAACTGTATTAGCAAATACCTGATCGTATAAACATTATTTTGAATGCATAGCAATTGTTTGCATTTTTACCTCAGTTCTAATGAAATAATCTTGTGCAGGACGCTTCTCCAATTCTTGTGAATGCCCAATAATCTACCCTCACCTTACATGCCTTAATATATACATCATTTAAAATTAGCTTATACGAAGGCGATGATTCTCCTGACATAAATATAACAGCAGGAGATAACCTATATAGCTTCACATAAATATTTACACCGTTTATTAGATACTTGTCTATATTAAAAACATCTTCCAGAATATGACCCTCCATGTCGAAACTTCTACTTTCTTGTGTTTACCCGTAACTGCTAAACAATCCACTATTTGTTGCGTTCTTAGGATCGGCTTCATCCATATATATACCAGAATCAGGATAATAAAGCTGACTCTGCAACTATGACGTACTGCTTGTGTGGTCGTATAATAATAAACATTTTAAGTAAATTTTCCAAGGATAGTTGGTGGTGTTACGCGAAATCAGTTTAAAATTAGCGTACACATCTATGTGTGACCAAATAGACTGCAATGATAAGTTTATTATACCTATTTTCTCGCTAGCCGCTAAATGTGTTCCATCTGTTTTAACTATTTGTGCACGAACGTACAGTTTGGTCCTCATCAATTCTATATACTCAGCTCCCAAAGATGGAATTACTATCTCCACAGGTGCATGTTCCGATAAAATCGATGAAATGCTATGACAATATGTGTAATAAATGTTGTCAATAGCTACTAGATTTGCAGGTAACGAAAATATATCAAGCTCTGAAGGTTGGTTAATTTCCTTATTACTTTCACTTAAAAACGACATTTTATTAAAATCGTCCTTTCAGTTTTCGAGTCCTAATCCGTTTTTGTGATTTGGATTTGTTCTATCTTCTTTGAATTGTATTTCTTGTTACTTTTCCGTCTCTTCACTTTACGTTTGTTTGTTCGTTGTTTCGATCCGCTACGAATCATATCTCTCTTCTTACTAATTTTCTGTCTACGAGTTCGGCTTTTTATAACGCGGGTTGGTGTAAGGTACGGTTCATCATTCATCTTTTCATTTTTCAACTCCGAATGAGCTTGTTTCACGGTTTCTGCAGTAGGTGTGACAGCTTTGATTGTTGTGTCATTATATGTATAATTATTTGCTGGAATGACAGATGACACTTTGCGAATACCACCTAATCCCTTACCAATGTGTTTATATTTATATCTATATGTATTTGCTTTTCTCTCAGACAGGTTTCTATATGATTCATCCCAGACCTTGGGATCGCTAACATACACACGTCCACTCATTTAATTAAAATGGTAAAATATACTTTTTCAAATGAAGTGTAACAATGACTTCCCCATTTACAATTACTGCAGCGTTACCGTGTTCATCTGTTAAATAGATACGAATCTGATGAGTCAGACCTACCTTTATTAGAATATAATACGGACAACTATAAATAATGTTGTGATCAGTATTGCCAGCTAAATAAACTATCCGTAACAACGGTTCTTGTCCAGTGCCCACCAATGTATTTGAACAAATGTCACAATATATATACAGCATTTTACTTTCATGAGGTTTCTTTGTATGTAACGATTTTACAGTAATTTCCATCAACACAATACACCACACACCGTCTAGTTGTAAGGATCGAGCCATGTTTACCCTAAAATCATATGGCTTATTATCTGTGAATATGTTCGCGTTGTCAGAAGACCTTAGACATATATACATGCTCATTATGAATCACATATAGTGTATCACGCGTACTTTTTGCACTTGCTTCGCATCTAACCATGCATCAAATTTGTCTGGCCAACCTCTAAAATGTACAATATACTCGACTCTTCCTTTTAAGTTTTCGTTGTTTAATTACTTTCTCGACGGGCCACATATAATCATCATTTTTGTGCACTAATAATAATTCGGATTGATAAAAGTAACCTTATGTAGGTTCATCAGAAAAATCTTTAAGTTTATACTGAGCTATGTTATCTACCACTTTTGTCTCACTAATATTAAACAATTCCTCTGTCCACTTTTGCTGATAATTTCGGGTGAAAGGTTTCTTTATGAACGGTATTCTTACAATATCACTTATTTTATACCTAAACGTAGGTGGCGTTTTTCCTTTGGGTGGTTGTGTTTTTGATACATCTTTCTTATCTCGATGACTCTTTCTCTTAGGTTTCATATACATAATATGCCATAGTCTGCTTGCATTGTTCTTATTTACCTCTGATGGACCCAACCCTTCTAATGACGTATGAGGAGGAGTGTTGTATAACCGAACCAAATCCTGCAGTTGGTTTATATAAGTTAGTGTTTCATTAGCTAATAAATATCGCCACAAAAAATTCTTGAAAGTCCGTATCTCTCATTCTATTATATTCGCTTTTATTTCTGAATTATTTGTAGTAAAAAAATCAATAATATTTTTCACTAAAAAGGCACAATAGCACAAAGCAATAGCAATAGCACAAAGCAAAAAACATAACAACATTATTTTCTTTGGATATATTACTGACATCAAATCAACATCCCAGTGGTAGTCAATTTCTGGAGCGATTACTCTCCGTCGTCTTATATGAAGACTGTCCCAACAAATATTCAAAACAATCTTGTATTGTGGTAATGTTCTCCAGATTGGTTACAATACTGCTAAGTTCATATGTTGACAAATTTGTGTCCACCTATTATGCTTAAGGTATCAATATTCATCTCATTTACACTTTTTAACCAGTGTGTATAAACCTCCCATTCATCAATAATCAATAAACTTTATTAACATAGACACGAGTATCATACATTAAATCATTTGTGGTAGTCAAGTAAGACAATTTCTTCCAAATACAGTATCCACAAGAGCGTAAATACAATAATGTCACAAGCTCTGTTATGTCAGAAAATTCACATTCGTCCACAATGAAATTCATGTCGTCTTGCAATAGCAACATTTAAGAATAAATTATCAAGATTTATTTACTGTTTACAATTTTATACCTTAAACTATCATGAGATAACAAGGCAGTCATTATTTGCAACCAGCTGCGCTATATTATATGCTCGAAGTCCAGGTACACGTTGCTCCGGAAGTATACTAGTCACATTGTTCATCATACGTCCACATTTCTTATGGGATCATAGTCTGATCAGGACCTACATTGGTCGCAAAAAGGTAAGAAAGGTCAAGCCGCATGGTACCGACATGTTCTGCCATGTTCTGAGACCGACATGTTCTGACATGTTCTGAGATCGACATGTTCTGACATGATCTACGCCTCCTCTGAGATTTCCGCCTCTTCTTACCGTATAATGAGCCTTATTACACTAATGAAGTATGTCATCCAAGTTTCGCCGAAAGACTGGAGGACGATACACTGAATACGATCAAATCGTATCATAAATCACAGTCATCGGCTCACATGCAATGAAACAAATAGCTTCAGTTATTTGATATGTGGCCGAGTGACACGGACCATTGTACACATTTTGTACATAAGGTGCATATCTCATTGTTAACGTTGCCTTTAATTGTAATTCTTTATAGGCTCATCGTTATACACCCGCCTGCGTTAATCATTCCAGGATTGTCGATGTTTGTGAACATCTATTTACAATACCAACTCGCAATCAAGCACTTTGATTGTCTGAGTCCGAGGTATAGCAGAACTGAGGCTCAGCAAATCAAGCATTTTGATTGCAAGCAAATGTATCATGTGCATAGTACTCAAGGTTCATATAACTCTACTGGCGAAAATAACAGACACATCAATGATCATAAGCATCTTGGTTTAACACTGAGCAATAACGGAAAATGGCATACACATATACAACATATAATTAATTCGACTACAACAGTATTGGGAATAATGCGTTACCCAAAATTTAAGATAAGATAAGATACTGTCTTTAAACCAAGTATATATATCGTATATGAGACCTATACTAGAATATGCTTCATCAGTCTGGGATGGGTGTACAGAATATGAAAAGGATTCGTTTGAAAAAATCCACAATGAAGCCGCGAGAATAGTATAACAGGATTAACACGGTCAGTTTCACTCGACAACTTTAGGCAAAAAGTTGGATGGCAACTTCTATCTGTTCGAGGTAGTATTCACAAGCTTTCGATCATGTACAAAGCCAACAATAATCAAGTACCTAGTTATATTTCTAACCTGATTCCACCCACTGTTAATAATATATCTCGTTACAATCTTAGAAATCAATTTAATTTAAATGTCCCCACTACACTACTGGAAGTATACAAACAATCGTTTATACCATCTTCGGTACAACTCTGGAATGAAACTGACCCGTTGCTGAGAACTGTAGATAGTCTTAGACACTTCAAAACATCATGCGCCCAACAACTATATACTATATACCACCATACTATTTAGAGGGAGATCCATTGTTGTCAGTTATGCATGCAAGAATTCGAAATAAATATAGTAGTCTTACTTGTGATTTTTGCAATAACCATATCAGAGAAACTCCCTACTGCGAATGTAGTGAAGATGTAGAGGATGCTGAACATTACTTTGAATGTAATACATATCTGCTAACTTGCTGTATTGTTGTAATACTCGGGTAAGGGCTGTAACTAATGTGGTGAGAACTTGTAGCCCAAGCCCATTATACTTGTATGCAATAAACTATGTTTAAATACACTATAGCCTGTGCTAATCTTGCATATACGTCAATTTATTTTGTTTCAAAATACAGTGGAACCTGTCTAAACACTGGAAAACCCCTTGTGTTTAATTTAGATGGATTTCACTGTTATATATTTATTTTCGTGTCAGCCATTGATTGGAAATGACACACATTGCTCATTGAGAGCTTAATTACAGTTATCGCCCCTGATATCAGTGTGAACATTTACCTGTGAAATCAAATGTATAATAATGCCAATCAATACGTGGGGTAATGGTGAATGAATGTTTATTTTGCCAGAAAATGTTTCTGATGACGTCTCTGATATACAGAACAGTTTGTGTCAACTGAGGCATGTACATTTAAACTTTCGCTAACTCAAAGTATTTTCCTCAGTCCCCTGGTAAACGAGTGTCGACTGTATATGTAAAATACTGACACAACACTGTAGATCCTGATGAGACGGCTTGCTACACGCTGTCTCATCCGGATCTAGAGTGTTTGCAAATGTTTGATTATGGCTGTATGGTTGATGAAAGGGTTACATTAGTAAATAAGCGATGTGACAATGTACAATTATTTAATTTAAGCCATTCAATATACTATAGAGGGGTATTGGTAAACAATGTAGATCTAGATGAGCCAGCTCGTGACGAGCTGTCGCATCAGGATCTGCACTTTTTGCAAATATTTTTTTATTTTTGAGATAAAAACACCCCCTTTTCATTAATGGACGAGTCAGAAAATCATTTTCACGATTTGCTTGGTTGCAAAATTATCATAATTATCAAAATCCATTCCAGTTAAAATCACCCAATGCAAATCTGAGTCCTCACATGACATGGTCACTTTAATTTACCGTACTAATTCTCGGCTTGGAGACAATCAACCGTATCACATCACAGTTTAATAAGTTTCTATACCGTTTGTTAGAAGCAGAACATGATTTACAATGTCTCAGCAGCAAACGGTGTAGATCGTGATCATGCAGTGCTGATGCGGAGGCTGATCTGGGTCAATCCTGATTGCAAAGGCAATAAGCAAAATCTCATGATTCACAGCCACAAATAAATATTTTAGATGCGATAAGGTAATTCTACAAAGATCTGAGCTAATAATGTATTTGCCTCTCCCGACTAACGATGCGCCCGTGCGCCCAATAAAACAACATACACAGTGCCCACACGGTGCAATAGTTTACCTCTTGCGCGTACGACATATAAACATGTTTCATGCGATCATTCCGCTGTTGCATTCATACCTGTTTAAATGTGTTGTAAAAAAATACACAGTGGAACCTCTATACGCCAATTGTGTCTGATTTAGAGATGTTCCACTGTGATTCCGACATATATGCACTCAAGACGATATTTGTGTTACTTTATAGAGCAGAAAGTGTGCATGGAAGCGTCATTACCAGTTAGTTAGGGAAGAAAGGGTTAATTCTTGAACAGGTTATATACTGGCGTAAACATGGTCGGGAATTGTTAGTGACAATACGTGGAATATAAGGCGACAGGTAATAAGAACAGAAACTTCCATTGAGAAACAAAGCAAACAGAATAAATGGTGGTTAATTTTGATAACTGTGAATCAGTATCCAGAACAAAATAGGTTAAAATGAGCAAATAGGCTGTCAAATCATAAAGAATAGATTTAAAACAAACTAGATGTATTACCGTATTAACCCTAAGTATTCGGACATACATTGATTTGGGAAACTCTATTAAATAGGGGTTTCCCAAAACAAATTGTATCAAAATACATTGCTATTGTGATTAAACCAGTATTGACACACTAACCCTAACTATTGATACTATTGGTAACTATTGTTGTGGGGGAAACCATATATTTGTTATATGTTTCCCCCAAAAAAATGGTGTCCAAATATTTAGAGCTATTACGGTACGTCATGTTGAACATATATAATTCATCTATATTGTGATGCCAACCATAGTGATTTATACACAGCTTTGAAAGTTGCAAAAACAGCAGATCATAATTCATTATATTTCCTTTTATTTCTCCTTGACAGTATCATTATTTTATCTCGGAATGTCATTACTGTATTGGGTTTACAATTATCTCACTGAGCATGTTTAAATCATTTGTCCCATAAATAAGTAGATTGGTCTGTAAGCGAGGCTTGCGGTTCGCCATCAAGTCGCGTGGCAGGTCTATCACGCAAGTTGACGCTTCCAGCCGAACCTTGAACAATATACCGATCATCAGGTAAGTTGGCATACGGACGTGACTGCGATGACCGTTGATGTGACAGCAGTTTTTCGTAGCCAGCAGTCTTTGGTTGAGGCGTGCCAAATGTCTCCATTCTGACGGTGTTTATGTAGTCTCCATGCTTCGGGTATCTATGTAGTCTCCATTCTGCTCGTGTCTATGTAGTCGTATTTCCGACTGGAGAGCTGTTTTTCACGCGAAATGCCATGGCCCTGAGAACATCACATAATGGGACATTAGGGAGATTGTGTTTAATTTGACCAAATGAAGAAAAATAACTTGGAAGCAATATTTATCAAATGCATTCAAGACCAAAGATTATTATCCTAATGTTGCAAACAGTGTTGCAAACTTATAATGAGCTGCTTAATCAGGATCTGCACAATTTGTAGAACATATGAAGACAATTTTCTGCAATAACCCTAAATATTCGGACAAACCAAATTCCCCATTAAGTTGGGGAAATACATAAATGTGTATGGTTTCCCCACAACAGTGAGCATGCCAATATTTAGGGTTAGTATGGCAGTACTGGTTTAATCACAATAACAATGTATTTGGATACAATTTGGTTTGGGAAACCCCTATTTAATAGATATTTCCCAAAGTAAATTGTGTCTGAAAATTTAGGGTTATGAAAAGTAATGTACAGCAGTATCGGACTTGCATAAAATTACCCCTTTTCCATGTTAACCCTTACACCGCTATCTTAATGTTTTGTCGTCTGCTGTCAATTTTCTATTTTCCATTTTTGTGATCAAAACATGCTTTGACAGTACTTTAGAATAATTTACAACATGCTTTGACAGCACTTCAGAATCATTTTCATGGGAAATGATTCTGAAGTGCTGTAAAAACATGTTTCTATTGAGAAATAAGGCAAGATATAAAAGCATCAAGAGACGACAATTGTTGTGTGTAGCGGTCTAAGGGTTAATGTTTGAACTACATGTATTTCATGAATGCGAATTTAACAATACTGACAAATGCTGCAGATCCTGATGAGATATCTCGCTACACACCGGCTCATCTTCTGGATCTACAGTGTTTGCACATGTTGGCTTCATGAAAACAAGGAAATTGTTATTACAAGGCTAATCCCCTCGCTGGCAGCCTTGATAATAATAATAATAAAAAAAATAAAACTTTAAAGGTACATGCTCACTCAGTCGGAACAATTATTTTTATATCAGATACATCATCCGAGACACTTTCTGGAAAAATAAACATTTATTCACCATTACCCTACGTATTGATTGGCATTATTATACATTTTATATCGGATATAAATGTCCACACTGATATCAGGGGCGATAACCGTGTTTCCTTAAAATGTTAACGGACATATGTGCAATGATCATACTTTATGATCTGTCGAAAATATTATTATTGTTCAGGTCACGCATTGAATTAGTATAAATAATTAAAAAATAGCATGCCTCATTTGTATATGAAAATAGCCTGATAACACCGCGCATCACTATCAGAAAAACAAATATTTCTAAAGGATTGTATATGTATAGCTCGCACTCGTAACTGGTGGAATAGTAACACAGTTATACATATATTTAATTCCTACTGAGTGGGCATGTACCTTTAACACATTTGCCTTAGAAACAAGGTGAACACAAGTCCTTAGTGACCTTGACCTTGGGCAGTCGGACGTGGGTCGCATGCAAAACAAAGCACCATCCCTAGACACACATTGTGGCCAAATATTATCAAAATACGGGAAAGTGGTTTATAAGTTATTGAATAATCAAAAAAATAAACGTTAACACATTTGCCATGCAAACAATGTGAACAAACAATTATCCTCAGTGGCTTTAACCTTGGGTGGTCGGACGTGGGCCATATGCAATACAAAGCACCATTCCTAGAGACACATTGTCTCAAAATAGTATCAACATCGGTGAAGAGGTTCATATCTTATTGAACAAAAGTTGTCAGTTTTGACGAAGTGCACCTGGTGTTGCTTTAGTTTAGCAAAATATCAAGAAGTTGTGTGAAAGGAAGTCTGAGGGTCCTGAATTTGGCAGGGCATGATAGAGAACCATTAGAGGAAGGAATGTGCAAAATATCAAGAAGAGTGGTGAAAGGAAACAGAAATTAAAACAAATTTTCCCCAATGTTAAGTCTGTGAAAGTACTAAGGTTGTGACCTTGACCTAGGGGTTAGCGGTGGTTTGATGGTCGTTGATTTGACATGGCATGATAGTGAACCATTAGAGGAAGGAATGTGAAAAATATCAAGAAGAGCGGTGAAAGGAAACAGAAATTAAAACAAATTTTCCCCAATGTTAAGTCTGTGAAAGTACTAAGGTTGTGACCTTGACATAGGGGTTAGCGGGGGTTTGATGGTCGTTGATTTGACATAGCATGATAGAGAACCATTAGAGGAAGGAATGTGTAAAATATCAAGAAGAGCGGTGAAAGGAAACAGAAATTAAAACAAATTTTCCCCAATGTTAAGTCTGTGAAAGTACTAAGGTTGTGACCTGGACCTTGGTGTTAGCTGGGGTTTGATGGTCGTGGATCCTCATTAACAACACGGTACGAGACGCGTGCGGGCAAATACTGCACTTACACAGTGATCCAGCTGTATGTATTTATAGTTAATGCATGTATAGACCTTGGTCCGTTACTTCAACCTGCGCTAAATTAATTAGCCACAATACACGCTGTGAATGTTATTTGCATGCCCAAACCACTCTACTGAGAATCGTCAGTTAAAATTGTAAGAAGTTTTGTTTGCCACTGTTAAAGTTTGTCATGCACAGAAGGATGTCCGGACCGAAGGTAGGCGAGACAGACAAGCAGACTAACTACCCATCTCCCATACACGTCAATACAGGGGTATCAAATTATGTCAAATAAACGTAACATTACAATTCTATGTTTGGAGATACATGTATAATCAAACAAATAGTTGACTAAACGACAGATGTAAAGACAGAGCCAAATACCACACCACTGCACAGTTTCAATATGTCATAAGTCGTAAGTGCAACAAATTACCAACTATGGAACAAGAGGGCCGTAAGTCACCAAATACGCCTGTCGACGATGGCCAGACAGCGAAGTTGCAGAAATGTGAAGCTCTCACCAAGTGAATTTAAATATTCATAGCATTATTTCTTCCCCCTGGTTGTGATAAACAGTTATCTTAATTTAGGTAGAGATGTGTAAATTAGAAATTAGAAATGCATAGAATTGCATACAAACAAATGTAAGATAAAGTTAGCAAGAGTGCAAAATATACGCACATCGAGGCAAGGCCAGTCAACAACGGGAGATACCTCACTGAAAACCAAAATGGTTCTTCATCTTGATGTGATAAACATGTATATCGAATTTGGTTACAATTCGTCAAGTAGCACTTGAGTTATTGCGAGGACAAGGATCCAGAGTCCGAAAATATTCGGGCTTCTCCGTCGTGCCGTGATAAACAAGTATGCCGAATTTGGTTACGATCAGTCAAATACAACTGTAGTTATTGTATGGACAAGCTGCGTCCGCCCACCTGCCGCCCGCCCGCCCGTACAATGTGAATACATAATACGTCCCGTTTTTCAAATGGGCGTATACAATGTCTATATTTTTGTTAGAAAAGAAATTTCAGCATAAAAACACAAGGTGCACATATACAATATGTGTAGAAGACATGTGTAACGTTTCATATCGATTGACTGAAAGGTTTTAGAGGGGTAGTGTACACAAACTATGTACCCTATACAGAATTGCATACAATAATGTAGACAAAATGGCTAGGTTAAAAAGGTGATATTTTTGTTAAAAAATATTTTTTCGGCATAAAAATACCAAGGTATATCTTCAGTATGTATAGAAGACGTGTGATTAGCTTCAGAGCAATTGACTGAAAGGTTTTAGAGGATTAATGTACACAAACTATGTACCCAATATAGAATTGCATACACAAATGTAGAAAAATGGCTAAGCCAAAAAGGTGATATTTGTGGTGCAACATTTATTTTTTTGGCACAAAAGGACAAAGGTGCTCATCGTCAATATGTGTAGAAGACGTGTGTACAGTTTCAGATCGATTGACTGAATGGAGTAGTGCGCAAAAGCTCTGCACTTTTTCTGTCCGCCGTCCGCTCGCCCCGTGGTAAAATATAATACGTACCGTTTTTTAAAAACAGGTTGCACACAATTAAAAAACCATAAATGTATGGTGACTACCAGGCTATTGTCATTTGATATCACATTCATCAGGCAAGGCTAGGAAATGCGTTGGAATTCCGAGGTTCGCTGAAAAATTTCTACAGATTCCACGCTGATTCTGATAAACTTGATATGCATGTGTGAAATATTAAGACTTTTCGACAAAGGAAATGGAAGTTATAACATATTTTTCTGATGTTAAGTTTAGTGACGTACGTATCGACGGACGGACGGACGGACCCCCAACAACTGAATACCAAATCAACTTTTAATTTTCTATACAATAATGTCCATTTTGCAATGAAGTCTATGGTAGTTGAACAAATATTCCAGTCACGTCCACCAACTATACAATACATTCATCCGCAGTCTGATCAGGATCTGCAATATTCGCCATTCCATCAGTGTAACACCCACCATGCTTCTAACAAGCAATATCGATCATTATCAGGTTACAGAAGTGTGCTATTCAAGGTTGACCAGGAGCTATACTGGTGACAAATCCCAACACGTGCAAACGCTGTATATCCAGATCAGACGGCTCGTAACGAGCGTTATCATCAAGATATGCAGCATTTTTCTCTATTATTTATCTCTAAAAAATGCACATTTTGTCATTAATGGAATTGTTCAAAAAAATATCATAAAAAGCCAATGTAGGATATCCAGGGTTGAAAGGGTTAAACACATTTTCCTGCTTACAAGATCCCATTGATGTTTCCATTTTTGTTAATCAATACAACTATTTTCATGATAAATGTTTTCGTGATACTACAGCATTTCTAAAATGTTTGAGCAAGGAAATGCCTGTTTCCATCCGTCTAATGTTATAGAACAGAATTCACTGTAGCACAAATAAATGTGCTTCAGTAAAAACAAACAATATCGACACAAATATTCTTTGAAATTTCGGAAATTATCATATCTTTCCGCAATCAATATCGACACGAGTATTATTTGAAATGTTCGTCAACTTACAACATCATATGTGGCTGTGACTGGATAAATAGGGCTTATGGGTTGTGTGACCAGTGTAGATTAAGATCAGCCTGTGCATCCGCACGGTCTGATCAAGATATGCACTGTTCATCATCACATCAATGAAACCCATGTAATGCTTCTAACAAGCAATATAGATAACTATCAGCATACAGTAGTGTGCTATTATATCAGGAGCTACACTGGTCACAAATCACATATTAGGCTCCATTTCTCCAGTCACAGCCACATTTATAGACATTATCATATCTTTTTGCAAACAATATAGATATATATATTTCATTTCAGTCTTACCTGTTCTGTGCGTGTATGAGACCTGTCAGACACGGGCGGCCTGTCCGGTGTGTTGAGTATAGACGATATCCCCGCAGCCTCCCCCCGTCACTTCCGACTCCCAGAGAATATTGGAGATCTTAACATCCTCCAGTGCGACATCAATGTTTGGATTGTCTTTTTTAAGCTTGTTATTCGGCGTTTTGTTGAAGATGCCTGCGCTGCCATTTTTATCTCTCTTTTCAGGTTCCTGCATTTGTCTGTCAGCTTCCAAGAATGGGTTCGAAACTGAAAATAAATAGGTTCAACAATTCAGCAAAAACCATGAACCCACTTTTCCGACGTTTCGGCACAATGCCTTTATCAAGGAATTAGTTTCTACTTAACTGTAAGTGGCATCCATTTTAGATTTCACAATTTAGATTGTGAAATCTAAAATGGATGCCAGTTAGATTTCAGTAGAACTAATTCCTTGATAAAGGCACTGTGCCGAAACGTCGGAAAAGTGTGTTCCTGGTTTTTGCTGAATTGCTGAACATATTAATTGTATTATTGCGGAAATATGAAAATAAATACTTTATGCAAATGTGGTTGTGGCAGGAAACATCCGAAATGCTTCAAACGTATAGGTTTGATCCTTATCAGGCTTCAGGAGTGTGCTGGAAGATCAGAAGTTTGAATACCAAAAAATGACATAAGCCGAATTGGTCACAGCCACGAATGAAAGCAGTTGAGTCTGTCTTCACCTGGGTGTAGGAAATTGCAACTCATTTATCTGAATATACCGGTGTTTGGTTTGGTGCCACATGCTCTTGCCACACCAGCAATCAGCCAATCACTTGCAGTCACCTAGCATTGGAATCAAAGTAATTCTACATGCATGCATGTTCAGCCAAGGTAGAGACAGATGAGCATGATTATCAAATGAACACGGAAATGGAATTCTTTTTTTCACTTAAGTTTTCAGAAGAGAAAAGAACAGAAAATATCTGTTATGAAGTTATTATTACAGTGTGAACAGAGAAGTGGTAATTGGGATCTACACTGCAGACAAACGGCAAATATTTGAAACTTTTATTGTGACTGGATAAATGGGACATATGGTATTTATAACCAGCGTAGACGCGGATAAACATCTGCACTATTACTATCGTATTTCAGCCAGGGAAAGACATGGCTTTATAACAAACAGTGAAAGTGAAAGGGTTTAACGTCCCATCAACAGCTAAGGTCATATAGCGACGTGACCACAGTTTAAAGTCTCATCCGACAGACCAGTGGGATAGAAATACTATGAAAGTATAGTTTTCCATAGGCCAGGTTTGAGCCCATATTATCAATTGTTCTAACCCCTAGACCACAGCCCATCCCAGCTAACAAACAGTATGATTTCTTCTTACAACGTGTGACTGCAACAGAAGATCAGGGGCCTGTGTTACTAACGATAACATTTTCGTACAAAGATTTCTATGAATTTGCTTCTCACATCAACTTGTTTCACTAATGCTAAAGTGCTGTCAAACCATGTTTTTCTTGAGAAAAAAGTCAGGACATAATTTTCGTTTTCCAACACTCAGAGTGAGTGATAAAGGTATATTCCCACTCAGTAGGCAAATTGTTCTTTATATAAATTAAATAAGTGTATAATTGTGTCACTGTGTCACTATTCCGTCAGTTTTAAACATTACGAGTGACCGCTATACAGATATTATCATTTGGTAATAGTTATTTTACTGATAGTGACTCACGGTGGTATCAGGCTATTTTCATATACATGTATGCAAATGAGGCATGTTTTTTTTATTCTTGATACTAATTAAATGCGTCACCTGAGAAAATAATATTTTCAACAGATTATAAAGTATGATCATTGCACATAAAAAAATAAATACAAATAATAAATAATAATGTTCTTTAAAATTTTAAGGAAAAACGGTTATCGCCCCCTGATATCAGTGTGGAAATTTACGTCTGATATAAAATGTATAATAATGCCAATCATTACGTATTTTGCCAGAACATGTCTCAGATGATGTCTCGGATATAAATACCATTTTGTGCCTACTGCTGAGAAAGGTATATTACACGGTTCGCGACCAGTGTAGCTCCAGATGAGCCTGTATATCAGCACAGTCTGATCAAGACCTACACAGTTTGCCATTTACCACGGAAGTAACACAATTGATGATATTTTATTCCAATGATATGGATACACATGTGCAAGTTGGTCATTATTTACAAATATTGCAAATGCTTTAATGAACTTATCTCATTACAAATATTACATTGATTTTCATTGACAAGAGGGCCATTGTGGCCCTATGTCGCTCACCTGGTTATTATATATGTGCAAGTAAATCTGAGAGAACTTTATACGGCGGCAATCTTGGATTATGTGAAAATCTCTGATTTAAAAAATATGTAAATGTTTCATCGAAAGACAATTAACTATGATGTTTGGCCAGCATCAGTCAAGCGGTTAGTAAGAAAAGGCTATTTGAATGCACTAATCAGAATATATTGGTATAACCTTTTGGCAGCCATCTGGGATGACGTAATCATCAGATTTCGATAAAAACTGCTTCAGAGCGATCGTCTGTTCAATACCTGGATTTGATATACAACATGACCACATTTGGTAAAATATTAAATTTGACTACTAATTGACCCGCCCATTTTTGATCCCGGGGTCATCACATTAACAAATCTGAAAGAGCATTGATTATCGATTATTCCTGTCTAGATTTGTGTCAATTATTTGGCAGTGTGTGATTTTTTAAGAATGTGATATACTTTTCTACGGCGGCAATCTTAGATAGGGAGATTACCATTTAAACAAATATGAAAATGCTTCACCAATGGATGATGACTATGAAGTTTGGCCAGCGTCGCTCAAGTTTCATTGAAATCTGTCTGGCGATTTGTGAGAAGAATATATTTTAAGACATTTACCTACATTTGCATGGCAGCCATCTTTGATTAAGCGAAAACCTCCAAATTTACAAATCTGACATGCCCCCACCCATATACCATGCCTGTGAAGTTTGACCAGCATTTGCCAAGCAGTTCACGAGAAGAAGACGTTTCAAATCTCTAATTAAAGGATGACATGTTGACCTTTCAGCGGACATCTTGGATGACCTAATCATCCGATTCCGACAAAAAATGTTCCAGAATGATTGTCCCCTCAATACCTTCGATATTGGATATATTCCATGATTATATTCGGTCAAATGAAGTTTGACCCCTGGTTGAGCCCCCGGGCCCCGTCCATTTATGACCTCTGGGTCACAATTTTTAAAATAATCTGAACGAGCATTGACTGTCGATCATTTCTGTCAAGTTTCGTTGAAATCTGTCTGGCGGTTCGCAAGAAGAAGACTTTTTTAAGAATTTGATTTACTTTTTCCACGGCAGCTATCTTGTATTAGGCGAACACCTCCAAATTTACAAATATGACATGCTCCCACCCATAGATCACCCCTGTAAAGTTTGAGTTTGACCAACATTGGTCAGGCGGTTCACGAGGAAGAAGACTTTTGAACTCTAATTAAAGGAAAATATTTTGACATTTTGGCAGCCATCTTGGATGACCTAATCACCCGATTTCGACAAATTTGATAAATTAAATGACAATATCGGTCAAATTTAATTTGACCCCTAGTTGACAACCTGTGCCACGCCCACTTTTGACCTTGCACCATTTTTACAAATCTGAAAGAGCATTGACTGTTGATCATTCCTGTGAAGTTACGTTGCACTCTCTCTGGCAGTTCTTGACAATATGAATATGACATACTTTTCCACGGCGGCCATCTTGGATTAGGCGATGACCTCAACATTTCCGAATCTGACATGCCCCCACCCATAGATCATTCCTGTGAAGTTTGGCCAACATTGGCCCGGCGGTTCACGAGAAAAAGACCATAGAAATCTATAATATATGGATGACCTTTCGACCTTTCAGCGTCCATCTTGGATGACGTAATCATGTGATTTCGACAAAAAATACTCCGGATTGATCGTCTTGTCGATACCTCCGATATTTGATATATGACATGGCCATATTCGGTCAAATGTGCAATTTGACCCATACAACTATTTGAGCCCGCCCAGTGTTGATCCCGGTGCCACCATTGTTACAAATCTGAAACAGCATTGACCATCATCATTCCTGCAAAATTTCATTGAAACTGGCCCAGCGGTTTTTAAGAATATGACCTACTTTTCAACGGCGGCCGTCTTGGATTACGCGACGACCTCCAATTTTACAAATCTGACGTGCCCCCAGTCATAGATCATCTATGTAAAGTTTGACCAATATTGGCTCAATGGTTCGGGAGGAAAAAACGTTTTAAATTGTGGACGGACGGACGGACTGACGACGGACGAAAAATGGTAACAATAGCTCAGTTGAGTCTTATAGGCTTAGGTGAGCTTAAACGTGTTACAGAAAACAATGTTGTATTTATAATCAGAAATATATTTTCAGGATACTGGCAATTGGTATTACCTTGTTCCGCATTAGATTGTTTCATCGCTCCTTCTGCCGAATTATATGTCTGGAAAACAACAAAACTTCATGTGAATTAACTTGTACCATAACATTAAAAACACAAGCGGTCAAACGTGGGTCGTACTGACAGCCTTGATAAAAAAGAGAAATACAAACTTTAATATTTTTGCCTTACAAATTTGCCTTACAAACAAGGTCATAAGTCCTCAGTGACCTTGACCTTGGGCAATCGAACGTACGTACATAGTCCAGGGCTTCTAAAATGTTCAGTTCGTCGGTAATGTCTATTTTATGATACATATCCGGGGCATATCCGTGTTCAAACAATGCCGGATAATAAATCGTTGTGTGTTCGGTCACCTTTCAACACATTTTCCCAGTATTGATTTTTATAACACGCGCGTGGTAATTGCGACAGGTGTAAATAGACTGGCTTTAGCATACATATAGAATAAATAAACCATGCACTGTGGTTATCCGTGTTTGTAATATTTATAATACCGGTACACCTTTCACCCCAAAGTAACGGACACAGACTATCTTATATTACGTTTGGAACTGTTACTTTACGCTGCATTAGGGGGTCATTTGTAGTATAAATAAAGTAGGCCTACATACGAATGGCATATATCCTGATGAGACTCAGACGGCGAATAGCTTATGAAATAAATACCATATCAAATCATCGCTCATGGAAGATACTCTGTATGGAATATAAGCAGGAAAAATACAAAGTTTATCCCACATGTTTGCAATTGAGAAACAAGAACTCAGCACAGATAGATGTACCTCTCAACAACTGTAATGCATGTCATGTGACATTGACTTAAGCATAGGGACCACATGCAAATATGGAGGATGACATATAAATATATGGAGTTTCATGTCAATCTGACTAACGGTAACAGAGATAGGAGGAAGCTGTAAACTTCAACGCAAATTATTTTCCGTAAATAGCGTCATATTCCGCATGTACTCTAAAATATTTGTCGACTTTTTACTTTATTTATGAAAAATATTGTAAATTGTGTAAACTTATTTAATGAAATTACGCAGATATTTATCTGAAGGTACAAAATCGCAAGGCATGTCTCATATATAATTATGAAGTTATACAGAACAGATATAAGAATAGGAAAAATTCAACAAGAAAATTCAGTATTACAGTTATGTTTACCGTAGATGCTGTAACTGAATATGTCTGTTTCTTGTAACTGTCTTCAAACGAAGCCAGACTCTTCTTCCTTATATGCGTCTGCTTCCATGCATGCTTCAACTGAAATGGATTCGACTGAGTGTGCAATTCGTCTCAGATCACTTTCAATATTGTTTATAAAAATAACACCGATTTATCCTTGGGTTGTATCAATTGTGTGTTTCGACCTCACTGTATCAAAACAAGGGCATCAAAATAATACATAAGTCCTATTATTTCCAGTTACAAACCGGGAGCTAGACATAAGACCCATTTGTATCCAATCATGGCCACTGATCAGAAGCTAGACCAGCCACAAATGCCATGCATTGGCCCTATTTGTTTTGTCACAAAAACTGTCACCTTGAGATACGTCTGTTCACTGTTCCATAAGAAGGTGCTACAAAATTACTTACCTTTCTATTTAACAGACAATGGAACAGGAAAATGAAGAACCCCTGAAACATAAAGATTTGATGTATTATATCGTATTTATAATAATAAACATCACAGGGGCTATGCAATTTGTGTGGATCAAAACGTGGAAAATAGGATAAAAATATGTTATTTTCACATACAAAAGCCATTTAAAACAATGTTTTAAATGGCTTTTGTAGGTGAAAATAACATGTTTAGAATGCAAACATGTTAAGGGGGCTACCATGAGAGAATGGGGTTACTATTAAAATAAATACGGTATTATATGTACAATTTGCAAGAACACTGGCAATTGTCTATAATATGAAAGTGATAGCGGGCAACATGATTTAACAACCGGTAAATTACCTGGAAGAAACAGCTTCAACCATTTCAACCCTAAATAACTGGAATAGACTGTGATATGTTAATTTAATAATTTCGCCGCTATGTAACTGGAACGGATTTTGATATGTAAATTTTGCATACGTTCAGCATTGAAATTATAACAAGAGAAATTGAGCAGAGGCTCACGTATACCCCCGGCCGCCGGCTGGACCGACACATAACTTAACGCAATACTTACTGAGAAAGAATTTACGGACAGGCCCTAAATGTGCTGAGACATTAATATGTATACAATTTGCATTGCATATCAGATGAAAACGAGGTTCATCCACACCAGTCAATTCCCCCTTTATGATGTATATGCATATATACCTGGTGAAAGTTGAAAGTGTTTAACATCCAAGTGATAGTTCACCATAACAATGCTGAATTACATTTCATTTTGATGAAGAAAATAAAGCCACTTTATTATAACCCAATCACTTATTTCACATTATTTCACGATAATCAGCTCACCTGGTTAAATCAATCATATGAATTAAATGTTATCGTCTGCTGTTTAATTTTTAACTTTCATATTTATCAACAAGCATATAGTTTGGCAGCACTTTATTATAATTTCAAATGGAAATGATTCTAAAGTGCTGCCAAACCATATTTTCATTGAGAAAAAAAGCAAAGTATGAAGCAAAAGCAGACGACACTTTTCGGTTATTGAAGGTTTAAGGTCATATAGAAAAATGGAATATCGGTTTCAAGTGTCATCCAAAAGACAAGAGGGATGTCCATACTATCAAAACATTTGTTAATGCCTATAGCGGGGATTGAACCAAGGCCCTCCGTTATTGAAGTCCAATGCTCTACCACTAGATTATGAGCCCATCCCTACATACCTGGAGAGCATTGCAGATTGCAAATATGTACTGGAATGCGACGAAGTCTTCATTAACGGAGAAGATTCCAAACAGCCAGGATAGCCCCAGTACAGGTAGTAGGACGCATAGACTGCGAACACCCGTCCTGAAATGGTAAATAGGTCGCTGGTGGAACATTGCGACGTTTGTGACCATTTATTGACTGCGGTTTATATTCATTCAACAGTAAGATAGCCCCAGTACAGGCAGTAGAACGCATATACCGCGAACACCCTTCCTGAAATGGTAAATAGGTTGCTGGTGGAACATTGTGATGTTTGTGACCATTTATTGACTGCGGTTTATATTCATTCAACAGTAAGATAGCCCCAGTACAGTCAGTAAGACTCATATACCGCGAACACTCATCTGAAATGGTAAATAGGTCCCTGGTGGAACATTGCGACGGTTGTGACCATTTATTGACTGCGGTTTATATTCATTCAACAGTAAGATAGCCCCAGTACAGGCAGTAGGACAATGAACACCAGTCCTGAAATGGTAAATTGGTCGCTGGTGGGACATTGCGACGTTTGTGACCATTTATTGACTGCGTCATATATTCATTCAACAGTAAGATAGCCCCAGTACAGGAAGTAGGACGCATGGACAGTGAACACCCCTCCTGAAATGGTAAATAGGTCGCTGATGGGACATTGCGATGTTTGTGAACATTTATTGACTGCGGTTTATATTCATTCAACAGTAAGATATCCCCAGTACAGGCAGTATATAGGACGCATAGACAGCTAACACCCGTCATGAAATGGTAAATTGGTCGCTGATGGGACATTGCGACGTTTGTGAACATTTATTGACTGCGGTTTATATTCATTCAACAGTAAGATAGCCCCAGTACAGGCAGTAGGACGCATAGACAGTGAACACCCGTCCTGAAATGGTAAATTGGTCGCTGATGGGACATTGCCACGTTTGTGAACATTTATTGACTGTGGTTTATATTCATTCAACAGTAAGATAGCCCCAGTACAGGCAGTAGGACGCATAGACAGTGAACACCCGTCCTGAAATGGTAAATTGGTCGCTGGTGGGAAATTGCGACGTTTGCACATACAGTATATACAGACATGCCCATCGCGATCAGGGTGGCTCCAGAATAGACTGCGCATATGCAGTCATGCACGGACAGTATGTGAATTATGTGCTCTGTGTACATTGATTGTGTCTCGTTTTAAAATGTGACACAAATTAGTTGACAGTTCAAAGTTAAAGTTATTGCATACAATGGCCTTATGCAGTTTATTAACACTGTGTATTAACAATCATAATACACTAGTGTAATAAATGAGATGGCTACAGAAACATGTTGAGTGATCAGTACAGCTTCAATTCATGCTTCTCTACTTATGCAAAACATACAATCTAACATTCAATGTTGTTTTTTATGGAATCAATAAACTATTTTAATATCATACTAAATTATCACGCATGTACGATTCTCTATTTAGTTATATGAACAATAGTAGTGTAAATCCTACATTCAGATACATAGATAATACCAGGCTAGTACTTTTTGATACAACGTTTTCTATGCAAGGCTAGACAACAAATAGCAATTCAATGCAATACCGTTACTGCGCCTAGTCTGATAAACTTGATATCAAAAGTCAATAGCATGGTATCTGTAATGTTTTGTGCAATAGAATAAGTAAATATGATGTGTTTTTTATTCAAAAAGACTTGTTTACATGTACGTTGCATCATTACACTGGAGACATTTGGTAACGTCATGTGACTTTGTTCGATCAATGAAATGTCAGTTTTGAATTCGTTGTTACCCGGATATGTGTATCTAGTCAATGCAGGATGCAGTATCCTATCAGTCGGCACAGTTTGTTACCTGGTACAACTTGATAACTTACTTGGCCTTTTCTTTGTCTGTCTTTGTCAACATCGCCGTTGTTTTGAACATAATCATGAACACTGCTATGATTATGATGAAGTTTACCTGCAACAAAAAAAAACGAATATGTTTAGCGTCCCAGCAACAGCAAAAGTCATATAGAGATTGGACCACACTTTAAAGTCACATCCAACAGACCAGTGGGATGGAAATACTATGAAAGTATTTTTCATGCCTAGAATGAGGATTGAACTTCCAACCTCAGGTATTGAAGTTGTACATATCCCCTACATCACAACCCATCCCTATCCCGAGAAATAACTATATTTTATACCTTTAACTTTTCAACACATTTTTGTATACACTGTATCTATATTTCCCATAAAAATTATTTTAAAGTGTTGACAAACATAAACAACAGCAGAATGCCAGATGACAATTGACATGTCCCACATTTGAACAGTTAAAATTGTAATCACTGGGAAATTTATTTTTGCAATGGTCGCTGTTTTCCAGAGTCCAAGGCCACCCTGTTGTATGGATGTTCCTACCAGAATAACGAAAGTTGCAGGCCCGACAAATGCCCACAACAGACCATCTTCTGTGGATAGCCAGCAACTGGAATGGAATAGGGAATTAGACAGAAACAAATGCCACAGTGATATAAATTAGACATACCATTATGGTGTTTAATTTCTTACAAACTTTGACTTTATTTAGGTATTAAACAACACATGACGTTCACCAGTTGATCATCTCCCACACTAGTTTACTGTAATACACGTAACAGGTAATCAGATATGTGCATACATTAGCAAAACAATTGTATCAACATTTCTAATTTATTTGTAAAAATGAGTACCCTGAAAATCCGCATTTGCTATGAATATTTTGTCAACATTCGACATCATTTATAATATCACAATTTTTGTAAACAGTTTTCATGTAAAATCGCACATCATCTTAGGTACAAAATCACATGACTTGTCTCACTTATACTTACAATGTATCGGTGCCGTAACCTTCAAGACGGGACACACCCAATGAAATACCAACAACAATTGCAGGCACTCCTAAAATGAATAGCAGTCGAATCAATGGATAGCGGTCTAATCAATGAATACATATAGTTTCACCAATGAATAGCAGTATCATCAATGAGTAGCAGTTTCCCCAATGAATATCAGTTTCATCAATTAATAGCAGTTTCACCAATGAATATCAGTCTCATCAGTGAATAGCAGTTTCACCAATGAATAGCAGTTTCATCAATTAATAGCAGTCTCATCAATAAATAGCAGTATCATCAATGAATAGCAGTTTCCCCAAATTAATATCAGTTTCATCAATGAATAACAATTTTCCCAATGAATAACAGTTTCATCAATGAATAACAATTACCATAATGAATAGCAGTCTCATCAATGAATAACAGTCTCATCAATGAATATCAGTCTACTGAATGAATAGCAGACTCATCAGTTTAATAGCAGTATCACCGACGAATAGCAGTCTCATCAATGAAAAGCAGTTTCCCCAAATGAATATCAGTCTCATCAATGAACAACAATTATCACAATGAATAGCAGTCTCATCAATGAATAGCAGTTTCATCAATGAATATCAGTCTAATCAATGAATAGCAGACTTATCAGTGAATAGCAGTATCACCGATGAATAGCAGTTTCAATTAATAACAGTCTCATCAATGAATAGCAGTCTCATCAATTAATAGCAGTTTCCCCAAATGAATATCAGTCTAATCAATGAATAACAATTACGACACTGAATAGCAGTCTCATCAATAAATAGCAGTTTCACCAGTGAATAGCAGTCCACTCAATGAGTAGCAGACTCATCAGTGAATAGCAGTATCACCGATGAATAGCAGTCAACTAAATGAAATGCAGTATAATCAATGAATATCCATTGCATCAACGAATATCCATCTAATCAATGAATAGCCATCTATTCAACGAAATTAGCACGCTAATCAACGAATGGCTGTCTAATCAATCAATAGCAGTCTAATAAGTTGGATGGTTCTGACTACAGTTGCCAAAATAAGATGCACCTGATGATCTAGTTTATAATATAAATTTAAATATTCCATGTGACATGTCACAGTAAGGTACCGATTTCTATCATATCAATGGGCTTTAAAACTGCATGTGTTTTACTACGTTGCTGACCTTACACTTATACAGTGGAATCTCTCTAAACCGGACACCCTGTAAACTATTGTGTGTGTAATATTGATGGGCTCATTTTCATTTATCTCCGGTTGTACTATCTGTTCGTGATTCCAAAGCATGAACACATGTATCCGTGTGGTCATACCAATTGTTACCAATACTTACACAATTGTTTGATAAAACGTTTAATATAGGATATTATCCAGATACATGGTCGGAAGGTTATATTATACCACTACATAAAAAGGGGAATATAAACGAGGTGGATAATTACAGAGGTATTACCCTATTGAGCACACTTGGGAAATTATTCTCACGCGTTTTAAATAATAGACTATCTAGCTGGGCTGAAAAATATCATGTGTATGTGGAAGCATAAACAGGGTTCAGGAAGGGAATGGGTACACGGGATAACATATTTATTTTGCATGGCCTCATTACACATATGTTAAATAAGGGTAAGAAATTATATTGTGCTTTTGTGGATTTTTCAAAGGCTTTTGATTATGTGGTGCGTGATAATCTATGGTTAAAATTAATAAAACTGGGAGTGCGAGGGAAAATGTTAAATATAATTAAATCCATGTATACTAATGTGACATCGCGCGTAAAGCACAACACCATGCTAAGCGGTGAATTTTCTTGCTTATTAGGCGTACGTCAGGGTCACTGCCTATCTCCATTCCTGTGTAGCATGTTTGTAAATGACCTTGAGGCTGAATTCGAAACTAAGGGTATTGAAGGAATTGATATCGGATTGATAAAATTATTTATTTTACTATATGCCGATGACATTGTTATTTTCTCAGAATCGGAACACGGGATGCAAACAGGACTTAATCTACTTTCAGAATATTGTGAGAAATGGAAATTAACTGTCAATACGGGAAAAACAAAAATACTTGTATTTCGAAAAGGAGGTAGATTGCCTAGAAACATATAATTATATTATGGCAATTATATTATCGAAATAGTAAGTAAATTCACGTATCTAGGCATAATCTTTACAACGGGTGGTTCTTTCATGGAAACACAATCTTTATTATCGGGTCAAGCACAAAAAGCTATTTTCAAGCTTAACAAATACCTGTATAAATTTACAGACATAACACCCACACATATATTACAATTATTTGATAAACTAGTACAACCGATTCTCAACTACGGTGCTGAAATATGGGGATTTGTGCAGGGAAATCAAATAGAAAAAGTTCATTTGCAGTTTTGCAAAAGTTTACTAGGTGTTGAGAGAAATACGCAAAATGATTTTATCTATGGAGAACTTGGTCGTACCCCACTTGTTCATCGACGCTATCTAAATATAATTAAATTCTGGTTCAAAATATCTGCGTCAGATGATCACAAATACATGAAACATATATACAACATGATGTTAGCAGACATGCAAAGCACACCAAGTAAAACAAATTGGGCGTCACTAGTCAAAAAAGTGCTATCGACCCACGGATTTCTTGATGTTTGGTTTTATCAAGGGGTCGGAAATATTGAAGAGTTTCTGATAGTTTTCAAACAAAGATTGACCGATAACTGTATGCAGGATGGGCAAGCCAGAATTAACGGATCTAGCAGAGCATTATTTTATAGAAATGTATGCGACTTCAAAATGCAATATTACTTAAAGGACATCACACTCACGAAATTTAGGTACGCATTTGCTAGACTAAAAGTTTCGTCCCATCGCCTAGAAGTAGAATCAGGCAGATGGAACAGAACTCCAATTGAAAACCGGAAATGTACATTGTGTGGACATTTGGAAGACGAATACCATTTTATTTTAGAATGCACAATGTATATGGATCTCAGGAAAACATATATAAACCGGTGTTATTGGAACAGGCCAAGTATGGTTAAATTCATAGAGTTGATTAAATCGGAACATTCACAAACTGTAAGAAAGTTGGGCCAATACATATACCAAGCGTTTCAAATCAGAAATGAACATTTATATATACATCAATGAGGTCACCTTCTCCCAATACATACATAAAGAAATACAGCATGCATATATATTTGCAAATATTAACTTGACATTATTGCATGATATCTTACGTGTTCAGTTTTGTAGTACATGATTATGTATAATGCACTACCCTATAGACTAATGCTGCAACGCCATAACTTAATGTATGTTTACAGATTAACCAAAACATTTTGTATGTGCTTATTGGGCATGCTATTCCACCGCAGGATATTCTCCATGTGATATGGCCAATGGTCGACGGTGGCATAGCTGCATCAAATACAATACATAGTAGCTGCATTCTTAAAGTTACGGTTTATGCACCGGCTGTTGTCTTTGTCACCCATAATTGTATGTTGTTACATGTGTATTGCTTCAGGGGCCATATGGCTTAAAGCGTTAATCTTTATCTGAATAAACAAAACATACATCTGATTTACAGTGTGGAACTTCTCTATACCGGACACCCTGTGGTGTCCGGTTTAGAGAGGTTCCACTGTACTAACATGGGATATTTGTTCAGTTACCTGTGGTTCTGACAATATATCCTGGATCTGAGAGTTCGTCTATGATCTGATAATTCTGACTTTGTAAGGTCAGTTTGTACACTGAAATAGCCCGATAGTAGAATGCCTTGTTCACTGGATTCATACCGTAATACGTTAATAGCCCTATATATTCAGAAACCAGTTATTCTGGGAGACATGAAAAACTATATGGACTGTCCTAATGCTTACATTTGTATAGCATGGTTGTGCTGGTTTAACATAACTAGAAAATTGTTTGTAAAACAAAATGCTACCGCATTGGAGAACAAATATTTTCGAAAAAGGGGCATAACTGCGGATGGATCAGTAGGACAGGGACAATTTTATGTTACTCACTTCTGCACTTGATGAATGGAATGCATACCGAGTATGAAGAGAAACGGTAAAAAACTGTAGTATCGAAATTCCATGCCCTTTTTGTGAACTTGGCCTAGGATGTAGGTAAGCAGGTGTTGAACGTGGCACATCGTCTCACCATGGCATACATTTGTGGCAAACATTTGTGGCAAACATTTGTGGCAAATAATTTGAAAATCCTTTCATCGGTTTAGAAGATATAGAGCAGAAACAAAATATCATGTGCATTTCTTACCTTTGACCTCTATGTGACCTTGACATTGGACGCATACTTGTATATTGAACGCGACACATCATCTCAACATCGCAAACATTTGAGGAAATAATTTGAAAATCTATTATTCGGTTTAGAAGATATTAATCGGAAACAAAATATAATACACATATTTTACCTCTAAGTGTGTGATTTACCTTGGAGGTAGACACATGGGTATTGAACGCGGCACATCGTCTCATCATGGCAAACATTTTTGGAAAATAATTTGAATATTCATTCATCGATTTAGGAGATATAGAGTGGAAATGAAGTATCATGCACATTTTGTTTACCTTTGACCTCTATGTGTGACCGTGATCTAGGACATTAGACATGTTGGTATTGAACTCAACACATCATCTCAAAATGGCAATTTTGTGGCAATCATTTGAAGAACCATTAATGGGTTTAGAAGATATATAGCGGAACGAAAGCTCACGCTTGTTTTTTACATTTGACCTCTAAGTGTGACCGTGAACTTGAAATTAGACTTGTGTATTGAACGCGAGACATCATCTCAACATGGCACGCATTTGTGGCAAATCATTTAAAGATCACATTTTATCATGGTGGCGACACATACGATTATCATCTTACCCCATGCGAGCGGAACGAGCCATTTCACACATGACTTGGTGACGAATACATAGATGACAGATACGGCAATGTTTATTCCCTCTGCCAACATCAGGAAAAATACGACGAGCCATAAATAATGAAGCAGGGCCGCGATGGCTGTACACACATTCTGATGGAACAGAAAACAAGAAATCATTCGGTAAATTGTAATACTTAACCTGTTGTTTTCCAACAGTTTAGATTCAGATGAACCCGCTCGTAACGAATCTGAATCTGCACTGTTTGTTGTTCTCACAAAATTATCACCTGCACAGCCTGATCAGGATCTGCACTGCCATTCAATCAGTGAATGACCCGTCATGCTTCTAGCAAACAATATAGATCATTTTCAGGTTACATGAGTGTGACATTTGATCAGGAGCTACACTGTTCACATACACCCCGTTTCTCCAGTTACTGAAGCCCATGTATTGTCACAAATCCTGTAAAATAAATTTGATCATAATCTAAACATAAGTCCAACAATACCTTTCAGCCATCAGCCCAAGTGTAAGCAAGGATACTGGTACCTTGTTTTCGGCACGATTGATCCCAGCCAAGAAGACAATGTACGCCAATATCAATGAAACGCACAGGTGCATCAGTAGCGTCACTCTGGCACTCTTCACCAACCTGAATAAAAACCACATTTGAGACACGTCTTGTGGAGTGGCACCTTCTGACATCCTCGTAATTTCATTCAATACGTTTATAAACTTTGCAATATTTTTCATAAATAAAGTCGAAAGCGGACAAATTTCTCAGAGTACACGCGTGTAAACTTGGTAAACTCTTGATGCCATTTACGTAAATATTGTCAATATTGTAAACATATTTCATGAACTTACGAAGATTTCCGAAGGTACAAAATCACATGGTATATCTCATTTGTCAATAATAGGTGATCAGGGCCCGTTTCACTAAACATCGAACGATAAATGAAAGTTTCGATCACAGTGTTCTATCACCAATGGTACCATTTTCTACCTACATGAACAACATTATTAAAAGTTAACACATCAGGTAAAGATTTGCCAACTCAGGTTAAGTGCAATTTGTATGGTAACTTTTAATTTTGAAGAATTAAAGTTACTACAATAAAACTACATATTTAGAAACCATTTGTTTGGAAAACCACTATAAAGTATGGGCTGCAAAACACAGTGCATCAACTTATATTGCTATTTTGTGAATACTAAACCCTATGAGGTGGGAAATTCTTTGTTTTGGGAAATCACATACCGGTATTGTATTTATATATATAGGATTCCGAGACTATTTATGGCTATCATGGTATGCACATTTGAAATATATTTATAGACGCTTAAAGTGGAGCTAAGTGTTTCAATATAAAACTTGTAAGAAATATTATTATATTTTGATCACACCAAGGACATCTTAATCTACATGTTGATGGGCTGAAATTTATCACTAAAGAAAACACCAGCCTTGATTGCAAGGAACAAACCCATATCTCGGAGTGTTCACAAGCCTGAAATACAGTGAAACCTCTCTAAACCGGACACTCCCAGGGTGTCCGGTTTAGTGAGGTTCCACTGTATTTGACTAATAAGGAAAATGTCCCTCCACAAACTGAAACGGGACCTCCCAGTCTAGAGGTTTATAATAAAGACAACATACCTCCACACCCTGAGATGGGCGCCGACCGTCAATACAAGACATAACAACGATATTCCACACCCGATGGCTGATATTATACTTAGTGCCAGAAGATCAGAGCCTGGCTGAAAAAAAATACAATAAATATTTGCTCAAAAAGGGCAGATAACTGGGTGAAAACACAGTGCAACATACCCTTGACCCGCATTTCCTGATGATAACGCAATAAATGGATATTATGTTGAAACAGTCGTATTTTTGTAAAAAATATATGTTTTCATAAAGAAAACATCATGATGCACATGTCCAATATGTGTAGAAGACAGTTTCAGATCGATTGACAAAAAGATGTCACAGGAATTTGATTACGCAAACTCTATACAAATTTGTATGTAAAAGTGTAGAAAACATGGCTAAGTTGAATAGGCCGAATTATAGTGAAAACAATATTGTTTCGTCATAAAAGCACTATGGTACACATTTTCAATATGTGTAGAAGATGTAAGTGTGTAAAGTTTCAGATCCATTGACAGCAAGTTGTTGGAGGAGATGGTTATACAAAATATGCAGTACAATGTGAAATTGTTCAATTTATTTTAGCACACGTGACATTGAACTTGGGTGGACAAAACCGACCTTGAACAGGTGTGTTCGCCCAATTGATATAATCAACACACCTGTGAAGTATCAAGATATTCCAAGTGATAGATGACTTATGTTCAAAACAATGATTTTCTGACCGAAACCCGCAGTCCAGTAAAACATAATATGTCACATTTCTTTTAAAAAGAGCGTATAAAAACTATGATATTTTTGTAAATGACGTCAACAATTTACATTTTCATAGCAAATGCGGAATTCTGTTCCGCAATTGCTGTGAATATTTCGACAATTTTCATAAAAATTACGGAAAATATATTTTGTCTATATATCACTCATCCTCTCAGGTAGAAAACGTTCTGGGTCCGTTATAAAGCGCCATACCGTTTTTCCAGGACTCATCAGCACTGCGAAGTTGGTGAAGTGATTACAGGAACAGACTGTGTGTGTGTCACTCGTGGAGACCATTGTACACCCATCGGACGACCAGGTCCTGTAACAGAATACAAGAAAATTCATCCTCTCAACCCTATGTAACTATAATTGACTCCTCTAAGTTAATTATCAGACTATTCCATTAACCATTAAGTCATTTTTGAACAAAATTGTAAAATATCCACAAGCAGTGCGGATCCTGATGAGCGAGCTCATTGTGATCAACACTGTTTGCAAACATTAGAATGTAAGTTTGTAGTGTTGACATGGTTAACCCTTTCTAAAGGGACGGATACGAGATATATGGTCGGCTATTTTCAGGCTATTCTATAGAAGTCATTATGCACAAATTCTGAAACCATTTACAAACAGTGTAGATCCTGATGAGCCGGCTCATGATAGGCCAGATCATCTTGATCTACACTGTTTGCAAACATGGAGGTCTTTAGTGTTCAACTGTTTCATCATTTTGCCATTCAACTGGTATTAACCAGTTATTTTTGAACAAGATCAACATATATCCCAAGCAGTTCAGATCCAGAGGGCCGTTTCACTAAACTTCGTACGACTAAAATGTTCGTATGATAGTCTGTAAATTTTACATTAACACTATATTTTGAATACAAGTATTGGCTTTACATATATTGAGCATACATGTAAATCCATCAATATAAATTTACAGACGATCCTAAATTTGCACTTACGAACATCTTAGTCGTACGAGCTGGTTTTATGAGCTGCGTCATCTGGATCTACACTGTAAACATTTGGGATGGAGGTATGAAGTGTTGAAATGTTTAACCCTTTCACCCCTAAGTAACTGGAATGGACTGTGATATGTTAATTTTCCTACCAAAACAATCATCACAAAATGATATTCAGACTAGTCAATTTATAAAAAGGGGGTGTTTTTCTACAAATTATGAAAATTATTTGCAAAAAGTGCAGATCATGATGAGACGGGTCACGAGCCGGCTCATCTGGATCTACACTGTTTGCCAATACCACTATACAGGCCTGTGGTGTTGAAAGGGTTAACTCGTTAAGTGACAAGTAGGCAATATATGGTTAGCTTTCAGACTATTTCATTCACAAGAAGTCATTGTTGTACACAATGAGACAATATCCACAAACACTGCAGATCCTGATGAGCAGGTTACAACCAAGCCGGATCATCTTGATCTATACTGTTTTCAAACACTTTGATGGAGGTCTGTAATGTGAAGGATTAACCCTTTCGCCCATAACCCTTTCAACACCACAGGCCTGTATAGTGGTATTGAAAAAAAGTGTAGATTCAGATGAGCCGGCTCGTGACGAGCCGTCTCATCAGGATCTACACTTTTTGCAAGTAATTTTCATATTTTTGAGAACAGAAACACCCCCTTATATCATAAATTGACTAGTCGGAAAATTATTTCATGATAATTGGATTGGTCGGAAAATTAACATATCAGCATCCATTCCAGTTACTTAGGGGTGAATGGGCATATTATCTGACAATTGACTTGTCAAAAACAAATTTATCGAATACTCATCAGGCAAACGACATTTCTTTTGAACAAAAAATCGGAATTTTGGGGTCAGGTATTCGGCATTTAGTTTGCATTGTCATTTACAATTTGTTTAATATTTTATATTTTCTTGCTATGTATCCTTTAGATATGAATACAAAATTATGACCATGACAACTTACATTTCCTCGAAGTCCCAGAAAACGCATATGGGTCTTGAATAGTTGGGCTGTAAAAAATGAATACAACGTCAATTATTTATAAATAGCAAGCAATCCACATCAGTACGATATGTTGAACAATACTTCTGTAACCAAGAACACACTCTTCTAATGTTCCAAAAGTTGGAACAGTGAGTTCTGGGTAAAGTATTGTTCAACTTATCAACTTAATGCAGAAAGCTTGTTTAAATAAAGGACAGTACTTCCGTAACCAAGAACCAACTCTTCCAACGGTTCAGCACAAGGCCTTTATCAAGGAATTAATTTCAACTATACTCTAAGTGGCATCCATTTTAGATTTTACAATGATGGTGGGTTTTTGGTTACTGCAGTATTGTTAAACATATTCAAAACTAGTTACAACTGAAGGGCTGGTTGGTGGTCAATTTATTAATTGATTGGTTGATTGAACAAATGTTCCAACTAATAGTTGATTCATTTATTGATTGATTGACAGATTGAATAGCTGACTATCTGATTGAAACAAACACCAATATACTTACAATCGAGTATCCAGATCAATGATATCACTTAGCATCCTAATACCACGTACACTTATTTTATGGTGGTCGCCAGATCGGTCAAGTGAGTTTGCTATGAGTACTCCAGTTTCCTCCCGCATAAAATACCACTGTTGCACCTCCATCCGTGCCAACAAAAGCAGGTGTGTAATAGAAACAAAATTGCTACCTCGCTGCGTTGCTCTCCTACTGCAACTCTTGTGACAGGTCCTCACCACACCAGATTCACTTAGTCCCACTCCCCAAATGTAATATGATTAGTACTAATAGTATTACTTTCATAATGGGTATAACCGGATTCAAGTCTCACGTACCAGAAAAACAAAAAATGTACCCGAGTGTCAAACCAGAGATATCGGGATTTCGTTAAGGATGAATCCCATCGTTAAATATATATTTCACATATTCCCACCTGCCGCCCACCCCAGCCTATTGAACTGGGGGCCGTTTCACTAAACTTCGTACGACTAACATGTTCGTTATTGCAAAATTACGATACTCTGTAAATTTCATTTTTTTCAATGTTTTCTTGTAAACAATTATTGGATTTACATTTATTGAGCATAGGCTGCATGCTCAATAAATGTAAATCCATTAATTGAAATTTCCAGACGATCCTGAATTTGCACATACGAACATTTTATTCGTACGAAGTTTAGTGAAACGGGCCCCTGGCACGTACACTGGAATGTTGGAATGTGACGCGAGCCGGTGGGTTCAAGTTATACACTGGTAGTTGAGACTGGAATGCGATCGTTACATCCGAGTTGATGTCCATGGAACTTTCCTCAACTTGACTGAAACATAAAATGGCCAAATGAAAGTGAACATGCAACAGTTACGATCATAATTATAGAGACGAACCTCAGTGTTAAGTCTCGTCCGACAGACCAGTTGGATGGAAACACTATGAAAGTATTTTTGATTCCTAAGGCGAGGTTCGGACCCACAACCTATATATTAGAAGTCAAGTGTTCTAACCCCTAGGCCACAACCCATCCCCAAAGTCACAATGTAGGGGTCAGTGAAATAATGGGGCTAACTCCCTGAGGGAGTTAGGCCCCTTATTCCTCTGACCCTATCAAATATTTACAATTGCAGGCCTGTTTGGACATCACACTGCTGACATTATCACTGTGGATTTCACTGTAAACCTAAGCAAGATGGTGTCAAAATTAAACAATATGCCAAAGCTAACGTCGAGGATGCTTGAAAGTTGTTCTAAGAGAGGTTAATCATGGTTTGCCATGTTTGATCACCTAATTATATAAATGGAGGCCATTTTACTAAACTTAGTACGACTAATGTTCGCAAGTGCAAAATTATGATAGTCTTTGAATTTCACATTAACAATGTTTTTTGTAAACAATTATTAGATTTACATTTATTGGGCAAATGCAGCCTATGCTCAATAAATGTAAATCCATCAATTGATATTTCCAGACAATCCTATATTTGCACGTACGAACATTTTAGTCGTACGAAGTTCAGTGAAACGGCCTCCATGTCTATAACATACCCATTTATCTTCTTCAATTTCTTTGCAACTATGTCTGGTAAATTTCGGAAAACATGACAGGAGTATTCTTTCGAGGGCATTCCTGAAAATTTGAAACATTTTTTCGACATGTACAAAATGAATGTGAATGGATTTAAAGTCAAATAGGGACTCTATTACAAGTATGTCCACTTCAAGAAAAACAGAAATGGGTCTACTGGCAAATACATTCCACAAGACCAAAATTTAATGAGCTTAGGTTTGCACACCCCGACCCTTTTTTACAAACATGGGTAGGTTAAAAATCCATTCTCTGTAGTGTTTATTCATCTCCGGTAAAAACAAATAAAAACTAGATTGATTGATTGATTGGTGTTTAACGGCCTATCAACAGCTACGGTCATTTAAGGCCGGTCTAACGTGGTGTTCGATCCCGTATGTAACCTGCTGCACTTGGGGGGAGGGAATCACAAAATCATAATGGAATATTTGCATCGAAAAAGAAATGTACGCAGCCCTGAAATTAGAATAACCTGGCCAGGTGCCCGGTCCATACCACATTGCCCCTGAAAGTAATAGTCACATAAGGGGTATAACCAGATTCAACTGTCACATACAAAATTGTCAAAGACGTACGTGAGGGACAAACTTAGGTTTCCGTTCGGGATTCCGGTAAGGATGAACCCCGGTCGTTAAATTACCAATCGCATGCGCCCACCTGTCACCTACTAAAATAGAAAAGGTGGTCTATCGACACACTTAGCGCCCCTATAGTTTATTTTGAGAAACTGTTCCAAAAAGTTTAGAAAAACAAACAGAGAGACAGCCCGATTGACATATGGTATGTATGAAGGATAGTTGTATTAATGTGGAATGTTGTATCATTACTAAGTAATGCATGTGTGCTATATGAAGATATTAGGTGAAGGCAAAGATAAATTATAGGTGATTTGAGAAACTCTTCAAATAACTTTCAAAAAACTAAACAGACATATGTATAATCAGTAACGAGGGTAATTGTATTAATGGGGAAGGATGTCTGTTTACTAAGTAATGCACGTGTGCAATATGAAGATATTAGCTGAAGGTAAAGAGAAATTGTAGGTGATTTGAGAAACTCTTACAAAAACTTAAAACAATATACAGACAGACTGACGGATGTACGATCAGTAGCGAGGGTAATTGCTAATGTGGAAGGAAGTATCGTTACTAGGTAATGCATGTGTGCAATATGAAGATGTTAGCTGAAGGTAAACAGAAATTATAGATGATTAAAGAAACTGTTACAAAAAACTTTCAAAACATAAACGGACGGACAGACGGACAGATGGACAGACAGACATGGCGAAACCTATAGGGTACCGCCGATTCTCGGCGGAGCATTAACTAGACTAGATGGCCGCGGCCTGCATGTCGCGCCTTGTGGCGAGGCATGGACCCTAAAAAAAGAGATATAGTATAACGAAAAACTTTAACCAAAATACTTAACCAAAAAACTTAACCAAAAAGTTTAACCGGACACACGTACGTACGCCAAAGTGCCGACTATATCACGCTTTCCGCAAGCGGGCGCAACAAAAACATTAACCAAAAACTTCAAAGTAATTTGACCTTGACATTGGGCACAGGGGCCGCACGGGAGGGAGGTAGAATGAAAATATAGATGATGATAAACACCCATGTGAAGTTTTCAAGGTAATGGGCAAAGCAGTTTGCAGAGATATAGTTAACGAAAAACTTTAACCAAAACAACTAAACCAAAAAACTTAACCAAAAAAACACCTTAACCAAAAACTTATCAAAGTAATTTGACCTTGACATTGGGCACTGGGGAAAAACTTTAACCAAAAAACTTAACCAAAAAACTTAACCAAACAACTTAACCTAAAACTTCAAAGTAATTTGACCTTGACATTGGGCACAGGGGCCACACGGAGGGGAGGGGGGTAGAATGAAAATATAGATGATGATAAACACCCATGTGAAGTTTGAAGGTAATGGGCAAAGCAGTTGCAGAGATATAGTATAACGAAAAAGTTTAACCAAGAAACTTAACCAAAAGCTTTAACCAAAAAACTTAACCAACCAAAAAAGTTAACCAAAAACTTTAACCAAAGAAATTAACCAAAAAACTTCAAAGTAATTTGACCTGGACATTGGGCACAGGGGCCGCACGGGAGGGGGGTAGAATGAAAATATAGATGATGATAAACACCCATATGAAGTTTCAAGGTAATGGGCAAAGCAGTTGCAGAGATATAGTATAACGAAAAACTTAACCAAAAAACTTAACCAAAAAACTTAACCAAAAACTTTAACCAAAAAAACTTAACAAAAACAAAAACTTCAAAGTAATTTGACCTTGACATTGGGCACAGGGGCCGCACGGGAGGGGGGTAGAATGAAAATATAGATGATGATAAACACCCATGTGAAGTTTCAAGGTAATGGGCAAAGCAGTTGCAGAGATATAGTATAACGAAAAACTTTAACAACAAACTTTAACCAAAAAACTTAACCAAAAACTTTAACCAAAGAACTTAACCAAAAACTTTAACCAAAAAACTTAACCAAAAACTTTAACCAAAGAACTTAACCAAAAACTTCATAGTAATTTGACCTTGACATTGGGCACAGGGGCCGCACGGGAGGGGGGTAGAATGAAAATATAAATGATGATAAACACCCATATGAAGTTTCAAGGTAATGGGCAAAGCAGTTGCAGAGATATAGTATAACGAAAAACTTTAACCAAAAAACTTAACCAAAAAACTTAACCAAAAACTTTAACCAAAAAACTTAACCAAAAACTTCAAAGTAATTTGACCTTGACATTGGGCACAGGGGCCGCACGGGAGATGGGTAGAATGAAAATATAGATGATGATAAACACCCATGTGAAGTTTCAAGGTAATGGGCAAAGCAGTTGCAGAGATATAGTATAACGAAAAACTTAACCAAAAAACTTAACCAAAAAACTTAACCAAAAACTTTAACCAAAGAACTTAACCAAAAACTTTAACCAAAAACCAAAAACTTAACCCAAAACTTTAACCAAAGAACTTAACCAAAAATTTCTAAGTAATTTGACCTTGACATTGGGCACAGGGGCCGCACAGGAGGGGGTAGAACGAAAATTATAGATGATGATAAACACCCAATGAATGAAAGTTTTCAAGGTAATGGGCAAAGCAGTTGCATAGATATATATAAACGAAAAACTTTAACCAAAAAACTTAACCAAAAAACTTAACCAAAAAGTTTAACCAAAAAACTTAACCAAAAACTTCAAAGTAATTTGACCTTGACATTGGGCACAGGGGCAGCACGGGATGGGGGTAGAATGAAAATATAGATGATGATAAACACCCATGTGAAGTTTCAAGGTAATGGGCAAAGCAGTTGCAGAGATATAGTATAACGAAAAACTTTAACGAAAAACTTTAACCAAAAAACTTAACCAAAAAACTTAACCGAAAACTTTAACCAAAGAATTTAACCAAAGAATTTAACCAAAAACTTTAACCAAAAAACTTAACCAAACAACTTAACCAAAAAACTTAACCAAAAACTTTAACCAAAGAACTTAACCAAAAACATTAACCAAAAAACTTAACCTTACAGCTTAACCAAAAACTTTAACCGGACACACGTACGTACGTACGCCAAACGGCCGACTATATCGCGCTTTCCGCAAGCGGGCGCGACAAAAATGTGGTCTGTCGACGCACTTATGATCCCTATAGGTCATTTGAGAAACTCTTACAAAAAGTCCCAAAACATAAACGGACGAACATACAGACAGACGGATGGACGGGGCGAAACCTATAGGGCAACGCCGATTCTCGTCGGGGCCCTAAAAACGTTTTTACTTTTAGACTGAAAAAAAGATTGAGAGTAGGCACATATATTTTGGGTAGGTCGCATTCGTATAAGCAACACCAAGACGGGGTTAGTAGTCCGGGGACAAATGTACATATACGTATACAAATCCGGCACCTCGTGTTAATTTTTGGCACCCGATGATTTTATAAACTTGAATGTATAAGGTTTACAAAAAATCCGTGTGCCATGTTTTTAAACCACGGTCAATGTCATTTGAAGGTCATTGAACTTCTTACATGCTTGGTGTCCGAACAATGATATGGATATGATAATTTACAGTTCTTATTGAATTGATAACGGTATACATTGCTCAGAAGATCGGAATAAATGATATTCTGCAACTTACTAGCAGAAACACACGAGTAGTTTCAATGTTTCAATATTTAAATTTCAAAATGGCCACCAAACTGCATTTAATTTTTTTTATAAATACAGGCTAAAATAACTTAGTAGTGATGCCGGTGCACACATCCATATCTTTGATTAAGAAAGTGAAATGAGTCAACATAATCGGCTATGGATAATAATGTATTTGCTAGCAACGGTATAATAAGCACGGAAATTATGTTTACTTTCAAAATGGCCACCAAAATATAAGGATTTGCCCAGTATAGACCAGTGGAAAAGTCAAACAGTGAAAGTCACGTGGATGCTTTAATCCATGCATTCAATATCAAAGATTCCAACAATACGCCAGAAATACATGTGTCAATTATTCGATGAATCTAGTCATGGTTTCCTTCACAGTTGCTAGTCATGTATATTCACACTTAACACGCAAGTATATTGATTACTTGAACGTGCATACACATTTGTTCGAACATACTAGCTGTATATATACCCACATATTCAGTATCAAAGAATCCAGCACTCACGGTGCGAAGTAACATATGCAAATTATGTCACATACTCGATGAGGTTTTACTATATATACATGTATGCTCCTTTGTGAACATGCTGCACAAGGATATGACTTAATTGAAATAGTTACATAGATTTTCTAACATACTTAACTAATTGTCATCGTGGTTATAAGGAGTTGATCACGTGACTTGACTAGGTGTTCACATATATTAAATAGGTTTATAGTGAGATCAGGGGTACCACATACCAGGGACTAATATTTTGGTTATACGGCTCTGCTTATGTGTTGTATCAATGGCATGCAGAGTTATATAGCACTTTTGAAGGTGATGATATTCATGGCACCTGCGTGGACTAAATTAGTTTTCATACTGTATATACAAAACAATAGAATATGTAGTTCCAACGATATAATGTGTAATTAATTATTCGTGTTAAGCTGAATCTGATACATACACTGCATTCAGAAAAGTAGAGCAATTCCAAGAACGTTATTTGCATATCCTATGCTCTTTTTAAAAGTCAGTGGGCAAGTTGAAACAGATACTGGTTATTTTCAGTAATTTGATCATTCCAGTAATGATAAGGTTCCTCATAATGAAGGTCACCAGAGTGGGTTGTTTGTCCAAAAGCACCGCATGTTTATTTATATGTGCATACCAGAAAGCAGTAAACCACATGGACCGTAGACTCAAGGAAAATAATGTCAACATGTTAATACTATAAAATGAGCAATTTAAGAGGACATCAATTTTAATGAGGCACTTAACCATGATATATGCTATTTTCACGAGCGTATATTATATAAGAAGAGCATATGTGGGCTTGCCCATGTTCTACCATGATATCCGTTACTGTGACGAATGTTTACAATGCATGCTAATATGTCATATAATATGCTAATATTGTCCATTATATGTCATCATGCTTGTATTTCCAAATTTATTGTCTGTTTTTATCAAGAGCCCGCAATGTTTATGCAATAAGCTATCATTGTGCATAGTCAGATGGAACAACAGACTGCTGGTAGCCATTACACATTAAGAAATATACATGATCGGATATCATTATGCTTATGAAAGCTAAGACGTTTGTGGATACGTTTTGATCTGTATAATTTGTTAGCTGGATATCATTGTAATGCATTGTTCTGTCAGATATTATGCGAAAGTTGCTATCTTAATAATAAGTTGCTGATATTATTTAGCCTGACTATTTAGATCCGCTACTATGGTGTCTGGTCAACAGTGAAGCCATCCTCATTTGGATTTCGTACATATCCTTTTACTCCGAGAATTAGACACGGTTATATATTATTGGGGAGATGCTATCTCAATGTGGGTCTTGTATGGAAGTAACTGAGCACGGTCCCACCAAAATAATAATGATTATACTACATTACCACAAACCTTGAATACAATCATATACATGTATGTTTAGACTTTCGATCTCAACCAGACTGTGACGTTATCCAAACTAGAAAAGAAGATACAGAGAGGAGACCAATGAACCCATGAAAACATATGTAAGTAAGTAAGTAAGTAAGTAAGTAATTTATGTATTATAGTGGCATGTGTAAACTATATATATATATATATATCGCAATGTTTAGGAGCCGGTATTCATATACACCCGGCCCTATGGGCCTATATGTCACTTTTACCACCATTCATAAATATGTACATATATATATATATAAATACGCACATGCATTGTCACAGTTATACCTTACAGTGTATATGTCCCCTTGTGGGAAAGGGTAAATCACGGCACGTACAATAAACGCTGATTCAGATCGAATATGATTAGGGGACCACGTCGACGCCATTATATTACTGAGATAATCTGGTTTAATCAATATTTGCCACTACTGTGATGTACCCTTTTCCACCCAGCGGACATATATAAGTCCTAATAACTTGATTGTGTGTGTTTCCAAACATTGTAGTTCCAAGAATGTAGTAATACATCTCTCCATGCTTTAGCCCTATCGACACTGGAAGGCGGAAATGGTCGTCTGCTGCTTTTATTATACGTGTATGTTGTTACCAATGGAGACGATTCTAGTGCGTTGCTAAAGCAGTAATTATTACAAAATGTCAAAATTGGTAAACGAAAGAAGCAGACGACAAATTTCTATTCAGGGTTTTAAGGGTTAAATCTCACATTGAACATATGAATATGAATTTTGCAAGTGTGTATGAACAATATGGCCACTGATCACTTGTGCGTGTTGATTTTACGTCAAATTTGTAAGACTAATAATGTGCTATTGATACAATAATAATTTGCGCATGTGCATTGCTTTAACCAAGAATTTCGCAGTTTTACGAGGATATTGTGTCACCAGAATTGCTAAGTGTGTTTCTTTGCTTAACATGACGAAAAATTGTGTGTCATTTACTGTAGCGTATAATTCATCTCTAACGCCAGTATAATGGGTACACTGTGTGAGGAAATGTAGCTCGTTTTATACTTGTCCGCTATCGCATATTGTGCAAAGACGTTCATCGGGTGACTCGCCCACATTTCGTCCAGTTTCAATTCTAAGCGGAAGTATGCCACATCTAAACTGAGACAGGAGAGATCGTGCATTGCGTTTTAGATTTAGCTGGATGTATGTTTCAGTACCATACTCACGTTTAAATGTGGCATACGTTCTCAACTTTGGTACCGTCTGTATTTTATTCGGCCATTCATTAGCATAGGTATTGAACAACTCGGGGACTGGGCTAACTGTAGATTACACGCTTGTTTGTTCACAAATACGTCCTGAATGCCTAATTTAAAACATAATATGTTTGATTTTCGATGACCAGTTGTTTTTACACTTTTGGTAGTCCCAGAGAAAAACTTTTTTAATTGTCTATTATCATCCATTTTGACGAGTCTGTTCCAGTACCGCGGCATATTCGACCTCCGCCGTTCTCGAGCGAGATGGTAGCCAGCCAATATCGCCGTTGATGGCCAACATTGGTGTAATCTGTGTACGCCGAGGAAATACCGAATCGCTCTCTTTTGGACAGCGTCGATGGAGTTGTAGTCACGGAAGCCCCACACAGAGGAATTATAATCCAATATAGGAACCACATCGGAGTTATACAACTTTTCATATGTTTTAAATCCATATTCTTTCATGCTGTGTATTTTCGATATGATTGACCCCAGCGCTCGACCACCATTGGACAGATTTTCCACATTAGGTGTAAAGTCGTTTTTCTCCTGAAATATAACACGGAGATATTTATACTGTGAAACTGTATCTAAGTAGTTATTTCACACCTTAAAACGTATGTCACTGCGAATTTGCCGTCCTGACCGAAAGTGTACAAATTCAGATTTGTCGGTATTAATCAATACTCTCCACCGTTTACACCAGCTATGTAACGTGTCAAGCATACACTGTATATCTGCTTCATTTTGTGCGACAAAGACGATATCATCAGCACATAGCAGAAGAGAAACCTTGGAGTCGCCGACATACATGCCGAGCCCTAATTGGCGGATCTCTACTACCAAGTCATCGATGAAAACTGAAAATAGTGTCGGCGAACAGTTATCTCCCTGCTTAACACCGTTATGACATAAAAACCGGTCTGTACTTTTTTGATTAACTCTTAACACAGGCCCATATTTCTGCGTACAAGCTTTTCACCGAAGTGTACAATTTCCCGTCTATATCATTCACTAGCAGTTTGTACAGTAACATATTTATATCAACGAAGTCAAACGCCTTCCTAAGGTCAATAAATACTGCAAACATACGGGTATTGTTACGAATTATGGTATTTAGAGTAAACACGTGATCCTCGCATGAGCGCTTCGCTCTAAATCCGTTTTGTTCATCGGATAATTTGTCTGTGTGTTCCAAATAACACAGTGTGTCGATTGCTAATGAATGCACTGTACAGTTTTGCTATACATGGCTGTAGACTGATACCTCTGTAATCTAAGGGGACGCGTTTGTCGGAACACGGGTCTTTCAGAATGGGGAATATTACGGATTTCCGCCACACAGAGGGTATAGTGATTGTGTCAAATATTAACTGAAACAGTACTTTGATGACAGGAACCACTGGCTCGAATTTCAATACGTCATACGGAATATTGTCAATTCCCACATATTTTGCCTTCTTTGCGTTCATAATGATTTTACGTATTTCAAATGTCGCAATATCCCCATTCAGCACAGTATTTTATTCATACAGAGGGTCTAACATACGGTATTCGAGTAATTGTTTATGAGACAGTACATTGCGTTGAAATTCGCTGTCAAAATCTGCATTTGTGTTACCCGTGTACAGGTTTTCAAAGTCGTGTTTCCATTTTTTCACTGGAATTTTATTGTTTTTGCATGGTCCTAGATGCTTTATTTTATCCTAAAAGTCTCGCGGGTTATCTGTAGACGTTTCTTCGATGTCCTGACTCATTTGTAGTCTATATGCTCGTTCGTTCTGTCTTAATTTCCTGTCAAAACACTTTTGAGCCACAAGGAAGTCTCGTCGTAAGCGTTATCTTGAAGACGCCGTACCTTTTTATGTTTGATGAATTCCTACTCTTTGGAATGCATGTTGTTCCAGAGTTCTGTTAATTCATCGTTCCAGAAAGGTTTAGATGCTCTAAAACGTTTAGCCGTCCGCTTACTGGTGTCAAAAATAGGAATTGTATTGTTCATTTCCTTTACGATGACGTCACACAAATTCGAGTAAACATTATCCACATGCTGCTGTGTTTCTCTACATAACTCGATATTTTTAATCACATTCTGTAATGCTGTTTTTGTCAGATCCGAAGACATAAAATCAGCCGGTATAGCGTTCAGTTTCAATCTTTTCGGTTGTTGGTGAGCACTATGCGAGACAGAAGTACCGCGATGTCCCGAAGCGTTCATCGGATGTAATGTGCTAAATTATGTAAGCAATATGGAGTGGTCTGGCAATTTACACCTTTCTCCCAGTAGGGACTGGAGATGTGATTGTTCTGCAAAGGACCTGATGCCAATGACGTTAAAATTGTTACATTGCCCAAGCACATATGTCTGACGCAATAAACAATGGGGTAGCAGTATGGCACGCGCACACATTAACTATCACCTACAGCCGTACATGAGTCATGATGAACTGCGTTCGAATATGCATTTACTAGCAATTAATAGGTAGCAATCAGTAATTATAAAAGCTATGAAGCATGACATTGAAATTATATCTGTGCTTTAATAGTAAACTTTTCATTAATGAAACTTGACACACCTATTCAGTAGATGACCATTATAATGTATGTATCCTGATTTTGTTCTTTTGATACATACAATACGACATTATTTTTAATTTATCATGACCTTGAACTGGCATCAACTTAGCAAAAGTAAATACAAATACCATACATAACTAGGCATTATGTTGTAAAACATAGGTATGCCCCCGTGGTATGCTGGACTGGAGAAACTCTTCCAAACTTATTGACTTTTTCACGAAAATATACACGGACGAACGGACGGACGGACGGACGGACGGACGGACGGACGGACGGACGGACGGACGGACGTTCCAACATTTTGGGTTTATGGTGTATTTCCATTGTTTGAAGAACAATGAAAAAGCCCCTAAACAACAATAGAGTTTATGAGCTTACGGAATATTACAAAGGAATCTTTTGTTCCTAACCCCGCCCCTAAGCTCTCAAACCCCCGGACGTTGGCCCGGACGGACGAATTGACGGACGTGCGGAACCTCAAGAACAACACAATATGCTATCGCATAGGGGGCATACATATATTATTTTTAGAAATGCATGTCTTTAGATTAATACAGTGAACAGGAAACTACTCTTCACTCTTCCACTCCTTCACATCTCTTTCACCAGATCTTCCAAGCTTCAATTTGCTGGTTCTGATTTAGTCATGATAGTAAGATTTCGGCAATAATACGATATGTTGACGAATTTGGCAGAGGTCAGGAACAAGGTTACTGCAGAATTGTTTAACATATCGTATTATTGCGGAAAGCTTACTTTATATTAATAAATGCGGAATTATGATAAAGAATACGAAACACGTGCAGTTTGATTGTTTAATTTAAAGGTATCGACATCAAATACCTACTATGATATTGATATTTGATGACTGCTTTTCTATTTTAAAAATAAATTTATTATCAATATAAATGAAAATATTGAAAAATTTTGTATGCCAAATGTATTAAGGAATCTGTTTTAAAAGTATACATAGCATCAAATTCGTCTTGAAATTCAATGACCTTGAAATGACTTTGTGAAATGACTTAAGTGCAATGAAATGGCACAGTTATTTTCTGAAAGCTGAACCCTATACGGTTATACTATAAAACAATCACGAGAAGAAAGATTAACACGATGTGCCGCATTCATGGCGATTACCCCCGAACTATAATGATAACGTCATGTTCATACTAGGGTGCATTAATGTACTAGCCCATCATGAGCTCAACTAGTAGGACACTAAATAAGTTATGTTGTGGCTGGTGAAAAGATTAACAGTATCTTACCGGTCTCTAGAGGTAAATTGTGTAGGATAATAATTCAACGATATATGTACACCATACTGTTATAGCAGTACGACAAAGAAGGAAACGTTGTCGTTTCCTTCGGTGACCTTGAAAATATAGTATTGTGACCTTGACCTCGATAGCTGTTGTTAGATGTCTTGATTGTAGTTGATTTTTAATTACTGTGATGCATACCACCAAATATATTGACACTTCAAATGAACCAAGTCCTCGGTTTTAGGGCATAACTACCAGGATTTTGACCTTAATTTTGAATGGCCTTGAAATGACCTTGAAAGTGTCCGAAAAAAATTGCACCCGGATTTTTAGAAAAGTGGGATCGAAGACGAATACAAAACAAAACATCTAACAAAGAAAAATTAACATGACGTGCCGGATTCTGAGCAATTGCTCCCAGACTATAAGGTTATTTCAGCACAATAATGCGGTATGTTGTTACATAGGCGTCAAACAAATGTAACAATTTCAAAAGGAGAAAAAGAAATTAAGGAGCAATTTTAAACATTACCAGACATGATTACTGTTTTTAACAGAATAAGACATACTGTGAGATTTTATTCCAGATATCTTTCAGCAATGAGGGCATACAATGTTTGCCATTTAGCTAGTGAATCAGTCATTTCTCTAACAAGCAGCTTTGATGTATATATGTATATCAGACAGGTACAGATTATAGTAGCACACACTAACTACGGTACAATAATTAAATTATTGTATGACAATTTGTATGGTATTAAACAAATATCTCAAACACACTAACCTGTAAAATTCCCCAATGCATGCAACATTATACATGTAACACCAAACAGGTCAATGCACATTGGGAACTCTCTAAACTTGACACCCTGGGTGCCCCCAGGGTGTCAAGTTTACAGAGGTCCCATTGTAATCAAGCTGTACAGTCAAACCTGTGCATAAAGGCCAGCCATGGGAAGAAAAAATCTGGCCTTTGTTCCTTGGTGATATTTGTTTACAGGTTCATTTATGTAGAAATTGAATAATTGGGAAACCAAAAGTATGGCTGCTAAAAAAAGGTAATTGCTATTTAGTGGGGCGGATAAAGGGAAATTATTGGCAAAGATGTTCCCCCTTTGGAGGAAAGCACACTTATTTGTATATAGGGGTTTTAAGGTATGCCGAGTTCAAATAAATGGGGATACATTTGATCCGAGGTACGTAACCTCCTCACAATTCAAGATGTAAATAAAGAAATGGAAATAACTTGAGATATAAGCGAGATATACCAATTATTTTGATATCTATACATATAATTTCATGTGTCTAGTTCATTGATAGTGTCTAAACGTAAGTAAGATGTTGCTGGGTCACTGTAATTCAAGATGGCCGCAATTTTTGTTCAATGAAAAACAATATTTTGTGACAATAAGTTAATTGATCACATTTTATTATCGAAGTGGCGTATAATATAACTATTAGAATGTTTATTTGCATATAAATGGAATGTCTATCATCTTGGAATCAACATATTATTTTAGGCATGAAATGAGTGACAAAAATGAGAAATGGACTCTGAATTAAGATCATTCATCTTAAAGTTTCAATTTAAATCAGTCTGTATATAGGGGTTTTACAGCTACTTGGTGGCACCAACATGCAGAGCCAGCAAGATAACTACAGTGATATCCGAGGTGCCGTATCTTCGATTGCACAACTATATGGCAAGCCAAATGCACAATAATTCCCTAAACCATGGTTTGGAGCTCAAACCCTAGTTTAGGCTCTTCAAACCCTAGTTTGGGCTTAAACTGCCATTTGAGATCCCAAATGGTAGTTTTCTTAAACCCTGGTTTGAGCAATTATTGTGCACTTGGCGGCAGAAACCACCGTTTGGACGCTCAAACTAGGGTTTCTGATAGCTTAAACCACGGTTTGAGCTCAAACCCCAGTTTAGACTGCCCAAACCCTAGTTTAGGCTCACCAAATGCACAATAATTCCTTAAACCCCATCTACAATTAGATTGAGGAAGCATAAAAAACTGCGCCTGGCATTCGTCTGATGAAGATCAATGGGTACTTCGCCACACTGATGCACATCTAGTAGGTAGTACGGGCCTAAAGCAATTGGAATTCCGCTACTTCCTGATCAATACAAACTGGTAAAACCATCTAAATTCTCAAGTGAAACCCCTTTAACAATTACAGCGACTAATCCTATTACCCCATCTGACTTTCTCATTAAGACTGATACTGCATGCTGTGCCTGGCTGGACAAGATCACTAATATCTGCAAAGATGATGGGACATGTAACAGTCAACGCACCATGGTCAGCAACATTTGCCAAAAGTTGCAAGTTACAGCTCCTCGCCTACCTGCAATTATTCAACTCTTGCCACTGTTTATGCATAATGGCTAACCACCAATGTAATCGCTTTGCGCCATCTACCAGACCAGTGTCCACCAGTCTATGACAACTTTCTAGCAGGACACTTTGTCACACAGAAAACTGCTCGCAATTTTCATTTATGGCACATGATCAAGTACAAGAGCAACTACATGCCGTTGTGAGTGGAGATTCTGAGATTATTTGGATCAGTGAGAATAAAGCAGCATTGAAACGCTGGATGGTGGCAGGCCCTGAAGTCGGAATAATGCTTAGTGAGTACAATACCAGACAGACGAATTTGAAAATGTCGTTGAAGTGATAGATGAGTATGGTAATCCATTCACATATGACAGTACAGGCGTGGTCACACTAGATACCAAAGTCGTCATCTCTGATACAGGCATTGAATCAATTTGTACAGCTAAAGAAATAGGAACAGCGCAATATCAGACATTCGGCCAAGACCGATTGGCCGGTTCCTCCGAGTCTTTCTGCGAGTCAATTCACAAAATCGGCATAGACTCTTCAAATCGCAATAAAACGATGTCTCTAAAGCCAATAAGAAAACAAAGGGTGTTAACAGTGATGTCGAGTTGTTTTTTCCGAATGCACATCTCCTGTCAGTCCAGAGACGGTGATATAGATACTTTCTTCGGTCGTGAGAATCACCCGCAGCCACCAGCCTTAGCTGACAATAATATGATGCGCCAAACTTCAAAATCTGATCTCACCACCTGGCTGGAGCCAGCAGCTGAGGAAAACGATGATGAAGACCCACGACATAATGTCAAGATCATTTACAGAGCTGCCCTTGTCCACACACTCGACGTTCGGTGATTAAGTGAAATTGGTATCCTGCCATATATCGCCAAACAGCTACAGTATGTGTCGCCTAGATGCCGTGTGGTATGTATACAGAACTGGCAGCTTGATATCCCAGACACGAGCAAGCAGGAGCAATGGGGACAAATTGTGAATAGCAACAAATACTCGGTTACCTCCAAGCTGGATTACAAGACGTGAGGACACACTGCTGTCCATGCCGCAGTGTGACATATCCCAGGTAGCGCCATTTACCAGTGAATATGCTGATGGAAGAATGCTGCTTCATGCTGCTTATGCCTATAAACAAGGTCATCGCAATGTTATTATACATGTCATCGTTACAGATGTGGTGGTACTGGTCATCTCAACTGCTCCAACTATTCAAGAATGTAAACTTTGGGTAGCGTTAAGTGACCAACAGACCGTATCGCAGTGTCACTCATAAATTATTGGTCACTACTATTCCTGCATGCTTTCTCGGGCTGCGATACAGTTTCTTAATTTTTCGGAATGGGCAAGAAGACCATGTGGGAAGTGTGGCGAAGCTCCAACTGATTCAAAACAGTCTACAAATAACTATCTAACTGACCAAGCCTGTTCACCGATCAAGATATGGAGACGCTGTAAAGAGTTGTTGTCTTCCTCTACAAGCGCAAGTCGACGTTGACCACAGTCAACAGCCTCTTTGCATGCGGAACATGGGAGCTTGGTTTCCTGTGTGGAGCCTGAAACTTGAGGCTGCGATGCCATGCAGGGATCTGATCAGCAACTGTACTGGCATGTGCACATATGGCAAGGCTAATCTCCCATGCTCACAGCTCTGTGTATGTGAAGGAAAGTGTACATGACATTTTGAGCATCCAGTAATTGAGTCAAATGGTTAAACAATTATATTTCGGAATTAATATATCTTCTATTTGTTTTTACCATTTGCCAATACTTCTATAATGCAATAGATTACACATGTCCGAACAACTTTCTGCTAGACATTAAATGCATAGTTCTAACTTGTGTTGATCAACAATTATGAGTACTTATGTGAAGGACAACATTGGGTGTCCATTTTGACGTTTTGCCACGCTTTGATATGTAAAATAGCATTATAATCCCAATTACGTAATAGGCATTCAATATGTGCAAATGTACATTATAGTAATAAGATTATATGCAACTTGGATTAGAAAATGTGCCATTAGGATTCGAAAATATGACCAGTTTGCTTATTATACGTATTTTGTGATTTCCATGAAACTGAAATGGCGGCCATCTTGAATCACAGTGGTCTAGCTATATCATAGCTACATTTAAACAATATCAACACATTCCTATACATGAAAACCTATATGTATAGACATCAAAATAATCAGTATATCTTGCTTCTATCTCAAGTTATTGCCCTTTCTTTATTTACCAAATGCGGATGGCGGCCATCTTGGATTTTGAGGAGGTTACGTACCTCGGATCAAATGTATCCCAATTTATTTGAATTCAGCATACCTTAAAACCCATGTATATAAACACACTAATGTCTCCACAGTGCCCAGTTTCTATACGACCATAACAAATAATTACCGGTACTTTGGTTTGGACTTGGAGGTTGCAGAAAATGATGCGGTAGGGCTGTTTTTTTAATATTTATTTTTTTGTACGAGATCCTCGTTTGTGATTTTTAAAGTCCCCAGATGCATTTTGTCAGCCACTTTAACATGTGGTTACTATAATCTCTTTAGACCTGAAAAATCACCAGATTTTCATCAGATATGAATTTATAATATATTTTAAATGTTCCATGAGCTGCGTTATATGAGAACCAAAGTAATTGTTTATGGCATAGTAAGGTAACTGATTAAATATTAAATATACTTAAAAGTATCAATAATTCAATAATTAATACAATCTAACAGTGTATTCTCATAAAAACAGAGAGTAAAAGAAAACAGTTTGTAGTTTATTTTCTTTTAATTATTGATTCTTTTATGGATATTTAATACATTTATATGCTTTGCTCCATTAATTCAACCTGTGATGTAAGCCCTATGTACATTGTAGTTCCATTACTTGAAGTGACCACCTACCATTAAACGACTCGGCTGGTATAAACAGGGCCGTTGTCGTATCTCCCATCCAAGATGGCCGTTCAACCACACTGTTGGGGAACGTGTATGCTGATCTATTGGACATGTCACTTCGGCCAATTTCAACATCTGACAAATATATGACGGAATATGAGAAACGCCATGCGATTTTGTATCTCTACATTTTCCGTACATGGCGTCAAAAGTTGACACAATTTTCAGAGTACATGCGGAAGTATATTCCACATGTGCTCTGAAAACTATGTCAACTTTTGACTTAATTTAGGAAAAATATTGTAAATTTTGTAAACGTATTTCATGAAATTAAGCAGCTGTCCGAAGGTACAAAAACAACATGGCGTGTTTCATTTGAGAAATATGAATTTGTATGGCCTTCATGGTCAGTGTAGCCCCAGATTATTAACTGTGACTATAGAAATCGGGTGAATAGTATTTGCGGTCAATCTAGCTCCTCATTTGTGACTGTGACTGGAGAAATAGGGTTAATGGTATTTGTGGTCCTTCTTGCTCCTGGTTTGTCACTGTGACTGAAGAAATAGTACTTGTGGCCAGTCCAGATCCTGATTTGTGACAATGATTGGGATGATGATAAAGAAGAACATGATGTTTCAAGTCAATCCGACTTATGGTTGCACAGATATGAGTAATTAACACAGATTTTGTACTGATGGATACATGGACGGACACATGGATGTCATCGTGATCGCATTGTCTCACTTTACACAAGTGGACTTGACAACAATTTTGCTGTGACTGGAGAAATGGGGCTTATAGGTTTTGCGACCAGTGTAGATCCAGATTTAATAGGTATATATACCGAATTTCTTCAATTTCTTAAATGTACTAGCTGAGACACTTACATATGTTCGTGTGTGTGTAGTGTTACGTGAAGGTTCCGGTAGTCGATGACGACTTACATATGTTCATGTGTGCATAGCGTTTTGTGAAGGTGCCAGTAGTCCATGGCGACTTACATATGTTCTTGTGTTTGTAGATTTTAGTGAAGGTTTCGGTAGTCGATGACGACTTACATATGTTCTTGTGTGTGTAGTGTTTCGTGAAGGTGCCGGTATTCGATGGAGACTTACATATGTTCTTGTGTGTGTAATATGTAGTGACGGTGCAGGTAGTCCATGACGACTTACATATGTTCCTGTGTGTGTAGTGTTTGATGAAGGTGCCGGTAGTCGATGACGACTTACATATGTTCTTGTGTGTGTAATGTTTCGTGAAGGTTCCGGTAGTCGATGACGACTTACATATGTTCTTGTGTGTGTAGTGTTTCGTGAAGGTGCCGGTATTCGATGGAGACTTACATATGTTCTTGTGTGTGTAATATGTAGTGACGGTGCAGGTAGTCCATGACGACTTACATATGTTCCTGTGTGTGTAGTGTTTGATGAAGGTGCCGGTAGTCGATCACGACTTACATAAGTTCTTGTGTGTGTAGTGTTTCGTGAAGGTTCCGGTAGTCGATGACGACTTACATATGTTCTTGTGTGTGTAGTGTTTCGTGAAGGTGCCGGTAGTCGATGACGACTTACATATGTTCTTGTGTATGTAGTGTTTCGTGAAGGTTCTGGTAGTCGATGACGCTTACATATGTTCTTGTGTGTGTAGTATTTCGTCGTATTGTGGGAAGGATGCTTGGTATTCGATGGAGACTTACATATGTTCGTGTGTGTAATGTGTAGTGACGGTGCAGGTAGTCCATGACGACTTACATATGTTCCTGTGTGTGTAGTGTTTCATGAAGGTGCCGGTAGTCGATGACGACTTACATATGTTCCTGTGTGTGTAGTGTTTCGTGAAGGTGCCGGTAGTCGATGACGACTTACATATGTTCTTGTGTGTGTAGTGTTTCGTGAAGGTGCCGGTAGTCGATGACGACTTACATATTTTCCTGTGTGTGTAGTGTTTCATGAAGGTGCCGGTAGTCGATGACGACTTACATATGTTCTTGTGTGTGTAGTGTTTCGTGAAGGTGCCGGTAGTCGATGACGACTTACATATGTTCTTGCGTGTGTAGTGTTTCGTGAAGGTGCCGGTAATCGATGACGACAGTTGCTTCACCTTCGCCTTGATGTACGTCTCCACAACTTGGGCAACATTGATGGCGCCAGGCTGACCCTGTAGATCAGATACAATACGAGTAATTTATGCACAAATTAATACATTATATTTTGTATTTAACCCTTTCAACCCTAATTAACTGAAATTAATGTTGATGTTAATTTTCCAGCTAATCTAATCATCACAAAATGATTTCCAGACCAGTCCATTTAAGAAAAGGGGGTACTTTTTGTTCTAAAAAATATGAAACTTACTTTCACAAAGTGCAGATCCTGATGAGACGGCTCGTAACGAGCTGGGTCATCTGGATCTGCATAAACGACTGTACACAGCGGGATTTCGGGTTCAAAGGGTTAATACAATAAAATACATAACAGGAATAATGTTCAGTTCATGCATAAATTAAATAATATGTTCAGTGATGGTTTATCATAATTTTTATTAAACAAGTTTACCGATTATATATGAAAAAAAGGCTCCGCTGAGTTTCTTTTAAAATCAGTCAACATGTTTAATAAATATCATCACGAATGTCAGATTCTAGTTATTGCATAAGAACACCATCATACATTGAAGTTATATTGATCACCTGAACATGTTTTCTGTGCCAGTCTCATTTGCGATATATATTAAACTAGTGATATTTAATACATGTGTTATTGCCTGTATTGCTCATTTTATGCACTAAATAATAAAAATAATAATAAAAACAACTAATAAGGAATATTTCCAAGCCACCGAAAATGGTCACAGAATTAAGAGACTTACTTGGTCGATGTCAGCGTTCCAGGTCTTTTCGTGTTGTTTATTCAACAAGTTGCTCGCCACCTCAAGGAAATTCTGAAAATTGACCCAGGGTCTCTGATATTAACAAGTGTGGCTGTGTTTGTTTGTTTGTTTGTTTGTTTATTGATGTTTAACGGCCTACCAACATTCAAGGTCAATTAAGGCCGGGCGAACGGGTCCGATCCCGCATTTACCCTGCTGCATTGGGGGGAATCTCAAAGTCAGAACGGAATATGTCATACATGTATGTGGCTGTGACTGAAGAAATGAGGCTTAAGTGTTTTGCGACGAGTGTAGATCCAGATCAGCCTGTGCATCCGCACAGTCTGACAAGGTTCTGCACTGGCCATCCATCAATAATTAAAACACCCGTCATGCTTTAAACAAGCAATATAGATAATTATCAGGCTACAGGATTGGATCAGGTGCTACACTGGTCAGAAATCACATAAGCCACATTTCTCCAGTCACCGCCACATTTTACACTACATTCTCATGCTCGAAATCATGAAGTTTAGTCGAGGCGGAGCTGTACAATCAAACTGCGTGACATTATGTACAGTAGAACCTCTCTAAACCGGACACACAGGCTGTCTCTGTATCCTTATCTTATGGATTTCATTGTCATCTATCTCTGATGATAATGCCTGGTCATGTTCGCAAAGCACACACTCTTGTATTGACATATTCATCTGTCAGATTTACAGTAGAACCTCTCTAAAGCGGACACCATGGGGACCTCCCAGAATGTCCCGCTTAGAAAGGTTCCACTGTACAAAGTTGGTGAACGTGCTCACAGAAGTTGTAGAAGCACAGGCTCAGGATAATGGTTGCATTGGTGTCTCTATGCCTTGTGGTTGCATCTTTCTGAGCATGTAACCTGTTCTCATGCTCTAAATCAGGATGTTAGAGTTCAGTATTGGTCAGTCGGCCTGATTTGGCATACTAAACATATGAAGTTAACCCTGTCAACACTGCAGACCTCTAGAGTCAAGGGGTGTGATCACGTGTTTTCAAACGGCGTGACGTCATGTTTTTAGATGTGTTTACATTATGTTTCCTTTAATATCTTTCTAATGGAATGACACAGTTTTATGAAATATACCGCAGCAAAGACGGTTCAAATGAGTAGAAACACCATACTGATATACTTAATCAAGAATTATAAGACCTCATCACATCAGAGTCGCTTGGCGTCACTCCCTAAAACTAATAGAATGAGCATACATAATACAACACGTATAATGGGTATAACCGGATTCAACTCACATGCACAAGAAAGCCAAATATGAACCTGAAGGCTAAGCTGGAGATTCCGGAAAGGATGTACAGCATTGTTAACCATTAGAACGTGGGAAACGTAAATTGTCGTCTGCTGTCGATTTATGTTTTGTCTTGTTTCTCAATAAAAACACGATTTGACAACACTTTAGAATCATGTCCATTGGAAATGATTCTAAAGTGTAGTCAAAACATTGTTTTGATGAGAAAAAATTGAAAAAAAAAATAAACATCAGAGGACAAATTTTAATCCAGCATTGTAAGGGTTAAATTACCCTTCGCATGCTCCCAACCTGCCTCCTGCAAGGTAACACATTGTTGCATCCTTGTCACCAAGTGGGTGGGGTAATTAGATTTGTTTTTCAAAATGCATTTCTTATGTCACAGGTCTGAGTCTCACACCTGTAATGAAGTTCACTTGGCAGCCAGGAAATATAGGTGGGGTAGGCTAACACGCCATGTATATATATCATGTTTAACTTCTATGTTTCATTATCTGAATGTTATCATTTATTATTTACTTTGCTATCGATAGTAATGCTAAGTCTATAGGTTGGGTTGATGTAAGAAAGGCATCAGGTGAATATTATTAGATTCCCATCATGGTACCAAGGTATCAAAACAGGTTAACAATTTGTTTTAAGTCTATAACCTTGACATTGACAGAAATGTTGGTGGCACAGCATGCCAGAAGATCATGAGAGAAATACAGGTGTGAAATATGAAGCGGTTCCATGAACAGAATCAGAAATTATAATGAATTTACGACAATGTTAAACCTGGACTCCCACATTCCAGGTTGTAAGTCAGGGAGACATTTTTTTCGTCCAATCTTTAGATATGACCTTTTTCCGGCCAAAATAAACATTCATTTTAAGATTTACCATTACAGGATGTGTTAATTGGCATTATCTTGTTATATCAAACATGCATTGCCACTTTGATATCAAGGGCGATAACCGTGTTACGTTAAAAGTTTAATGGATTATTCTCTCTATTTATGTTTTGATGTGCAAGGATCATATTTGATAATATGTCAACAAAAATATTTATTCAGGTGACACATTTAATTGAAATAAATAACGAGGGCATCGTTATTACAAGGCTAATCCCCTCGCAGTCAGCCTTGATAATAATAACAATAAAAATAACAAAAAAGTTCTCAGTTGTCTTGATCTTGGGCGGTTGGACGTGGGTCAACAAGTACCACCCTAGACACACATTGTGGCAGAATATTATCAAAATATTGAATAAAACAAAAACAAAATAACACATTTGCCTTACAAATAAGGCGAATATAACTTGGGCGGTCAGATGTGGGTCATATGCAAAACGAAGCACCATCCGAAAGACACACATTGCGGCCAAATATTATCATCGGTGAAGCGGTACATAAGTTATTGAAAAATGAAAAGTGTTACTAACGCAAGCACGTACATGGACTAACACAATATCCCCTCTTGCCCATCAGCGAGGGGATAATTATAAAATGTCCTGCATCATTTGCATATCAAAATAGTGTGATACAACCACGCATCTCTATCAGTAAATTCAAGATTACTAAATGATTACATGTACATGTATATATGTACAGCGAGCACTCTAATGTCTAAAACTGGTGGAATAGTTACACAATTATACACTTATTTAATCCCTATAAATACCAGTTTGTGCCAAATTGTGAATGCAAAGTTGTGAATGTGAACTGTGAATGTTTGACCTTGTGATCAGCAAGGGCCAGAAGGTTGTGCAATATGAAAATGTTCCGCGAATGAAAAATACCTCAGTATATAATAATAACATAATAATAATAGTCTTTATTTGTGGCCGTGACTGATTTTACGGGATTTGTGACCAGTGTAGCTCCTGATCAAATAGCAAACTGATGTAGCCGGATAGCGATCTATATTATGTGTTAGAAGAATGACGGGCGTTTCAGTGATGGAAAGGCGAACAGTGCAGATCCTAATCAGACAGTGCAGATGCACAGTCTGATCTGGATCTACACTGGTGGCAAACCGACAATCCCCATTTCTCAAGTCATAGCCACATTTAAAGGGGGCTACAGATAGCTAAAACCTATGTTCTATGTGATTTTGACTTTGTCTGGTAATAATATGCGACATAGTGCATTTTCAAAACATACCTTACCAAACCATGATCAATAATCTGACACATATGCATTCTTACAATTGACATTATCAATCATGACCCATGGTCAGTTACCTGTGAATTCTGAAAACTTAAAATAGAAACCATGATCAATGGTCAGTTAACTGTGCATTCGCAAAACCTACGTTATCAACCATGAGTTACCTCTGTTTCCGTTTCTGATTCGCCCGCGGGAGTAATACTCTCATTTGCGATGTCGGCGACGGACGTGAGGGCATCAACAACGGCCGACATGTCACCCTGCAGTAGTTCATCTGTGTCGGTCGCCTGGGCCAGCTCACCCAGGAACGATGTTACATTGGCCGATCCCGACCCATTCTGGGCTTGGCTGATCTGTATTGGTTGATTGGATGGATGGATGGATGGATGGTTGGTTGGTGAATTGGTTGGTTGGTTGGCGGATTGGTTGGGTGGTTGGGTGGTTGGGTGGTTGGGTTGTTAGGTGGTGGGTGGTTGGGTGGTTGATTGATTGGTTTGTTGGGCGGTGGGGTCGGTCGGTCGGCTCGGTCGGTCTGGTCGGTCGGTCGGTCGGTCGGTCGGTCGGTCGGTCGGTCGGTCGGTCGGTTTAAATCAACACAAATAGAATACTCTATTTATTGCATACGCACAATATGATCTATTTAATCTATACTGGTCATCTATGATGTTTTCTACAACGGCCGGATTTGCATATGTATTTCACTAGTGTATTTCTGTGAAAACCGATTTTATGTAATAATGTCGCATATACATGATTTTCCTCGCCAATGAGCATACCTGTTGATGTATGGCCCGAATTGTTTGCTGCACACAGTCATATTTGGCTGACGACCATTCTCCATTCTCCTTGCATTGCCTCGTAACTGTACCTGCAAGGTAATGTGACCCCCAGCTGACAAAACGGACAACTACCGTATGTATTCTAATAACGCCCCCCCCCCCCGGGCCCGGGCTGTGCAATTCATGGGGATCAAAACGTGGAAAATAGAATCAAACTGTTATTTTCACATACAAAATCCATTTAAAACAATTTAAAAATAACAATATTTAGAATGCATATATGGGAGGAGGAGGAGGGGGGGGGGGGGGGTGGGGTGGGGGCGGGGGGCGGGGGGGGGGCGGGGGGGGAGCTTACTATTGGAGAGGGGGCTACTATTAGAATAAATACGGTACTAGATTTACTTGAATACAAAATCAATGTCATTTGTGTCTGTGACAAAGAAATGCGGATACAGGATTTGTGATCAGTGTAGTTCCTGATCAAATAATATACCCTGTGGCTTGTTAATAATAGATTATGTCTGTTAGAAGAATGAATGATGTTTATTAATTAAATAGTACAGATCCTGACAGACTGTGCAGGCTGTTCTGGAGCTGTACACCGGTGGCAAAACCCATAAGCATAAGTTTTCCAGCTAAAATTATAATAACTAGAAAACGTATTCATAGAACACGGATGCTTAAGTAGTAAACGAGGCAAAAATTGCTCATGACAGTGTGCAAAAAAGGGAGATGATCCATAACCCAGTATCAAATTAAAAATAGAAATTCACTTTGTGCATCTACACAACATAAAGAAGCTTATACCAAGCATCAAGACACCAGCTAAGTACATCGTATGTAGGACTAATACTATTGAAGATACACGCTCAAACAACAAGAAAATGTGGCCTGTCGTCACGGAACACGAATGCCCACGGTGACAGATTGGAGAAACGGTGGCAAAGTTAATAACCAAAAGTGATAAGTATTCATAAGCATAGTTGTGAAGGTCAAAACGTCAAGGTTATATTAAGGGCAGCATAGATGTGCGACGTTTATGTAGTTATGTAAACTCCGGTAAAAACTTTTCAAGTGTGAAGTTGTCAAGGTCAAAAGGTCAAGATCATATTAAGGAGAGCCTGAACGTGTGATATTTGTCCACAAGTATGATGTATTGAAATATTGATCCATCAAGGGGTATATAATTGACAGAATTGAGAAACTTTGGCGAACTTCTTAAAGTGTGAAAAAGTTCAAAGTTGTGAAGGTCAAACTATCAAGGTCATATTAAGAGCAGCATGAATGTGTGGCATTTGTTCACCAGTATGCTGTGTTTAAAGAAATGAGAAGCTCCTGCAAACTTCTTAATTTGTGAAATAGTTCAAAGTACTGCAGGTCAGAAGGTCAAGGTTATATTAAGGATACCATGGATTTGTGGCATTTTTCCACAAGTAGGATGTATTGAAATATTAAAATAATATTTCAAGGAATATCTATAGAAGTTATGATATAATTGAGAAACTCTGGAAATCTTCTTAATGTGTAAACTAGTTTGAAGTTGTCAAAAGGTCAATATCATATTAAAGGTACATGCCCACTCAGTAGGCACAAACTGTTCTTTATAGGAATTAAATAAGTGTATACTTGTGTCACTATTCCACCAGTTCTAAACATTACTAGTGCCCGCTATACAGATATAGTCATTTAGTAATATTTAGTTTACTGATAGTGACGCGCGATGGTATCAGGCTATTTTCATATGCAAATGAGGCATGATATTTTTTAATTATTTATACTAATTAAGTGCGTCACCTGAACAAAATTAATATCCGTGCACATCAAAATAACAAATACAAAGAATAAATAGTAATGTCCGTTGTCTGTGTGCAAATTTACGTCGGATATAAAATGTATGATAATGCCAATCAATACTTGGGGTAATGGTGAATGAATGCTTATTTTGCCAGAAAATGTCTCAGATGATATCGCTGATATAAATAAAATGTTGTGCCTACTGAGTGGGCATGTACATTTAAGGACAGCATGGGTGTGTGGCATTTGTCCGCAAGTATGATGTTAAAGTAATATATCGAGGGATATAGAAGTTATGACAGAATTGAGAAGCTCCGGCGAACTTCTTAATGCGTGAAAAGTGAAAACATTCGAAGATGTGCAGGTCAAATTAAGGGCAGCATGGATGTGTGCCACTCCAACGAACTACTAAATATACCGGACACACGGACGGACGGGCTCACTGACACACAGTCCAAACACTATATGCCTCCGTCTCTACTGAGACCGGGGGCGCAAAAACTTTAACCAAGGGGGACGGACGGACGCATCCTTAAAACCGTGTTTTTGTGTTTACGAGCCCCATACGGCCCTTCTGAGTACTACAGAATAAGGCACATACATCCGTTTTTAGGTGGTTATTGTAACTAGCCGTATCCTTTACTAAGTCCATCCCTGTGGGGACTAGCCACACATCCCTATATATTGGTGCGGACTGACGTCCCTAGGATACACCGCTTAGGTGGTTCATTCATTGTTTTCAAACAAAAGAATGACAACATAAGAAACAATAGGCTTAAGTGGTTACGGAATAGGTTGCATTGTTTTATTTTGTCTCAGGTCACATATCCAACCACTTAAGACCCTGGGGGCCGTTTCACTAAACTTCGTAGGACTAAAATGTTTGTAAGTGCAAAATTATGATAGTCTGTACATTCCACATTGACAATGTTTTCTTGCGAACAATTAGTGGATTTATATTTATTGAGCATCGGCTGCATGCATATGCAGTCTATGCTCAATAAATGTAAATCCATCAATTGCAATTTCCAGACGATCCTAAATTTGCACTTACAATGTACGAACATTTTAGGCGTACACACTTTAGTGAAGCGGCCCCCAAATCCTGTGCCAAGATGGACCGACTGAGATGGGAAGGATGGACAAGGGTAACAGTAAATGCCCCCTCCACTATGATGGTGGGACATAACAACTGCAATATATGTACATGTATATTGGCCACTCGATGTCCCTGTAATCCAGGGTTTGTTAATGCGGAACTTGAAAATGTGGTTTGTCGACACACTTAGGATCCATATAAGGTGATTTGAGAAACTCTTACAAAAACTTCCAAAAAATAAACGGACGGATAGACGGACAGACAGGGCAAAACCTATAGGGCACTGCCAAATCTCTGTGGGGCCCAGATGAAAAAAAATTGTCTGCTGTTTATTTTATATTTTTATCAATAAACACATAATTCGGCAACGCTTTAGAATCATTTCCAATGGAAATGATTCCAAAGTGCTGCCATTTAAAAACCATGTGTTATCAAGAAAAACGGCAAAATATGAAACAACAACAAACAACAGCAAACAACAATGTTCGTTTCCCGCATTCTAAGGGTTAAAGTAAGCGTGATGAGAATACAGACCAACAGTTTGTGTGGGGCAATCTTGGACGGAAATTGAGTTCACTACTGCTATGGGCCACTCAATGCCCCTATAATCCAGGGCTTCCTGACACACGGTTGGCTTCTCTGGGTCAACTGAAACATCAATAGTCACAACACATGAAACCTGTTTGTTTTAAACATTTAAATCCTAAGTAACTGGAATAGACTGATATGTTAATTTCCGACCAATCCAATCTTCATACAAGAGTTGTCAGAAGGCCTGGTGGTGCTTTAGTTGAACGAATATCAAGAAGCTGTGTAAAAGGAAACAGAAATTTCCACAAATGATAAGTTTGTGAAAGCGCTAAGAATGTGACCTGGACCTTTTGGGGTTAGCTGGGTTATGACGGTCATCGATTTCACACAACATCATAGAGAATAATTAGGGAAAAGAATGTGTGAAATATCAAAACCTTTGATGAAAGGAAATTATAACAAATCCCCCCAATGTTAAGTGTAAGAAGACTGACGGACGAACGGACAGGCGGATTTGAACTATGATGCTGGGGGTATGTCATAAGCACTCTTTCCTTCGGAAGGCGCGCTAACAAATAGTTTCATATCAGCCCATTTATGAAAAGAGTATTTTTTTAAAAGATGAACATTACTTACAAAAAGTGTAGATACTGATGAGATCGCTCATGATAAGCCGGCTTATCTAGATCTACGCTGTTTGTACGCACCGCTATAGAGGTATGTAGTGTTGAAAGGGTTTATTGTATAGTAAGACTCATTTATAACATGTTTATATTAAAGGCGCTGAGTCTCAGATGTGGATGAAATGTAAGCAATACAGTTGGTAACAGAGCATTTAACCCTTACACCACTATTTTAATTTTTTGTCGTCTGCTGTGTATTTTATATTTTCCATGTTTATCATAAAAACATGCTTTGACAGAACTGTAGAATAATCTACAACATGCTTTGATTGCACTTCAGAATCATTTCCATCGGAAATGAATCTGAAGTGCTGTCAAAACATATTGTTATTGAGAAATAAGGCAAGATATAAAAGAAACAGCAGACGACAACTGTTGAGTGTAGCGGTCTAAGGGTTAACTGTAAATTTGTATCAGTTTTCTGAATGTATATGTCCCTATGTGTGACATGGAAACAGAAAGTAAACATAAAACGAAATACTTATGGGTGCTGCGATCTTAATCCGCTAGCAAGTTTCTGTAGCTTTATATTGATCTATACCGTCTTCCAGAGGAACGATGGGGGTGTTTCTTTGACTGAATAACGAACAGTGTAGATTCAGTTCAGACTGATTCAGTGGAACTGTGCAGATGCACAGGCTGATCTGGAGCTACACTGGTCGCATAGACCATACGCCCCATTTCTCCAGTCACAGCCACATATACAGTGTTATAAACATATTATAAAGCATTATTACTGCACATAAAACAATTGAATACAGAGAATAAATTGTTGTCTCCGTTAACTTTTGAGGTAACACAGTTATCGCCCCTGATGTGAAAGGTGGCAATTCACATTTTACATAAAAACTACAAGAATGCCAATCAGTAACACATACAGTTATGTAAATTAATTTATTTTGCCCAAAAAATGTCACATCTAAAGAATGTACGAAAAACAATTATCTATATATTACAACCTGGGCTGTACCATATTTCACCAACATTTCAAAGTATACTTTTCCAGCAAAGTATACTTTGAGGGAGAAATTTTCAATTTTAGGATACATTTATTAATTTTTATTATACTGATTTTATTACATTATCACAGCCTTTTTGGCTGTGATAATGTAGTAAATTCATTATAACAATTCTGCATACTTTTAATCATCAACTATATGCAGTCGTTAGATCTATATGAAATAATGCATTTCGGGAAAGATAAATGATTACTCCGTCAAAGTATACTTTGCTAGAAAAGTATACTTTGCAATTTTGGTGAAATCGGCTACTGGTTTAACTTTAACACTTAGACCGCTACACACGACAATTGTCATCTACTGTTGCTATTATATCTTGCCTTATGTCTCAATAAAAACATGGTTTGACAGCACTTCAGAATAATTTCCAATGGAAATGAGTCTGAAGTGCTGTCAAAGCAAATTATAAATTACTCTAAAGTGTTGTCAAAGCATGTTTTTGATGATAAAAATGGAACACAGAAAATAAACAGCAGACGAAAAAAACGTAAGATAGCGGTTTAAGGGTTAAAGGCTTTTAGGCATTGCAAAAGTGACAAAATGGTCGAGCAGGATTTTAGAGCATAACATTGCTAAGTCATTCAATCAGAACAAGTGGATCCCTAACCTTGATGAGTGGGTGGTTTGTGGCTAATTTATAATGGTGAAATGGTAATGGTAGAATGTGTAATGGTGTAATTGTAAATGTGGAATAGTAATGGTGGAATTTTAATCGTGGAATTGTAATGGAGGAATTGTAATGATGGAATGGTAATGGTGGAATTGTAATGGAGGAATGGTAACGATGGAATGGTAATGGTGGAATGGTAATGGTTGAATGGCAATGATGGAATGGTAATGGTGGAATGGTAATGGTGGCATTGTAATGGTGGAATAGTAATGGTGGAATGGTAATGGTTGAATGGTAATGATGGAATGGTAATGGTGGAATGGTAATGGTGGAATGGTAATGGTTGAATGGCAATGATGGAATGGTAATGGTGGAATGGTAATGGTGGCATTGTAATGGTGGAATAGTAATGGTGGAATGGTAATGGTTGAATGGTAATGATGGAATGGAATGGAATGGTGGAATGGTAATGGTGGCATTGTAATGGTGGAATGGCAATGGTGGAATGGTAATGGTTGAATGGTAATGATGGAATGGTAATGGTGGAATGGTAATGGTGGCATTGTAATGGTGGAATGGCAATGGTTGAATGGTAATGGTGGAATGGTAATGGTGAAATGGTAATGATTGAATCGTAATGGTGGAATTTGTAATGGTTAAATGGTAATTGTAGAAAGTTTAATGGTGTAATTGTAAATGTGGAATAGTAATGGTGGAATTGTAATGGTGGAATTGTAATGGTGGAATGGTAATGGTGGAATGGTAATGGTTGAATGGTAACGATGGAATGGTAATGATGGAATGGTAATGGTGGCATTTTAATGGTGGAATGGCAATCGTGGAATGGTAATGGTGGAATTGTAATGGTGGAATTGTAATGGTGGAATGGTAATGGTGGAATGGTAATAGTAGAATGATAATGGTGGAATTGTAATGATGGAATTGTAATGGTGGAATTGTAATGGTGGAATGGTAATGGTGGAATTTTAATCGTGGAATTGTAATGGAGGAATTGTAATGGTGGAATGGTAATGGTGGAATTGTAATGGTGGAATGGTAACGATGGAATGGTAATGGTGGAATGGTAATGGTTGAATGGTAATGATGGAATGGTAATGGTGGAATGGTAATGGTGGCATTGTAATGGTGGAATAGTAATGGTGGAATGGTAATAGTGGAATTGTAATGTTGGAATGGCAATGTTGGATTGGTAATGGTGGAATTATAATGGTGGAATGGTTATGCTGGAATTGTAATAGTGGAATGGTTATGCTTGAATGGTAATGGTGGAATTTGTAATGGTGGAATGGTAATGGTGGCATTGTAAAGGTGGAATATCAATGATGGAATGGTAATGGTGGAATTGTAATGGTAGATTTGTTGGTTTGTTTATTAGTCTTTAACGGCCTATCATCAGCTAATGTCATGTAAGGCCGGGCAAACGGGTTCGATTCCATTTTAACCTGCTGCATTGGGGGAAAAATCTCAAAATCGGAACGGAAAATATACATCGAGAACAAATGTATTCAGCCCTAACATTAGAATAACCTCACCTGGTGCCAGGTCCATACCACACCAAGTCACTTGGCCCCTTCGCCTAAAATAGGATCACGAATATCATAATACTCACATAAGATTCAACTGTCACGTACAAAATGCGAAAGACGTATGTGAGGGCCAAACTAGGTCTCCAGTCGAGATTCCGGTAAGGTTGAACCCCGATCGTTAAATTCCCCATCGCGTGCTCCCACCTACCACCCACTGTAATGGTGGAATGGTAATGGTGGAAAGATAATGGTAGAATTTGGAATGGTGGAATTCTAATGATGGAATTTTAATGGTGGAATTGTAAGGGTGGAATTTGTAATGGTGGAATGGTAATGGAGGAATGGTAATGATGGAATTGTAATGGTGGAATGGTAATGGTGGAATCGTAATGGTGGAATGATAATGGTGGAATGGTAATGGTGGAATTGTAATGGCGGAATGGTAATGATGGAATTGTAATGATGGAATGGTAATGGTGGAATAGTAATGGTGGAATTATAATGGTCGCATGGTAATGGTGGAATTGTAATGGTGGAATGGTATGGTGAAATGGTAATGGTGGAATCGTAATGGTGGAATTATAATGGTGGAATGGTAATGCTGGAATGGTAATGGTGGAATAGTAATGGTGGAATGGTAATGATGGAATTTTAATGGTGGAATGGCAATGGTTGAATCGTAATGGTGGAAGTGTAATGGTGGAATGGTAATGGTGGAATGGTAATGGTGAAATGGTAATCATGGAATCGTAATGGTGGAATTTGTAATGGTGAAATAGTAATGGTAGAATGTGTAATGGTGCAATTAAAAATGTGGAATACTAAAGGTGGAATTGTAATGGTGGAAATGTAATGGAGGAATTGTAATGTTGAAATGGTAATGGTGGAATAGTAATGGTTACATGGTAACGATGGAATGGTAATGGTGTAATGGTAATGGTTGAATGGTAATGATGGAATGGTAATGGTGGAATTGTAATTGTGGCATTGTAATGGTGGAATGGCAATGGTTGAATGGTAATGGTTGAATGGTAATGATGGAATTGGTAATGGTGAATAGTAATGGTGGCATTGTAATGGTGGAATGGCATGTGGAACTGGTAATGGAATGGTAATGGTGAACTAGGTGAATGGTATTGGTGAAATGGTAATGATTGAATCGTAATGGTGGAATTTGTAATGGTTACATGGTAATTGTAGAAAGCTTAATTTTGTAATTGTAAATGTGGAATAGTAATGGTGGAATTGTAATGGTGGAATTGTAATGGTGGAGTGTTAATGGTGGAATTGTAATGGTGGAATGGTAACGATGGAATGGTAATGGTGGAATGGTAATGGTGGCATTTTAATGGTGGAATGGCAATCGTGGAATGGTAATGGTGGAATTGTAATGGTGGAATTGTAATGGTGGAATGGTAATCGTTAATTGTAATGGTGGAATGGTAACGGTGGAATGGCAATGGTCGAATGGTAATGTTAGAATGGTATTGGTGGAATGTTAATGATGGAATGGCAATGGTAGAATTGTAATGGAGGAATACTGATGGTGCAATTGTAATCATGGAATGGAAATGTGTAATGGTGAAATGGTAATGGTGGAAATGTAATTGTGGAATGGTAATAGTAGAATGGTAATGGTGGAATTGTTATGGTGGAATTGTAATGGTGGAATGGTAATGGTGGAATTGTAATGGTGGAATGGTAATGGTGGAATGGTAATGGTGGAATGTTAAAGGTGGAATGGTAATGGTTGAATGGTAATTGTGGAATGGTAATGGTGGAATGGTAATGGTGGAATTGTAATGGTGGAATGGTGATGGTGGAATGGTAATGGTGGAATGCTAAAAGGTGGAATGGTAATAGTAGAATGGTAATGGTGGAATTGTAATGGTGGAATTATATTGGTGGAATTGTAATGGTGGAATGGTAATGATATAATGGTCATGGTGGAATGGTAATGGTGGAATGGTAATGGTGGAATGTAATGGTGTAATGGTATTGGTGGAATTGTAATGATGGAATGGTAATCGTTAATTGTAATGGTGGAATGGTAACGGTGGAATGGCAATGGTCGAATGGTAATGTTAGAATGGTATTGGTGGAATGTTAATGATGGAATGGCAATGGTAGAATTGTAATGGAGGAATACTGATGGTGCAATTGTAATCATGGAATGGAAATGTGTAATGGTGAAATGGTAATGGTGGAAATGTAATTGTGGAATGGTAATAGTAGAATGGTAATGGTGGAATTGTTATGGTGGAATTGTAATGGTGGAATGGTAATGGAGGAATTGTAAAGTGGTGGAATGGTGATGGTGGAATGGTAATGGTGGAATGGTAATAGTAGAATGGTAATGGTGGAATTCTAATGGTGGAATTGTAATGGTGAACTTGTAATGGTGGAATGGTAATGGTGGAATTGTAATGGTAGAATAGTAATGGTGGAATGGTAATGGTGGAATGGTAATAGTTGAATGGAAATGGTGGAATTGTAATGGTGGAATTGTAATGGTGGAATTGTAATGGTGGAATGGTAATGGTGGAATGGTAATAGTAGAATGGTAATGGTGGAATTGTAATGGTGGAATTGTAATGGTGGAATTGTAATGGTGGAATGGTAATGGTGGAATTGTAATGGTGGAATGGTAATGGTGGAATGGTAATGGTGGAATGTTAAAGGTGGAATGGTAATGGTTGAATGGTAATTGTGGAATGGTAATGGTGGAATGGTAATGGTGGAATTGTAATGGTGGAATGGTCATGGTGGAATGGTAATGGTGGAATGCTAAAAGGTGGAATGGTAATAGTAGAATGGCAATGGTGGAATTGTAATGGTGGAATTATATTGGTGGAATTGTAATGGTGGAATGGTAATGATGTAATGGTCATGGTGGAATGGTAATGGTGGAATGGTAATGGTGGAATGTAATGGTGTAATGTAATGGTGTTGGTGGAATTGTAATGATGGAATGGTAATCGTTAATTGTAATGGTGGAATGGTAACGGTGGAATGGCAATGGTCGAATGGTAATGTTAGAATGGTATTGGTGGAATATTAATGATGGAATGGCAATGGTAAGAATTGTAATGGAGGAATACTGATGGTGCAATTGTAATCATGGAATGGAAATGTGTAATGGTGAAATGGTAATGGTGGAAATGTAATTGTGGAATGGTAATAGTAGAATGGTAATGGTGGAATTGTTATGGTGGAATTGTAATGGTGGAATGGTAATGGAGGAATTGTAAAGGTGGAATGGTGATGGTGGATTGGTAATGGTGGAATGGTAATAGTAGAATGGTAATGGTGGAATTCTAATGGTGGAATTGTAATGGTGAACTTGTAATGGTGGAATGGTAATGGTGGAATTGTAATGGTAGAATAGTAATGGTGGAATGGTAATGGTGGAATGGTAATAGTTGAATGGAAATGGTGGAATTGTAAAGGTGGAATTGTAATTGTGGAATTGTAATGGTGGAATGGTAATGGTAGAATTGTAATGGTTGAATGGTGATGGTGGAATGGTAATGGTGGAATGGTAATGGTGGAATGGTAATCGTGGAATGGTAATTTGTAATGGTGGAATGGTAATGGTGGAATTGTAATGGTGGAATGGTGATGGTGGAATGGTAATGGTGGAATGGTAATGGTGGAATGGTAATATTAGAATGGTAATGGTGGAATTGTAATGGTGGAATGGTAATGGTGAAATGTTAATTGTTGAATAGTAAGGGTGGAATGGGAATGATGGAATGGTACTGGTGGAATGGTAATGATGGAATGGTAATGGTGGAATGGTAATGGTGAAATGGTAATGGTGGAATGCTAATGGTGAAATTGGAATTGTGAAATGGTAATGGTGGAATGGTAATTGTGGAAATGGTGGAAATGGTGGAATGGTAATGGTGGAATGGTAACGATGGAATGGTAATGGTTGAATGTTAATGTTGGAATTGTAATGGTGGAATTATAATGGTGGAATGGTAATGTGTAATGGTTAAATTGTAATGGTGGAATGGTAATTGTGGAATGCTAATGGTGGAACTGTAATTGTGGAATTTTAATGGTGTAACTGTAATGGTGGAATGGTAATGGTGGAATTGGAATTGTGAAATGTTAATGGTGGAAAGGTAATGGTAGAATGGTAATGGTGGAATTGTTATTGATGGAATGGTAATGGTTGAATTGTAATGGTGGAATTGTAATAGTGGAATTGTAATGGATGGTGGAATTATAATGGTGGAATGGTGATGATGAAATGGTAATGGTTGAATGGCAATGGTGGAATTGTAATCTTAGAATGGAAATATGGAATGGTGAAATGGTAATGGTGGAATGGTAATGGTGGAATATTAATGGTGAAATGGTAATGGTGGAATGGTAAAGGTGGAATTGTAATGGTGGAATTTTAATGGTGTAACTGTAATGATGGAATTGTAATGTAGGAATAGTAATGGTTGAATTGTAATCAAGAAATGGTAATGTGTAATGGTGGAATGGTAATGGTGGAATTGTAATGGTGGAATGGTAACGGTGGCATGGTAATGTGTAATGGTGGAATAGTAATGTGTAATGGTGGAATGGTAATGATGGAATTGAAATGCTGTGATGGGAATAGTGGAATAGTTATGGTATAATATGTAACGGTGGAATTGTAATGGTGGAATTTTAATGGTAGAATGGTAATGCTGGAATGGTAGTGCTGGAATGATAATGGTGGAATTGTAATGGTGGAATGGTAGCGGTGGAATTGCAATGGTGGAATGGTAATTTTGCAATGTTGTAATGGTGGAATTGTAATGGTGGAATGGTGATTATGGTATGGCAATAGTGGAATGGTAATGGTGGAATGGTAATGGTTGAATTGCAATGGTGGAATGGTAATGTTGGAATTTGTAATAGTGGAATTGTAATGGTGGAATGGTAATGATGGAATGGTAATAGTGGAATGGTAATGGTGGAATGGTAATGGTGGAATTGTAATTATAGAATGGTAATGGTGGAATGGTAATGGTGGAATGGTAATGGTGGAATGGTAATGGTGGAATGGTAATGGTGGAATGGTAATGGTAGAATGGTAATGGTGAAATGATAATGATGGAATAGTAATTGTGGAATTGTAATCGTGGAATGGTAATGGCAGAATGGTAATGGTGGAATGGTAATGATGGAATGGTAGTGGTGGAATGGTAATGGTTGAATGATAAGGGTGGATTCTAATTGTTGAATTATAATGGTGGAATGGTGATCATGGAATGGTAATTGTGGAATGGTAATGGTGGAATGGTAATGGTGGAATTGTATTCGTGGAATGGTAATGGTGGAATGGTAATGAAGGAATGGTAATAGTGAAATGGTAATGGTGGAATGGTAATGATGGAATGGTAGTGGTGGAATGGTAATGGTTGAATGGTAATGGTGGAATTGTAATGATAGAATTATAATGGTGTAATGGTGATCATGGTATGGTAATGGTGGAATAGTAGTGGTGGAATTGTATTCGCGGAATGGTAATGGTGGAATGGTAATGGTGGAATGGTAATGATGGAATGGTAATAGTGGAATGGTAATTATGGAATGGTAATGGTGGAATTGTAATTGTAGAATGGTAATGTTGGAATGGTAATGGTGCAATGGTAATGGTGCAATGGTAATGGTAGAATGGTAATGGTGGAATGGTAATGATGGAATGGTAGTGGTGGAATGGTAATAGTTGAATGGTAATGGTGTAATTGTAATGGTAGAATTATAATGGTGGAATGGTGATCATGGAATGGTAATGGTGGAATGGTAATGGTGGAATTGTATTCGTGGAATGGTAATGGTGGAATGGTAATGGTGGAATTGTAATGGAGGAATTGTAATGGTGAAATGGTAATGGTTGAATGGTAATGGTGTAATTGTAATGGTAGAATTATAATGGTGGAATGGTGATCATGGAATGGTAATGGTGGAATGGTAATGGTGGAATTGTAATGGAGGAATTGTAATGGTGAAATGGTAATGGTGGAATGATAATGGTAGAATTGTAATGGTGGAATGGTAATGATGGAATTGTAGTGTTGCAATGGTAATGGTGGAATGGTAATGGTGGAATTGTAATGGAGGAATTGTAATTGTGGAATGGTAATGGTGGAATGGTAATGGCGAAATGGTAATGGTGGAATTGTAATTGTGGAATGGTAATGTTGGAATTGTAATCGTGGAATGTTAATCGTGGAATGGTCATAATGGAATTATAATTGTGGAATTATTATTGTGGAATTGTAATGGTGAAATGATAGGTAGATTATTGTAATGCATTTTGTATGCCAATTTAACACATATGAGACCCGCCTCTGCGTTTCATTAAATACGTTTACAAAATTTACAATATATTTCATAAGTAAAGTAAAACGTTGACAAAATTTTCAGAGTACATGCGGAATTATATTTTGCCAACGTTTGAATCTATTTACGGAAAATATTGTAAATTTTGTAAACGTATTTATCGCATCGCCAGTGACAGTTTGAATTCATCTTCGGAATAGAAAATACACTCGCAGGTGTGATAAATTCAATGGTATGTGTACGGAACCCCGCAATAACAATTCTTTCACTCAATTTAACAATTTATTCCCTCGAATTAATAATTCGTTCCATCGAATTGACAACCCACTAAATAACAATTTGTTCCCTCAATTTAACAATTCGTTCCCTCGAATTAATAATTCGTTCCAACGATATAGCAATTCTGTTCCCACTAAATGATGATTGTTATATCGTGGGAACAAACTGTTACTTCGTGGGAACGAATTGTTAAATTGAGGGAACGAATTGTTAATTCGTGAGAACGAATTGTTAATTCGTGGGAACGATTTGTTAAATTGTTGGAACGAATTGTTTTTACGTGGGAACGAATTAATAAAAAATAATTCTACGTCCCCTGCGGGGCTCCGTATATGTGAGACATGCAGAGTATTGGGGTTTGCAATGGAATTTCCGAACTGTACCCGCCTATTCATGTCAGTCGAGGTCAGACAGATAAGTCTTGTGAGTTTGCATACGTTCTATAATACATTGCATATATGGATGATTTTACATAAGTGTACATGATATTCATTAAACGAGTTTACTGATTTCATAAGAAACGAGGCTACGCCGCTTTTTCAAACGGGTGTATAATAAAAACTAAAATGCCGGAATTAGGGGAGCATCGAATGTATAGCTACCGGTCGTCGTTGTCGTCGTCGTTGTCGTCGCTGTTGTTGACGTAGTTGTCGACATACTTTGAGTCGTTGATTCGGTCCCCGACACTCCCACACCTGACGCGTCTGTCGAACAAATACAGCAAATATGTGTTGAAGATTCCCAAACGAAACAAATTCAAATGAATGAAAGACGATCGTTTTGTACAACGATATGCATAGAAATTACATTTTCCTTAATGAAAACTCGACGTTCCCACACCGAAGTTGTCGGTAGAGGAGGGTTTTTTAATTTAACTCTTGCCAAACTGTCGTCATTTGTCAATACAAGCAATACACGTATTACTGTATTTGTAATACTTGCTATACTTGCTATATACAAGGTGCATGATCACGTGGTTACAACAACAACACCAATGAATGAACGTGTTGAAAGCGCGCCCACTCCAAGTATTATTTGATATTTCTTTAAAAACTGATTTTGATGAAATATGACGCAGCAAACGAGTCTTCATCAGCTGCATTTGATGGTGACGGGTGTTCGACATATATTTATGTAGTTTTTGCTTTAATTTGTTTAAACGTGTCACGTTTTCTAATTATAAAACGAAAACGATGTCAAAACGATATGTAAACGATAGAAAATCGCTCGTTTGTGGAACCGAGAACAAATCCGGCATGTACATGTAATACATGTACATGTAACAACGAACTTCGATGGATATACAGTATACACTCGTTACCTCCCATTCTCTTAAGTAAAACTACTGATAACTCAAAGTAAAATTCTTGATCCCAAGCACAAGTTGTCCTATATAATAACTCTCGTTAAGTAAAAGTATTTTCCTCAAGTTCTCTGGGGTCAATTTCACTACACTTCGTACAATAACCTGTACCATATTTCACCAACATTACAAAGTATACTTATCTAGCAAAGATTAATTTGAGGGAGAAATTTTCAATTTAATGATACATTTATTAATATTTATTATACTGAATTTATTACATTATCAGAGCCATTTTGGCTGTGATAATGTGATAAATTCAGTATAATAAGTCTGCATACTTTTAATCATCAAATATATGCAGTCGTTTGATTTATCATGTCTATATGAATTAATGCATTTCGGGGGAAAAAATGATTACTCCCTCAAAGTATACTTTGCTACAATTGTTTATGGAAAATGAGTCATAAGTAAATGACCTTCACATTTAATTGGGATTATGCAGAATTGTTTGAAATGATGTTGGTAATGCATCAGCCAAAAAATGAAAGCAGCATTCTGTTAAGTGCACAGTACGATAATAATTTCAGGCCGATTTTCATATTTTCTGATGTATATGTGATGGGCAAAACTAACATAGATACTGCTATGTCACCCTCACCATTCAGTGTCAGAACAAAGCTATAACTCATAGTAAAGTTTAACGTCCCGGCAACAGTTACGGTCATATAGAGACGGGACCATAGTTTACAGTCTCATCCGACAGACCAGTGAGATGGACTACTATGAAAGTATTGTTGATGCCTAATGCGATGTTTGAACCCACAACCTCTGGATTGAAAGTCGTGTGTTCTAACCCCTAGGCCACAACCAATCCCAGCTATAAATTATAATATGATTGTTGACCTACATCTGATAGTGATACCTTGTAGGTTCTACATGCTCCTGGGTCTGTATTATTCCACACATTCTCAACATTTGAACGCAAACCAAACAGACTGATTGGTCAAAGTTGAGCAACGCTCATGTTCAACCAATCAACTGCTGGATCTTGAGTACGAGATTAGACTACATGATACTGTTGATATTCTTGCTTACCACATGTTACGGTAGCACCAGCTGCACAGACGACTACTGGACCACCGGCACTTGTAGTAATCCCACACGAGTATGTATAGCCGCCATCAGGTACTATGTTCGTGGATATCCAGGTCAGAATGAAGTGGCCTATGTATGCTGTACTACTCTCACTGCGTGTTGTACCAGTCTAGCAAAATATAATAGCAGTTGAAAAATATATGGATTACAGAACGTTTTGTGTTTGGTTTTGTCTTCAGATATTTTGTCTTCAGGTACAGCAATCTTGTGTCAAGGACTTTCAGTGTTACTGGATAGATATACATGTATATGGGGATAGTCTACATATAATATATTCCATGATCACAACATGGTAAGCTTCAGTTCAATTATTTTTCATATTAAATTCCATGCATGATGTTGTGTTGAACAGACTTTAAAAAGTTACTCATAGACAGATATGTCTCACAAACGTTTACTTGAACTCGTAATTGTTACTGTGACTGGAGAAAATGGGCTTATCTGATTTGCGACCCGATCAGAATAGCATACTATTGTAGCCTGATAACGATCTATGTTGCTAGTTAGAAGCATGAAGTGTGTGTTCATTGATGGAATGGCGGATGCACAGGTTGATCTGGATCTACACTGTTTTCCATTTCATCAGTGAAACACCCGCATGGAATGCCGATGTCGTTGTCGCAGATACCATCACTTGAGTTGCGATGTCACATGTTCGCACCAAATGACTGCTTATATAGGCTTAATTATTCTTGGGAATCCCTATATTGCTATGAAACACAAACTCAACTACAAATGTGGCATGTCATCACATGAATGCCCCACGTTGACAGCCCAAGAAAACAAGGGCACATTTGAAAACACAAAGGGCTGGAGGATCGTGGATTTTTCACAGCATGACAGAGTACCATCAGAGAAATGCATGTATGAATCATGAAGCAGTTACGTTACAGGAAACAGAAATTAAAATAAATTCACAATATCGTTAAGATTGTGACGGACATACAAACGCCGGTAATGCTATATACCCTCCTCAACATTCGGTGGTTGGGTCATAGCAATGTTAGATTATGTGTTATGAACGAACAAATGGATGAACAAACAAACGGCCCAGTGGATGAACATATGGACGGCCGGACGCAGCAGACTAAAACTATACACCCATTGGCATACTTTGTTATGGCCGGGGTATGATAATTTGTTTGTTTGTTTGTTTGTTGGGGTTTAACGGCCTATCAACAGCTAAGGTTATTTAAGGCTGAGTCATTGGGTTTAGAACTAAGTCCCATATATTACCTGTGCAAGATAATGTACATGTTCAGTACATGTAAAAATGGGGGTAAAATCCCAAATTCAGAAGTGAATATTTACAATAAAAATGCTGTATATTCGGCCCTGAAATCAGAATAATCCTGATATGATGCCAAGTCCTGGCCATACCAGAATCACTTGGCCCCGCCCAAAAGCAGTAGGATCAGTAATAATCGTACTACTTTTATAATGGGCAATAACCCAATTCGGCTCCCAGGTAACAAAAGAGCCAAGATAAAAACGTACCTGAGGGTCGCGTTCGACGACCAACAACCCACCGTTATGATAAACGTTCTGAACACTAAATGATTTGGAGAAAAAGCATTAGCTAGAATAATTTTTCTAATAAGAATGGAGAATCACCATATTAATGAATGTAATGGAATGGTGTTTAAAGGCCCACACAATAGTATCATTTAGGGCCAAGCAATGTTGAGGAAGAATAACAATACTAGTAACATAGTATGTTAGATGTGGTAGGCAATCACATGATTAGGGTAACAAATATTAATATGATGACATAAAAATGAACACCATGTATATTGGATACAAGAAATATCAACACATTACAAGCAGACAAACAGAAATAATGGAAAATTTACCTCCATGTTAAATTGCAAAATAAATCTGCAACTCTTGCAAAAGCATTCATTGGTATAGACAGACCAGAGTGCATGCACTCATGGAAATGCCAATTCACAATGTAACTTCATTAGTGTAACAGATCAATACAATATGGACCTTATGGGATTCAAAGTTGTAAAATGTGCATTTCAGTAAAATTAGATGTACTTACCACTGTAGTCCCGCCACTATCAGTAACCGTAAACGACAGTGATGTTGTTGGTAAATCTGGGTACACCTGGTCCACTGTTATAGCTATCTCATTATTGGCACATACAGCCACAGGGGTGAGGTCATAGCCTGTAAACATACATCATTAATCGTTTCACCCCTAAATATCAATCATTGTTATTTTTTGAATATTTCATTTAAGCCGCGGGTCAATATATAAGAATCTGGCACCTCGTGATTATTTTTCTTTTTTGGTTTTGTATTATTTTGGGCTTTACGTATGCGTGCAATGTCTTTTCAGATATGTTCAAGAACATTTCAAGATCATTCAAAATCTAGACAAAAACATGGTAAATGTACAATAAAACTGAGGAATTAAGCGGCATCGTAGCAATCATATAGCAGTGTTGAATTCATGCTGTATTAAATGAACATTTTCCATAACTTTGATATTAAATTAGACAACAATAGCAGAACTTCAATAATATTAGTAAATACAAATGTATTACCTTTATAATAGTTATTTACCTTTTTTATGTGCGTCTTGACCATCCATATTAATTATCACATTGATTAAATTGTCAATCACAATTCCTATCTATGCAATTATACAAGTCATAGATCTCCAGAAATCAAAAGTATTGAATGGCATTAATTTTTATAAACATATAACTGTCCCAATCGGAGAATTGATAATTAATCCTCTAACACTAGTACATAAAGGTACATGTAGGCACAGTAGGCACAACATATTCTTTTAAAATAGGAATTAAATAGAACAGAATAGAATAATCGTTTATTGCTTAAGCAATGCTGGCTCTTGAGCACAATAGTAATTAACAAACATACAGGCAACATGACAATGCAAGCAAGATGACAGACAGTGGACATGAAAAGTATTGTATGTGTACACTAAATGGAAGTTTTGTAAATACAAAGTTGCAATGAGAGAGAGAGAGAGAGATAAGTGTATACAGTTGTAATTGTGTCACTATTCCACCAGTTCTAAAATATTCAAGTGCCTGCTCTACGTATATAATCATTTTAATAGTAATATTTATTTTACTGATAGTGACTCACGGTGGTATCAGGCTATTTTCATATGCAAATGAGGCATGATATTTTTTAATGATTTATGCTAATTAAATGTGTCACATAAAAAATAATATTTTCTACAAATTATAATGTACAATTTATGATCATTGCACATCAAACAAGAAATGTGGCCTGTCAGCACACGAATGCCTCCGGTGGCAGATTGGAGATACTGTGGCAAACTTAATTAACCAAAATAATAAGTATTCACAAGCACATTTATGAAGGTCAAAAGGTCAAGGTCATATTAAGGGCAGTGTTGATTTGTGGCATTTGTCCACAAATGTGATGTCCTTGAATATTAAAGTAATCCATCAAGGAATATAGAAGTTCTGACAGAATTGAGAAACTCTGGCGAACTTCTTAATGTGGCAAACAGTTCAAAATTGTCAAAGTTAAAAGGTCAAGGTCATATTAAGGACAGCATGCATGTTTGTCTACAAGTATGATATGTTGAAATATTTAAGTAATCCTTCAAGAAATATAGAAGATATGAGATAACTGAGATAATTGAGCAACTCTGGCGAACTTCTTAATGTGGGAATTGTTTTAAAGTTGTCAAGGACAAAAGGTCATATGAGACAAGCCATGTGATTTTGTACCTTCCGAAATCTGCGTAATTACATGAAATACGTTTACAAAATTTACAATATTTTCCGTTTGTGGCGTCAAAAGTTGACAAAACTTTCAGAGTACATGCGGATTTAATGAAATTACGCAGATGACAGAAGGTACAAAATCACATGGCGTGTCTCACATTACGGGCAGCATGGATGTATGGCATTTGTCCACAAGTATGCTGTGTTGAAATATTTAAATAATCCTTCAAGGAATATAGAAGTTATGACTGAATTGAGAAACTCCGACGAACTTCTTAATGTGCCGGACACACAGACACACAGTCCAAATAATATATGTCTCCGGCTCTACCGAGACCGGGAGCGTAACATGAAATACAGAGAATAAATAGTAATGTCCGTTAACATTTTAATTAAACACACTTATCGCCCCTAATACCAATGTGAACATTTACGTCTGATATTAAATGTATAATAATGCCAATCTTTATGTGGGGTAATGGTGAATGAATGTTTAATTTGGCAGAAAATGTCATATCTACAAAATATACAAAACTATCTGTCTCCCTACTATTATAACCTACTGAATGGACATGTACCTTTAAGTAATCGCCGTGATGCATAATTAGACATTAGTTTTTACTAATAATCTTTCAAGAGTGTTGTCACATTCCTGGAGAACACCACATATGTGCACTCAATGAGTTCACTTAGCCAAGCGATGTTATCTATTTGTGTTTTCGGCATTGCAGAACAACTCTGTATAGGGCATCCGATGCTAACCGTTTTTACGAGTTTTCCGGTGATGCATGGATTTGATTTTAACAATTGTGTTTAACGGCTAAGGTCATTTAAAGCCGGGCAAACAGGTTCAACTTGCTGCATTGGGGACAAAATCCCAAAATCAGAACAGAATATTTAGAATAATCTGACCTGTTGCCAGCTGGCACATTATTGATATTTTACTAGTTGCATTGTCTTTATAAATATGTAGTAACCGGATGTAGTACAGTTGTTATGGTCCCGAATGGTCTTGCTAATAAGTTCATCAACCTGGTTAATTAAAATTAGTAGATAAATTGTAAACATGTATTCATGAAACAATGCATAATGTAAGACAAATGATATATTTCACACTATTGAGAGCCATCTCAATTTGACGCAAACAAATAACTAAGCGTTTGCGCACAAATGTGAAGGTAAAAAACGTCAAGGTCAAATGCTTACATGTGTCCAAACATTGAAGCAATCCATCAAGTAATGTATGTTATACGATGATGAAAAAACTTGCACAAATGTTTTGACGCAAAGAAACTGGCTAAGTGTTTCCGCAAAAATTTTGTTATGAACAACCCTTGCCAAGTCGGTCATAAATTTGCGTTTCTTGTACAATGTTTCCAGGCGGAAATCTCGAGAAGGGCTGATTTACAAATGTACTTCACTTTCAATTTTTGACTGAATCAATTACGAATGATAAGTGTTTGATAAATTATGAACTGCAGACAAAACTTTCAATATGTCAGCCAGGTGTTCTGAATACAACGACTTTGTTACATGACAATTATCGAGTGATTACTGATTACCTCAAATGTAATCTGATGTGAAAACATACGACATTGTGTGCTTGATTTAACTCCTCAGGGCGATCCGAGTTTTCACAGGTTATAGATTTGTGGAAGTTTGTGAATTTGTAACCTTTTGGGACACATTTTACTGGCTGTTCAGCGTGTTTTTTTTATGATTTTGTTGCAAATTTATATACCGTTGGCCGGAGTAGGGAAGTGACCGTTTGAGAGAGGTCAAATAACGTTATAACGGGGAGAATTCAAACTTACCGTTGCTGAGGTTACCATTGTAGGTATAGCAGGGTCATATTTTGCCCATTTCCACTATTGTTTATCTTTTCGCATTCGTAGGACAATCATTGTCTCCCTTTGACTATTAGCCGTAGGCAAGCGCCAGTTTGATAAACTGCGCATGCTCATTTGAGTGAGTTATTTTCAGTTCGTGATTTTCCACTGTCAGACACTTGCTGAGTTCTTTCCATATTGACCAGACGTCTTTATTCTTCTTAAATAGGTAAGCAACTGGTTCTTGTAATGTCTTGTCGTGTTTAGCATTTCTATCGGTTTAATCTACATTGGGTGTGAGTCGCGTTGCAATTTGTAATTGGTTTTAAAATGCATTGAAACGTGTGTTTACAAACGCAGTGTTCCCAAAATTGCGGTCTATTTGATTACTTGCACACATCGCGGAATCACTATCGATTGTTGCATGACACTTAACAGCTCTAATTCATTACAGTACCCTCTACCGTCATTGAGAAAGCCGAGTGCGGATGGATTGATCACCCAGATTTACTAGTTGGTAGGTATTTACATGTAAACTGTAATGTTACTTAATGTTTGCTAATATTTAATTTGAATATACAGTCATTCCATTCATTGTTCATTACCCATCAGATGTATAAGCCGGTCAGCACTATATAATTAGTACGCCATATAATCTGTGTCAATGGACTGTAAAGCATCATTCCATTTGGTTATCTAATCCTTGTCAATGGACCGTTAACCGCAATTGCATTCCGTTAATTAATTGGTTATACCGCCACCCAGATCAGACATGTAATTCTGAGGTACCCCATGTTTACATTGCAAATAGACCAGTCCATGTTTTAATATATTAAAGGTGTAATTTCACGGACCTATTCAGAATAAGCACCGACACCTTTTCCACTTGAAATTGACAATCAAATGTATATTTAGCGGGTTAATACTGTTCGCTCGTGTCAGTCATTTGACACTCATACCTTTAATATATATTGTATTGTTATATTTGCATCTGTATTGTATTGCCTATTTGTGTGTGTGCCGGTGTGTTCTATAGGCTATTTTTAATACTTAATACTTAGGATTTATTCTGTACTTTTGTATTACTGAGTGATGACAGTTCATACAGGACCGTTAATACCCGGACTAATCGTTACACGAAAGTTCCTGGCTTCCTGCCATGTCGGACACATACGTTTATTACTGGTTTACACACGCAACACATAGTTTAATTGATGTGATATAAACCGGTAGAACTTGCAACTTTCTCAAGGTTTATTAGTTTCCATCACAAGTGGGAAGAGCCCGAAAAGTTACATAGGGATAAACTATATTTGTAAAACATGAATATGCCCCGATGACATAGTTGACTCTAACTAGTGATAGGGTATGAAAAAAATACTTTAAATTTACACAAATTTCAAAATCATTTGAAAAAGTCTTTATGACGTAAGAAAATGGCTAAGTGTTTCAGCACCATTTTGAAGGTCACAAAGGTAAAGTTCATGTCATTGGTGGTACGACTGTGTCACACATATAACGTGTCCAAATATTAAAGCAAATCTTCAAGTAATATTGTAGATAATACATGATGGAAAAACTCTTACAAACTTTTCGATGTAACAAAATGGCTAAGTGTTTCAGCACCATTTCAAAGCTCATAAAGGTCAAGTTCATGTCATTGGTAGTGCGATTGCGTCATACATGTTCATGTCAATGAACTGTCCAAATATTAAAGCATTCCTTCAAGTAATATTGTAGATATTACATGATGGAGAAACTCTTACAAACTTTTTGACGTAAATGTATGGACGCACGGACGGACGGACGGAGCCTCAAGAGTAACGCAATGTCCCTCTTGCTATCACATAGGGGCCATACGATGAGAAAGTGAATGGGTTTAACGTCCCATCAACAGCTAAGGTCATATAAAGATGGGACCACATTTTAAAGTATTATCTGAAAGACCACTGGGATGGAAACACTATGAAAGGTTACTGTTGTTTAACGGCCTATCAACAGCTAAGGTCATGTAAGGCCGGGCCAACGGGTACGATCTCATATTTAACCTGCTACAAAATCAGAACGGACTATCTACTTCGAGCAAAAATATTGTATATTAAGCCCTGAAATTAGAATAACCTGATCTAGTGCCAGGTCCATACAACACCAAAGCCACTGGGACCCTTCCCATAACAGTTATATGATTACTCATACAAGGGGTATAACCAGATTTAACCCTCACATACAATAATGCCCAAGACGTATGTGAGGATCAAACCAGGTCTCCGGTCGGGATTCCGATAAGGATGAATCCCGATCGTTAATTACCAATCGCATGCTACTACCTGCCACCCACTATGAAAGTATTGTTGATGCTTAAGGCTTAAGGCGAGGTTTGAACCCACAACCTCCGGATTGGAAGTCATGTGTTCTAGGCCATCCAGGGCGGTGGCCAATACCGGAGGTTGAACTGTATTAGCATTTCAGAAGAAAGTTAATCATCAAGTTTCAAACCTCTACACATTACAGTTTAAATGTTATTAACTTACAAGAAATGTGATGGACCACTTTTATTCTTCAAAAGGAGGACCTGAAAATACTTACACGTATATGGCATATGGACATATATACTTGGCGCAGAAGGACCATATGAGCATCTGTAAGAATCTACATCGGTAAGTCCAAAATCGTTGATGGCTAATGTAAAACTGGTAGCAGAGATGTCCGTGGGAAATGTTTCAACATATTTCGTTGTTGATACACCATCTAAGACTAAAGTAGTTGTACTGCTCTCCCATGATCTAGATGCACTTGCGTCATATGTATCGGTGAAGGTACATGTCAGAATGGGATCACCACATGTTCGTATTTTTGGAACAGATATAGTTGTCGCACCTGTGAAAAACGGAAAACAGTGAAGTATGTCAGGTGATTCCAGACAAGATAAATATTTCTAAAGGATTATGACATTGGGTATGGGGGATATGCACAACAACAACAAGAGTTTCGAAGGTCACAATATACGCCCGCCGAGTTGTAGCCAGAATATAAGGGGCAATAACTCAATGGAAACAGGAAATCAGTAACGTATGTGTTCATAGAATACGGATGCCCCACATATCGCTTTGATAATAAGCGAGGCAAAGATAATCCATGGCTCATTGTCAAAGCAAAAATAGACATTCACTTTGTGCATATACATACCATAAAGAAGCTACATACCAAGCATCAAGCCTCCATCGATACGGTTTAGAAGCTTTGTGAGTTACAAGGCAAAATGGTGAAACTCTAAGTCGAAAAGAGGGAGATAATCCATGACCCGGAGGTCGAATAAAAAATCAAAATAACCTTCGCGCATCTAATCTACTAGGGTTTAAAGTGAAATTGAATGGGTTGAACGTCCCAGCAACAGCTAAGGTCATATAGAGACTGTACCACAGCTTAAAGCCTCATCACAGACCACTGGCATGGAAATACTATGAAAGTAGTTTTGATGCCAAAAGCGAGGTTTGAACTCACAACATCTGGATCGAAAGTCAAGTGTTGTAACCCCTAATCCATAACCCATCGCTAGCTATTAGGGTTTAAACGTTTTACACAAAACAGAGTGAGATAATCCATGATCCGAGGATCAAATCAAAAATCAAAATAAACATTGCGCATCTACTCATCATAAGGAAGCTACATACCAAATTTCCGGTCTGTAGCTAGTACGGTTTAAAATGTTGCGAGTTATAGGTCAAAATTGGGAAATTCTAAGTTAAAAAGTGTAAGATAATCCATGATCTGAGGATCGAATAAAGAATCGAAATAAACTTTGCACATCTACTCATCATAAGGAAGCTACATACCAAATTTCCGGTCTGTAGTTAGTACGGTTTAAAATTTTTACGAGTTACAAAGCAGAATTGGGAAACTCTATGATAAAAAGGGGGCGATAATCCATGATCTGGGGATCGAATAAAAAATTGAAATAAACTTTGCACATCTACTCTTAATAAGGAAACTACATACAATGTACCAAGTTTCAGGTCTGTGGCCAGTACGGTTTAAAAGTTTTAAGAGCTAAAAGGCAAAACTGGGAATTTGTAACTGGAACAGGGTGATATAATCCATGACCCAGGGGTCGAATACAAAATATAAATAAACTCGGCTCATCTACTCATCATAAGCAAGCAAAATACCAAGTTTCAGGTGTGTAGCTATTAGGGTTTAATAGCTTTACGAATTACAAGCAAAAACAATTATAATTCGAAAGTGGGAGATAATTCATGACCCGGGGTCGAATCAAAAATCAAATTAAACTTTGCGCATTTACTCATCATAAGGAAGCTACATACCAAGTTTCAGGTTTGTAGCTAGTACTGTTTAAAATTTTTAACAGTTACAAGGTTGGTGATGGACGAATGGAAGGACGGTCGGACAAGGGTAACACGAAATGCCCCCTGGCGAATGTGGCCCGTCGAACCATGAAGGCTCCGGTGGCAGATTGGATAAACTGTGGCAAAGTTAATTAAGGACCGATTCTATACCTGATCATCCTTTGATTCAAAGATAATTTCTTTGTAAATGTGATAGAATACACGTATAACATATATATGAACACTGCCTCGTTACTGGATCCTATACGGAACATGAAGTGACGAACTCGGCCATCTGTGTCTGTTCAACCCATCAGCAACTTTCACCTCTTCTGGCGTTTGACACAAATCGCAAAATGTGAAGTAAAACATATGATATAATGAACAAATATTTGTTGAGAATTATTGAAAATAATATATGAGCAGCAGACGACAACAATTCAATTCAGCATAGTAAGGGTTAATATGATAGTATTTTGACACGCGGTTATTAATTGAATGGCTCAACACGCGACACGTGAATATTTCATAATTTATATTTACAAGAACTGAATATTTCATAATTTATATTTACAAAAACGTCAAAGGATGACACAAATTTTAGAGTACCTGCGGAATATAATTAATTATGAGTATGAGAAATAATTAATGAAAATATGATTTTTATCACTTCTCCCTATCTTGCCTGGAGGGAGAAGTGACTGCTCCATAAGTTGTTGGCCTAGATTGAACCATGTGTTACTCTGTGCTGCAAGTTTATATCAGTTGTTTACTACTATATGACCAAGAACTTACGTTTACGAAATGCATTGTTAATACAATAGTATTTAGAAGATGTATTTGTGTAAATTTGTCCAAGGATTAAATGGCTAAGTGTTTCAGAACTATTTTGAAGGTCGCAAAGGTGATGTCATCGGTGGTGTGATTGCGTCACACATGTTCAAGTGAACAAACTATCTAAACAGTAAAGAAATCCTTCCCACAATATTGAAGATATTACATGATGGAGACACTCTTACAAACTTTTTGACGTAACAAAATGGCTGTGTTCAGCGACATTTTGAACGTCACAAATGTCAAGGTCGTGTTACTGGTGGCGCGCGCGAGTGTGTGACAAATGTTCAGATGATTGAAGTGTCCAAGTATCGAAGCCATACTTCACGCAATATTGAAGATATTACAGGTTGGAGAAACTCTTATAAACTTTCCGAAGCAACAAAATGGCCAAGTGTTTCAGCGACATTTCGAAGGTGGCAAAGGTCAATGTCATGTTAAGGTCGTGCGTGTGTGTGACAAATGTTCAGGTGATTGAAGTGTCCAAGTATGGAAGCAATCTTTCGCGAACTATTGAAGATATGACACATTGGAGAAACTCTTATAAACATTTCGACACAGCAAAATGGCTAAGTGTTTCAGCGACGTCAATAATGTGACAAATGTCAAGGTCGTGTTAATGGTGGCACGAGTTTATGACAAATGTTCAGGGGATTCAAGTGTCGAAGTATTCACGTGTTCAAGTGTTCACGTAATGTTGAAGATATTACAATGTTGGAGAAACTCTTACAAACTTGTTGACGTAAATTTACACGGACGAACGTGCTATCGCAAAGATGGCATACTTATATTTGTAAAATATGGATATGCCACAGCGGCATACTGGACTCTAGCTGGAGAAACTCTTACAAACTTTTCCACTTTATAAATGTCTAAGTTTCAGCGACATATTGTGTAGGTCGTGTTAATATTGGCGCAAGAGTGTGACAAATGTTCAGGTGATTTAAGTGTCCAAGTATCTAAGCAATCATTTGCATAATAGTGAAGATATCACTTGTTGAAGAAACTCTTACAAACATTTTGACGTAACAAAATGGCTTGTCCAATTATTGAAGATATTACATCTTGGAGAAACACTTACAACAAAGTTTTCGACGTAAATGTACACGAACGGACGGACGGACGAACGGAACCCCATGTACAACGCAATATCCCCCTTGCTATCGCATAGGGGGCGTAAAACTTTGGTTATAACTGACAAAGCGATGCAATATTGTTTGAAGATATTGACACATGATGGCCAAACAACAGAATTTATCAATGCTTATGTCACGTCACTTAAGGCTAAACATAGTTGTTCATCTGCAGAAAGAAATTTGTATTTAACATCATAGAGTGATTGATTTAGTGATTGATTACATAATTAAATGACAATAATTTAATGAATGCACTTTGTGGTATGAACGAAAAAACCTCTCCTAAATCATACCCTATTTTATTCTGATATTGAACATCTAGAAAGGTAGGACATTTGCCATCATTTTCACAATCGGAAGTCAATTATGTACCTTTGGCATCACGGCACAGTTGAAAGTGTGATTTTTGCGGATGATGGTAGTTCCCGTGAGAAAGCACTGTTGACCCAAATAATGTCAGCTGACCCTTGTGATAAATGTTTAAAATCACTAACAAGATAAAATGCAAAACACATGAGACAACACAAATTCCCTATTTATATTTGCACTTTTTCGAAATTACTCCATCCACCTATTTTGGGTGACAACTATGTTGAGAATAACATTTCGTGAAAATACCAGGCACGCATGCTCCAATATGAACTGTTCTGTGAGCATACATGCCAGATCGGAATACAAAACCGGTTTCAAAGCGGGGTCATAACCACCTTAATTTTTCGCTACCGGAACTGGTATTTTGTGCCCAAATTAGCTGTATTTCGGTTGGTTGAAATGATGGCGAATGTCCTACCTTTCTATCAGATTAAAATAGGGTATAATTTAGAAAAGGATTTTGTCATCCACAAAGTGGCTGTATTTAACTAGACACTATGTTAGTGAAAGATGGATATACCCTTATGGCAAACTGAACTCTAACTAGGGATTGTGTGTAAAAAAGGAAAACTTTAAATTTACACAAATTTCCAAGACATTTGAGAAAGTCTTACAAACTTGTTGATATAAGAAAATGGCTAAGTGTTTCATCACCATTTTGAAGGTCAAACATATCAAAGTCATTGGTGGTGCGAGTACTAAAGCAATCCTTCAAGTATAATTGAAAATATTAAATGATGGAGAAACTCTTACCAACTTTTCGACTCTAGCGACGTAAATATACACGGACGGACGTACGTACGTACGGCACTTCAAGAGCAACGCAATATGCCCCCCCCCCTTACTATCGAAAAGGGGGTATACAAATAGGATGAATTAATGTGTTACTGTCACATTTTGAAAACTTTAAAATGCACGAGAAGTATGGCCTTTTGGAACAGGAATGTGTCAATGAGAAACCGAAGAAACCAAGAGATTTCTTGGATACATGAAAAACCTGAGAAAATGATGTCATGTCATTGACCTTCGGATTAAGCAGGGCTTTTGAGAAGAATTACACATAATATTAGAAAGGAATTTGTCAAATACGAAAGACTTGAATGTTGTGAAACTGAAGTGATTTACCAGTTTATGAGACAACAAAGTCAAATGTCGGCGGGGAGTTGAGTATAATGGTGTTCCACAGGCATCACAAAATTATATCAAGGTAAACAGAAGTGATATACCCAATTGTTAAGTTCATGGAAAATCAGTCATAAGTACATGACCTTCACATTTAATTGGGATTGGGCAGAATTGTTTGAAATGATGTTGGTATTGCATCAACCAAAACTGAAAGCAGCATCCTGTTAAGTGAAGCAGTAATTACATTTTTCAGGCCGATTTTTATATTTTCTGATGAATATGTGATGGGCAAGAGAAACATAGATATTGCTATGTCACCCTCACAATTCAATGTCAGAACAAAGCTATACATTATTGTAAAGTGACAGTGAATGAGTTTAACGTCCCGGCAACAGCTACGGTCATGTAGAGACCTCATCCGACAGACCAGTGGAATGGAATACTATGAAAGTATTTTTGATGCCTAATGCGATGTTTGAACCCACAACCTCTGGATTGAAAGTCATGTGTTCTAACCCCTAGGCCACAACCCATCCCAGCTATAAATTATAATATGAGAACTCAAAACCGAACAGATTGATTGGTCAAACTTGAGCAATGCTCATGTTCAACCAATCAACTGCTAGATCTCTAGTACGAAATTGGAGTACATGATACTGTTGATATTCTTGCTTACCACATGATACGGTAGCACCAGTTACAAGGCTGGCTTCAGTACCACCGACATTTGTAGTAATCCCAACCGAGTATGTATAGCCGCCATCAGGTACTGTGTTGGTGGATGTCCAGGTGAGGGTGAAGTGGTTGACATATGTTGTGCTACTCTCACTTGTTGTCGTACCAGTCTAGCAAAATATAATAATATCAGTTGAAACATATATGGATTACAGAACGTTTCATGTTTGATCATGTCTTCAGATATTGTTAGGTACAGCATTCATGTGTCAAGGAATTTCAGTGTTACTGGATATATATACATGTATATGGGAATAGTCTACATATAATCTATTCCATGATCACAACACGGTATGTTTCAGTACAATTATTTTTCATATTAAATTTTATGGGAAATGTACTGGTTCCCTGCATGATGTTGTGTTGAACAGACTTTAAAAAGTTAATCATAGACATATATGTCTCACAAAAGATTACTTGAACGGATAGTTGTTACTGTAACTGTAAAAAATGGGCTTATCTGAGTTGTGACCCGATCAAAATAGCACTCTATTGAAGCCTGATAACGATCTATATTGCTAGTTAGAAGCATGAAGGATGTTTCATTGAACGAATGGCGGATGCACAGGTTGATCTGGATCTACACTGTTTTCCATTCCATCAGTAAAACACCAACATGGTGTGCTAATTTCGTAGTCGCATATACCATCAATTGAATTGCGATGTCAAATTTTTGCACCAAATGTCTGTTTATACAGGCTTAATTATTCCTGGAATCCGTATGTTTCTATGGTACTGTATGCTTTATTATATTATATGTATCATATATGCTATGGTACGCTAATAATGTTTTATTCTGTTTCCTAATTGATAAAAGCCCTACAAGTCAACTTATTCCTTTAAGTGTCCCGAGTGCATGCAATTGAAATTATCATCATGTTTTCTAACATGTTAAGCCATTCAAGAGACATGTTAACAAAATATTTACCAAGTTACATGATTATTAATGTATTACTATGCTTTGTAAGGTCATGTAATGCCTAAGGCTCTACAATCATGCTGTGAAAAATCCACTCTGATCTCGCGGTCAGGTCACATAATTAGTCTCTTTACAAAACTTAACATAAGAGAAATCGGTAATAACATATATGTCCTTGCTCGGATCTGCTTCATATTTCACACACGCATTGCTCCAATGGACATGTATCATCAGAATAGTCTGTACAGTGGTACTGTCTAATCAGATACAGTCCTGTTTGTAGTTTCATTGATCAGGCGTTACTAGTATTTCATTTGCAGTCGCCAAAGATCTACACTGGACTACAACGGTATGTTAATTACCATGTTGTCAACTGAGGATATGATATTAAATGGGCATCAGCTATAGCATGTATTAGTCTCTATACATGCAGTTGTAGGCCATCGACTGTTAACATATAAATGGTTCAGCAAACTTGAGCAAGTGATCAAGGGCTGACGGATAACCCCGGCCATCACCTGGACCAACAAACCAACCCTTTAACACAAACTCAACTACAAATGTGGCATGTCAGCACATGAATGCCCCCGCTGACAGCCAAATATGGCACATTTGAAAACACAAAGGACTGGAGGATCGTGGATTTGTCACAGCATGACAGAGGACCATCAGAGAAATGTATGTATGAAGTATGAAGCAGTTACTTGAAAGGAAACAGAAATTAAAATAAATTTACCCGAGCGTTAAGATTGTGACGGAATTACAAACGCCGATAATGCTATATACCCACCTGAACATTCGGTGGTAGGGCCATACAAATGTTAGATTATGTGCTATGAACGAACAAATGGATGGACAAACAAACGGCCCAGTGGATGATCAGATGGACGACCGGACGCAGAAGGGTAAAACTATCAACCCATTGGCATACTTTGTTATGGCCGGCGTATGATAATTTACCGGCCTATCAACAGCTAATGTCATTTAAGGCCGGGTCATTGGGTTTGGTACTAAATCCCATATATTACCTGCACAAGTACACGTACATGTTCAAGTACATGTATAAATGGGGGGGGGGGAATCCCAAAATCAGAACTGAATATTTACAATAAAAAAGCTATATATTCAACCCTGAAATCAGAATAATTCTGATCCGATGCCAGGTCCTCGCCATACCAGAATCACTTGTCTCCCGCCCAAAAGCAGTAGGATCAGTAATAATCTTACTACTTTTATAACGGGCAATAACCCAATTAACCTACCAGTTAACATTAGAGCCAAAGATAAAAATGTACCTGAGGGTTAAACCAGGCAAATCGTTATTCCTATAAAGGAAACCCTACCGTTAATTGACGCCGTCGCGTTCGCCCGACCAACAACCCACCGGTATGATAAACGTTCTGAACACTAAATGATTTTAAAAAAAGCATTAGCTGGAATAATTTGTCTAATGAGGATAGAGAATCACCATAGAAATGAATGGAATGGAATGGTGCTTAAAGGCCCACCAACACAAAACGAGTATCATTTAGGGCTAAGCAATGTAGAGGAAGAATACAAATAATAGTAAAATAGTATGTTAGATGTGGTAGGCAATCAGATGATTAGGGTAAACATATTAATATGATGAAATGTAAATGAACAACATGTATTGCCCAATGGATACAAGAAATATCAACACATTCCAAGAAGAGAAATATAAATTATATGAAATTTACCTCCATGTTAAATTGCAAACAAATATGCAACAGTTGCAAAATCATTCATTGGTATAGACAGACCAGAGTGCATGCAGTCATGGAAATGCCAATTTACAATGTAACTTCATTAGTTCAACAAATCAATGAAATGTAAACCTTATGGGATTCAAAGTTGTAAAATGTACGTTTCTTTAAAAGTTGAAGTACTTACCACTGCACGACCGCCACTATCAGTCACCGACAGTGATGTTGTTGGTGAATCTGGGTACACCAGGTCAACTGATATTGTTATCTTGTTATTGGTACATACAACCACAGCGGTGAGGTCATAGCCTGTAAACATACATCATTAATCCTTTCACCCCTAAATATCCATCATTACTATTTTTAGAATATTTCAAGATCTTGACAAAAAAATAAAACTGAGGAATTAAGCGGCATCGTAGCAATCATATAGCAGTGTTGAATTCATGCTGTATTAAATGAACGTTTTCCATAACTTTGATACGAAATTAGACAACACTAGCAGAACTTCAATAAGATTTTGTAAATATAAATGTATTACCTCTATGCTAGTTATTTACCTTTGCTATGTGTGTCTTGACCATCCATATTAATTATCACATCGATACAATTGTCATAATTCCTATCTATGCAATTGTACAAGTCCAGAAATCAAAAGTATTGAATGGCATTATTTTTTATAAAAATATAACTGTCCCAATAGGAGAATTGATGATTAATCCTTTAACACTGGTACATATTTATTCATCAACTGTTTTACAGGTACATGCCCTCTCAGAAGGCACAACATATTCTTATAAAATAGGAATTAAATAAGTGTAATTGTTTCACTATTCTACCAGTTCTAAAAAGTGCAAGTGCCTGCTCTACAGACATAATCCATCTGCAAATAAGGCATGATATTTTTTAAAATATTTATACTAATTAAATGCGTCACCTAAAAAATAATATTTACTACAAATTATAATGTATGATCATTGCACATCAAACAAGAAATGTGGCCTGTCAGCACACGAATGCCTCCGGTGGCAGATTGGAGAAACTGTGGCAAAGTTAATTAACCAAAATGATAAGTATTCACAAGCACATTTATGAAGGTCAAAAGGTCAAAGTCATACTAAGGGCGGTGTTATTGTGTGGCATTTGTCCACAAGTGTGATGTATTGAAATGTTAAAGTAATCCATCAAGGAATATAGAAGTTCTGACAGAACTTCGGCGAACATCTTAATGTGGGAAAAAGTTCAAAGTTGTCAAAGTCAAAAGGTCAAGGTCATATTTAAGACAGAATGGATGTGTGGGATTTGTCTATAAGTATGATATGTTGAAATATGTAAGTATTCCGTAATGAAATATAGAAGTTATGGGATAATTGAGAAACTCCGGCGAACTTCTTATTGTGGGGAAAAGTTCTGCATATTGAGTGCAGTTGAAACAGAAATTGGTGGCATCTTCGACTTGTCCACAGTTACAGTTTGGCGAGTCAATAATGAGAGAACTGCCTTTCGTTCGAAGACGTGTGTAATACCTGGACATACCTAGGACCACTGTAGTAGTAGGTTGGGACCTCTCCGGTATTTGTTTTTATTTTGGTTTTAAAACAATTAAGTGATGGGGCGTTCATTGTGTCATCTGTAAGAGAGTTCCACTCCCGGATAGTGGATGGTAGAAACGAGTTATAATAAAGGGTGGTTCTGGACCGTAAAATCGGTATATTCTCAGGGTTTCGTAAATTGTAACTGAAAGTATTCGTTTCCGGTGGAAGGATATCGACCAGGTAACTGGGTGAGATGCCATTTTACATTTTGAAAAATAGGGACAATTTATGAGAGTGACGTCTATTTTATAATGTTTCCCAGCAGGTTTCTATATATAAGGACTCGATTCAAACAAGCCGAGTGGCACATGTAGCGACACGTGCTGCTTCAATCTGAATTTATTCGACGGCATCCTTCTCATAATGGGTAAAATTATTCCAAACGACATCCGCATAAACTAATACCGGTCTAATAAAAGTAAGATCAATTATTTCAAGGCATTTTCTATCTAGTATGTAATTTTATTATAACATTGATCATACGCCATGCCTTTCCGGTTAAGTAGTCTATGTGTTGTTGCCATGTTCCTTCGTTGCTAAAATATATACCTAGATGCTTGTGACTATCAACTTCTGAGACACTAACATTATTCATGAGGATTGGGGGATGTACTTCTCTATTACATTTACGTGATATAAGTAGTGATTTAGTTTTCCTTGGATTAAATGATACAAGCATGGTATTAGACCAGTTAGTAATTATATCAAGATCGTTGTTTGTAGTCCTGGAAGATGTTGCAGGAGAATCAACAATAAGATATAAAGTCGTGACGTCTGAGAAAAGTCGAATATTAGAGTTTATGTCCGTAACAATATCGTTTATATATAATAGAAATAACTAAGGACCGATAATAGATCCTTGCGGGACGCCAGCCTTATTTGATTCCAGTTAGAATAAACACCTGGTAATAGAACCCTTTTGATTGCGATTATTAAGACAACTTTTAAACCAGTCGTGAATATTATTAGTAACACCTGCGGCTCTCAGCTTCAAAAGAAGACATGTATGCCAAACTCGATCAAATGCTTTGCTTATGTCGCAGAATACCACCCACACCTCTTTTCCATCGTCTAATGCACGACATAATGTAGTATAAAGGAATGTCAGTTGGTTCACAGTTAAGTCGCCAGGTACAAACCCGGACTGTAATGGTGTTAATATATTATTGTCACTAAAATGATTGTACAAATACTTGAAAACCGCCTTTTCAAGAACTTTACTAACAGTGTTAAGCAGGGAGATGGGACGATAATGCGAAGTGAGAGAAGGATCGCCAGCTTTAAATATTGGGCACACATTGGCCTCATTCCATACGTCTAGAAATAGTCCACATTCAATTGATATGTTAAAGAGGTATTTTAGGGGAGTTGCTAATTCGTACTTTATTTATTTAAGTATACGATTGTTCACGCCATCTGGTCCATCTGGTTTTGTTAAGGGTGATAGATGCAAGTATACTGGGGTTATTGTATAAGGCGTTACTATGGGTGAAGGAACAGGAGGTTCTTGTAAAAGAGTTTGATCACGGAAAAAGTTTTTTTAAATGTTAGCTTTCCCAGTGTTATCGTCGATTATCGATCCATTATGTTGAAATGGTGGAATTGTTTTATTTTCATTCTCGCATATAAAACGTTTCAAAGTAGACCACCAATATTTTAAACGGAGTTGACCTGATTGTGATGTGTTACTTATCCCAGTGTTGTAATCTTTCTTTGATTCCCGAATTGCTGAAATAACGTCATTCCTGATACTTCGAAATGTTAACCAATGTGAATAGTTATTACATTGTTTTGCTTTATGATATAATCGTTTCCTCTTCCTGATTATTCTCTTAATAGTAGTGGGTATCCATGGTAAATCAGATTGTCGAACAAGTATTTCTTTGTTAGGTATATATTCTTGGGCAAGAGACATGACTTTATTAATTACATTATGGGCGTATTCATTAATATTTTCAGATTTTAGGTTGTCCCAGTTTGTGGTTGATATTTCTCTGCGTAACATGTTGTAGTCTCCAAGCTCATATTGTCATAGTTTGCTCTTAAACGGTTTAAATGTGCTTCGACAATTTTAGAAGGCCATATATAGGACAGTGAAACCGTGTCTCTAGTGGCAAATAATGGATCTCCTACTCCGCTGCTAGCAATGTTGTCTCTATTTGATACAAACAATAAGTCGATGATTTATTCGATGAAGTGATTTAGAGAAGAAATACACTGCGACAGTGAAAACCGAGTACGAATTGAAGTCACCTGTCTATTGGATTCGGAGTTCAATGTATTATACTTAAAATCGCCAACAATTACAATATCTCTATGGCCAGTATCTATCGCTATATGAATTGAATCTTCGATATTATTACCAAATACATCATTAACATTCGGGAGCCTGTAAAAGACGCTAAATAAGAAACGTTTCTTATCTTAGACTAGGAGCTCAGGTGTCTGTGTGCGTGAAAGGTTTCTCTTCGGATTGTTACTCTGCAACACCTCACGAGCAAGATTCGCGAGGGTGGACATGCCAAAACAGGTAGACGAATGCTGTGGCCGCCATTTTCCAAGATGGCCGCCATATATTTGGAAATCGTTTTTAAATACGATTTATTTGATCATAAGTAGATTTATGTGAGCAATAAAAAGCGATATATGTAATTGATAAACACATGATTAAATATGCATCATATTCCCTGAAATTCAGCGCACAATCATATTGAAAAATACAAAATGGCCATCAAAAAATATTGAAAAACTACCATATCCCACCATATCCACTGGCGCTAATAGCTTATTGTACTGTACTTATGCGGATTTATGTATATTAACATACATATCAACAATATTATGTAATATCAGACGTATACACACTGTTACTTTGACCTAACATCATGTAAAAGCCACCATACAACCTTCCCATTCGACGATTTCGAAAATCTACTGCACTTCCATCATCACAATCTATGCCATCATGGAGTGCCAGCAACGCAATTTGGACAAGCGAAGAGCTACCGGTGAAGTCAGTAGGATTCGTCCCAGTTCTTCCATCACCAATAACACAATATGACAGTGTGTATACCGCCATGAAGAATATGCAGGACATACTAGGTCAACTTATCCAATCTGAAATACCACTATATTGTGACGAGAAAGTATATTGCATAGTGAAAGAAATCCAGCTCATCAGCCCAGATGAATTTCGTAACATAGTTCCAATACTTGGATCATTCCACGTGGTTAAGGTTCTAAAGTGTGCCGGAAAATACCTGAAGGGTAGTGGAGCTAAAGTTATATGGCTTGAAAGCGGGGTGTTCGGTCCAACGATCATTAAAACTCGGTTTGCAGTGGAACACACTTTGTACGGTCTTTAGTCGGTATGCAATTACTCTCAGAAGCAATGCAGAGATTATTGTATTTCGAGTTTTTCAACCAGAACGGCGTTCAGAAATACGGCCCTCAGCTAGCTACAATAGCCAATCTCAAAGAGGCTGTTGCTACAAAGGACATATACAAGAGTAAGGATGATCTACAATCATTTGTAGAGCAATCAACACAGATGATAGACGACCTGAAGATATTCATTGAAACACAGAGTTGGGAAAATGACAATTTCAAGTTTTGGACTCAATTGATTCAAATAGTGTCGCTCATACACGACGTCCTCCAAGCAGATAGGTAGGGAAACTGGGATCTTCACATTGATGGTGTGCAGCGAGCCCTATCTCTGTTCGCCGCATTTGACTCCGTAAACTATCTCCGCTGGTGCTCACTATATCTGGAAGATATGAGGAAATTACCACATACTGCGCCAGCCGTCCACAGGAAATTCATGAAAGGAGCGTTTCCCCATAAACAAACAGCAGGAAACTTCAAGTCCGTTGGTGGAGATCAGCTACGTTGGGCATTATCGGCAATACACGACAGAAAGCCTTTGTAGCACAGTGGGAGATCATATACCATGAAATGTTAGCGGTTAGCAACACACATCGCCGGCTATGCGGTACAGAAACCAATGTGCATGAGTCAATAATTAATCACGAGCTCAGTAACGCCGCGACGAGCCGCAACGAGAAACACGTTCAAGCCATGTTACGTTTCATTGGGGAGAACTGTAACCCTTTCAAAGAGAGTTGTGGGAACCCATTGCAGAACATAGTAACAAAAGAAATCATGAAAAACGAAATCAGGACAGACATGTTAGAATGCATAGAAATCGGTCAAAAGAAGTACTCACACTTCAGAAAAGAGCGGTTCATTAAAAACAATGTTCGCCTGAGTGGTACTATATATATATCGAATATTGAGACGATGAAATCGTTTCATGACAAACCAAAACAGGGACCTTCAAAGAAGAAGCTCCAGCAGAAAGAAGGAGTGACAGAACGCAAGATCGCCATAACAACAGCTCGTGGGCTCACGACCGACAAATTGTTTATGTATGGCATTGTTCCGTCCAAAATGTTATTTGATGATAACAGACTGATGACCAATACGGAGAAGCATATGCTACTTAATGAGCTGGAAAACACATGGACAAGGACGACTACAACTATGATTCTCGGACTGCAAACGGACTGACATGCCTGTAGACATGGATACATTTTGGCCATCTGGTAAGAACAACTTGGCTCTTGAAAGACTGCTGTATGAACACATATCAGCGTCAGCAATAGCTCATCCATCAGACGTCCAGACAGTGGTCAGTCAGATATATGGTAGTAATAACTATCCTTGTCATGAAGTGCAGCAAGGTGTGAAACGATAACTGCCACAACTTGAATCGAATATAGACGAAGCAGACTGGCGAATTATTCCTCATATCATGGATGCAATAGCCAATGGATCATCGAATGTTGTAGTACTATCAAATGACACAGACGTCATAGTTGGCATCCTGTACTACATGGAAATGTTTCGTACACGTGGATTGGAGCAGTTGTGGGTTAGAGCAGGGCTATCAGACACAATTCGCTATATCCCACTTCACGTAATGTCCTAACGAATTGGGCCTGTTGTAAGTGTAGTATTGCCAGCAATACATTGCCTCACTGGCTGTGACAGTACGAGCAAGGTCGGAACAAAACCTGCAGCAATGAAATGTGGTGCAGTTTCTCTCCTGACAGACTTCGGAAAGCTGGGACACACACAAAATCACTCGTTATTCTGTGCTGAAGAATACTTGGTACAAGTCATCAAACGTGGAACATCCTGCAAACATATCAAAGCGTTGAGGAAGGAAATGTACAACCACAATAAAGGGAAAACTATGGAACGGATACCACCGACAAGTACTGGCATACTACGCCACCTGCTTCGAGCATCGCTGGCAACCTACCAGATGACCCATCTCCTGGACAGTACCAGGCAAGATCCAGATCCACAGGAGTTTTCCTTCTACATTCAAGACGGTCTTCTGTTACCAGTCAGAAACAATTTACCTGCTAGCATAACCACTACGTGCACATGCGGAGAGTGTGCTCGATCGACATGTCCGTGTCGTGAAGCTGAAGTTTCATGTTGCCGGTTTTGTAAATGCCAAAAGACTGTGCCTACCAAATGCGAAAACCTTATTCAGAAGAACTGAAAATAAACAATAAACTATCTCGCATAGTGCATACCGCATTTGATATGTAATGTAATATTAATGAAAATCGGTAACATTTCGTAGCAATTGGTATCATGAATGCGAATCTTCACTTATAATATAACCACATTAGGGCATAAATTTTGTAACACATTGAGGTAAATTTTATTGCATATATATGAGCCGCCAGTTGAGAAAAAAGCACCTTACAACAGTTGCAACACTTCTAGATAGCATTAATTCCATAATCTTCCACGGAGTTATTGATTTTAATTGTTTTGAGCTTGGTGGTAAGACTACGTTGCTGATTGAATGGCGAACATCGTATGCCTTGATCTGACTACGCGGATGTGCAGCCTGATCTGGTACTTTGCCGGTCGCATATATCGTAAGATTCCTTTTCTCACCCGGGGGCCAAGTAAACTACCAAACGGTTCTTTTAGTTTGTTGAGGGTTTGGCAGCCATTTTGTAATAATGTCATAGTAACTTCTGGATACAGCGTTCTATGCAAAGTATGTATGTAACAAGGCATTTGCATTCATTCAGTTAGGCGCTGTTCAAATACATGTGTGAATAAATACATCTCATTTTCATATAGTATCCAAAATATAGCGGCCATTTTGAAAATTGGCCGCTACAGCCCACGGCTACACTTTTAGCATGTTCACCCTCGCGATTCTGGTTTAGGAGGTAGACAAGATTAAGAATCTGAAGAGCAACCTTCTGTCGCTTCACACATACAAAAATACCAAAAACCACGAAAACCCATTACACAGGAAACAAGTCGTCTATTAGTTAAACGTAAACATGTGTATACGTCTGGCATCGCGTAATATGTTAATAAGTCAATATATATGTTAATATTCATAGTTCAACATACGTACAGTAACCTAAACAATTAGCGATTGTGAATATGATCGGCTTTGGTAGGTTTTCAATCATTTTTGGCGGCCATTTTGTGTTTTTCAAAATAAGTTTGAGCCGAATGTAAAAGAATATGATGCATATTTAATTATGTCTTTACCAATGACATATATCGCGTTTTAGTCTTCACGTAAATCTACTTGTGATAAAATAAATCGAATTTAAATATAATTTCCAAATCTATGGCGGCCATCTTGGAAAATGGCGGCCACAACATTCGTCTACCAGTTTTTGCATGTCCACCCTTGCGATTCTTGCTCGTGAGGTGTTGCAGAGTAAGAATCCGAAGAGAAACATTCTGTCGCTTTCACGCACACAGAAACCCCCTGAACTCCAGGACTATCTGAAACAACTTCAATCCAAATTGATTCAATGCTGAAACACTTAGCCATTTTCTTTGCGTCAAAAAGTTTGTTCAAGTTTTTTTCATCATCGTATAACATTAATGTTACTTGATGGATTGCTTCAATGCTTGCAACACTTGATATGTGCATGCATTTGGAACACACTCATGCCGCAATTAACATGACCTTGACCCTTGTTACCTTCACATCTTGCGGAAATGCTTAGCTATGTGTTTGAGTCAAACCGTTTGTACAAGTTTCTTCATCATAATATAACTTTAATATTACTTGACAGATTGCTTCAATAAGTGGATAATTCATACATCTAAGCATTTGGAACAGACATATGCCCCCATTGACATGACCTTTACCTTTTGTACCTTCACATTTTTTCGGAAATACTTAGCCATTTATTTGCGTCAAAATGTTGGTACTAGTTTCGTCATCATGGTATAGCTTTAATATTACTTGACAGATTGCTTCAATATTTGGACACTTGATATATGTGAGCATTTGGAACACACTCATGCCGAAATTAACATGACCTTTATCCATTTGTTTGGCGTCCAAAAGTTTGTCCAAGTTTCTTCATCATGATATAACTTAAACATTACTTAACGGATTGCTTCAATATTTGGACACTTGATACATGTGATCATTCGAAACACCATCATGCCGCCATTAACCTTTTTTTATCTTTACATGTTTGCAGAGACACATAACCATTGTTTCATGTGGTATGGACCTGGCACCACGTCAGATTCTTCTGATTTCAGGCCTGAATATATATTTTTTTCGATGTAAATATTCAGTTCTGATTTTGGGATTTTCCCCCAACGCAGCTGGTTACATACGGGATCTAACCTCTTCGCCCGGCCTTAAATGACCTTAGCTGTTGATAGGCCGTTAAACACCAACAAACAAACAAAGAAAATTCAAGAGGCGTCCAAGATGGCTCTGAATAGTGTGACGTATGTCATTTTTCATACATTATGCATCGTTTCATAAATGCATGTATATAGTTTATCAACTAATGTTAATGAACCAGGTTGATGAAATTATTAGCAAGACCGTTTGGGACCATAACAATTCGAGGGTTCAGCGCAATACGGTCGTAACTCACTGTTTGTAAAATGTTCAGGAGAGCCAAAAATATTTCTAAAACTAACAATTACACTCAGTTATGTACCATTTTCACTTATATTCTGTAATAACACACATGAAAAATAAATAACCTTAGGAACAAAAATTCAATTAAATACAAAAGTGATATTAGCAAATATTTGAGTTACGACCGTATTGCGCTGAAAATAGCAGCCAAAATGCTGCATTAGTTCAGCGCAATACGGTCGTAACTCTGAATAATTTTTTAAAATTCTGTTGTAAAACTTGATATTTTGATTTCAACTTCAGGAATTTACTTGCAATGAATGAAACTATCCTTGATGTATTTTCTTTTCTGAGCATAATATTATATTATCATCAAGGTCATGACCTTGACCTTCAGTGGTCAACTTTATTAGCTCATTGCAGCATGTGTCGTGTACATGTCTGAATTTAAAGTGTTTCACTAATATCCGTACATACACAGATGCAACTAGTACTGCTTATTTGTGCACTGCAGATATACACTTTACTTAATTACATTATCATTAGGGTCATGACCTTGACCTGCATTTACATATTTAATTGTCATAAAGATATTGTAAAAAATAATTGATAATGGGCTGTTCTGTTATTGAAATCAAAAGTATTTTTTGATTTCAACTTGAAACTACTGACAAACTATTTAATTATATTGAGCCATTTCTGGGGTTAACAGACACCCATCATCAGTAATAATATATACAGTTATTATGTTTCAGATACTCAATATGTTGTTTTTCATGTGATGTACTGCACATAACGTTTACCAATCACACCATATCATTTGATAATATTTGTTTATGAATCTGTTTCTGTGCATATCTGATACCTACACATAACATTACATAATAGATTTGCTCAATTACATGAAATGTGCTCCGTGTGTAATGAAATTAGGTGCACCTGCAATAAAGTATATATAGGCTACACTGCCCTGGACAATATCGAACTAAATGAATTAGACACGGCTACAATTACCAATGATTGTCAATCAGGTGGTAATTCAGCACAGCATATGAACGTTTGTGAAATTACGCGACATGTCAAAAACATGCGGTAACAATATATGTGATAATGTTTCTACAAATACATTACGCTCGCCATCGTATATGCAAAACAACAAGGAAAATGAATCCACAAATGTAGTTAATCTAAATTTAAGCAAGAAAGGGTTTAACATTGGTTATTTAAATATACAGGGTATATGTGCGCGGAATCTTAGCAAATTTGAAGAATTGAAATATATGTTAAAATCAAACGAAAATGAAAATCTGCATATTTTCGGCTTAAGTGAGACTAAACTGAAATATCACAAAATACACAGGTTTATTTAAGATAGACGGATTTCAAACTCCGTTTCGTAAAGACAATATTGACAATGCAGGTGGGGGGTTAATGGTCTATGTTCGTGATGGTGTAATTGTAAAGCGTAGGGATGACTTAGAAATGTTTAATATATCATGTATCTGGCTGGAAATTACTCCCGAAAAGCAAGTCATTTTTCTAGTAGGATGTTTATACAGACCCCCGCACTCCAAAGTAGAATGGACTGACAGGTTTGAACAATTAATGGACAATACAATGAACGTAGGAAAGGAAATAATTTTATTAGGAGATGTAAATAAAAACTTGTTATGCGATACCACTAATAGAGAATGGTCAAATTACATTCACGCGTTGGGCCTTAGCCAGTTAATTAGTGAGGCTACTCGTGTAACAGATATCTCACGCACGTTAATTGATCACATCTACGTAACCCATGAAGAACATATTTCGCAAATTAGTGTTAAAGAATTAAATATCAGTGACCACCGTGCAATTTTCTGTAATCGGAAGCTAAATTACATACCTAGAAAACACGCGCATCATGAAATCAAGTATAGATCATTTAAGCATTTTGATGAAATAGCATTTGTAAATGATTTAAACGCCGTTGAATGGGAAAACTGTACATTATTTTAATCATATTGATGACATTCTTGACGCATGGACGACACTGTTTGTTAACGTGGTTAACACTCACGCTCCTTTGCGGATACACAGGATTAAAACTAAAATACAACCTGATTGGCTATCATCCGAAATTTTAGATTGCATAAAAGATAGAAATAAGTGTAAAATTAACGGTAATTATGAACAATACAAATTATTACGAAATAAAAGTATCAGCTTTAATAGAAAAATCTAAAACGGATTCGTATAAATCTAAAATTGAAGAAGGCAAGGATGACCCTCGTACTATCTGGAAATTATTCAAAGAATTTGGTGCATCAAAACATGATGGTAAATCGGAACAGTTATTAGGTATAAACAGTCTAACTGGTCAGCTATGCACAGAAAATACACATATGGCGAATATTTTTAACGAATATTTTTCCACTATAGCATCTAATCTTAAAGGTCCCATTCCAGAATCAATTTTGATCATATTAAATTTCGTAAACGAACATACACCGCAAAATTATAATTTTAACATTCCTTTGATTAATGAAATATTCGTAAAAAGGTATTTAACATCATTAGATATATCAAAATCTACTGGACTAGATTTAATAGGGCCACGATTGTTAAAATTATCTGCCACCGCTATCTCGAAAAGTATTACATATGTAGTAAATGTGAGTTTCACTAGTTCGATCTTCCCCAATGCATGGAAACAAGCAAAAGTACATCCTCTGTACAAAAGCGGTGCAAAAGACGAAGTGAATAATTATCGTCCGATATCAATTTTGCCGACGCTTTCAAAATTAATTGAAAAATGGGTTCAGAAACATTTTATGGAATATTTAACAACGTTTAAACTATTGCATCAAACCCAGAGTGGATTTCGTACAGGTCACTCGACAGAATCAGCGTTAATTGTTCTTCTTGAAAACTTTCTACAAGCAATAAATCGGGGTAAATTAGTAGGGTGTATTTTAGTCGACTTTCGTAAAGCCTTCGATCTTGTTGATCACAAAATTCTCCTGGATAAACTTAGACTATACAAGTGCAGTAACCTAAGCCTGGGTTGGTTCAAATCATACCTGGAACAAAGGCAACAACTTGTTTCTGTAAATGGAGAAACATCTGAATCTCTACCTATCAACTGTGGAGTACCCAGGGGTCAATTCTTGGACCGACACTTTTTCTTTTGTTTATAAATGATTTGCCACTTATTCTCCGTCAACACGTAACAGGAACCGATCTGTATGCAGATGATACAACAATTTATGACATGCAATCAACTGTAGGGGACTTAAAACACCGTTTACAACAAGCACTTGACAGTTTAGAATTATGGTGTGAGGCTAACGGCATGATGCTTAATAAAGGAAAAACCAAAATCATGTTAATAACAAGTTCACAAAAACGAACATGTTTGCGAGACAAAATGATTGAACTCAAATATGACAATGTAAGCCTCGATATCACTACCGGTAATAAAATTTTGGGTATACATGTAGATGAAAATCTCCAGTGGAATGACCAATTTAACGGTATCTCAAAAAAGATTTCATCATATCTCTGGCTATTATATCAAATCAGACCTTATTTATCTACTGAGCATCGAATATTATTCTATAAGGCCTATATTCAGCCACATTTCACATATTGCAATATAGTATGGGGAAAATCGTCAAATCGAAATATGTACATAATAACCAAACTTCAACGGCGAGCATGTAAAATCATTCTGGGAAACGAATATTGATTTGCAAAACTCATTAGAATTACTCAACATTTTATTTTGACCTTTGACGAAAGCGTATTTCTCCAAAAAGCGAAAACTATGTACAAAATAACTAATAAAATGGCCCCCCATATTTATGTGAATTATTTGAAATGCGCACTAATCACTTACAAAATACGAGTATGGTATTAAGGTCTGAAACAGATATGAATTACGAAGTTCCCAAACCTAAAAGTAATCTCTTTAAAAACAGCTTTTCATACTCAGGCGCGCTAATCTGGAATAGTATTCCAATTGACATAAGACGTTCCACGTCGTTAAATACATTTTCCCGTAATTGTCTTAACTGGATGAAGGGTCGATAGCGGCTGAAGTAGCGGTATTATCAATTAATATAAACTTGTTAATTGTGCTCCCCGCCAGCGTCACTAATCACGAAATTACGATGTATGGTATACAGTTTACAATGACCGCGTGTTTGATTTGTCATGATACAATTGGTCTTGTGGAGCTTAGCGACCGTGTAACCCTATATCAGGCGCACGAGAACGAATTTTAGCGTCTTATAGCAAAAACTGAAACTATCACTGAGAAATAAACGTGTTAAACCCAGTTCAAGCTGCGTCGATGCGCAGTATGATATGGGACTGTCGGGACACATGTACCACTTTTCGTTATGGCTCATCATTATTATTTCTTCATGTTAAATTCACGTATGCATACAACATGTAATCATTTCAATATGTATTGTATATTTATGTATGTACATGTATATGCACTTCTTAAGAGGGCCTCGGGGAAGATTGGTTCCGACCAACCGAGTCACCCTCTATAAATAAAGAATATCTATCTATCTATCTATCTAGTGCCTTTAATCATAATCATAGCAATTTATAAAAATTCATGCATTATTATTTACTCCAAGCTTAAAAATTACAGATTAGTTTTGAAAAAATACAAGTTTATCTCAAGTTACGTCAGAAATTATTTGACTTTCTCGCTTTTAACTCCTAATAATTTTAAATGACACAACCATGTTTAGCCTTGAATATTGGAATTAAATTATATAATCATTTTTACATTATTATGTATTGAAGATATATTTTCCATGATTTCTGTCACTAGAAATTATAGATTAGTATAAAGTGTCTAATAAGACAATGTAAACAGTAAATTATGTGAAAACATGGTTCGAGAAAGATATAGTCAACTACACTAATTTATGAAACATATTAGATTTCAGAAATTAAGGGAGTATGTATTTGGCAATATCCATTCATGTGATCTGCATCATGTGTAACTTGTGCCATGTTTGAATTAACAATGGTTTTTCATGACGTCATCAGTCAACAATTCGACAACACAGAATTAGCTGCTTTATAAGACCGTGATAAAGTCGCTGGCACATACTTAGTATAGTAATTTTAGACTTCCTCGCCAAACTACTCCCATAATTCAGGTACTCTGTAACATTGCATTCATATTTCCACAAATTACCATTTATGACCATATAATATATGTTTTGATATTATAATAATGGTTGTCTCATGTTTATTGTTCAAGAGATATGACGAAAAAATAACCTTTAAAAGCAAAATTGGAAGTATCTATTTTAAGATACACACACTAACATAATACTCTCTGAGATTAGAAACAAGTCACAGTATTGAATATGACAATTTGAACAAAAATGTAATTAATGCACATTTTCATAAATACGGTTCATGTACATACAACTTTCGTACTAGGCATAATCCTTTCAGATTGCAGTTAAGATTATCAAAATAATGTTTAAATATATTTACCTGATCATGAGGTCAACCTCATTTTCAACTATATACAGAACCACTCATTTCCCCTTTTATTTGCAATTTATAATGAACAATTAATTTAAATTAAAAAAAAGAAAAATTAATTTTTTGGATGAACTTATTTGACTCTGTCAGTGAAATATTTTTTAATTTTATAAGTATTTTTAAATGTTATGTACAGCTATATGCAGCATGATGATTTTTAACATTAAATATTGAAATTAATTTATATTACATGTGCTCATAGCGTCATGTTTATTAATGTAAAATAAAATGGAAAATGCCAAGAAAAGATAAGAGAATTATTTTTTTTCGACTGTATTGCGCTGAACTTTTGTCAGTTGAACATTATTTTCATTCTCATATTTTTTAATAAAAAAAAGGTCCATTTTAAATGTAATATTATTTTCTGACAAACTACAACTTGATCTTTATTTATATATCAAAATATCATTGCATAGCTACAACAATATTGTATAAAGTGCAGCACAAAACTGTTGTACAAATAACTGGAGTTACTACCTTATTGCGCTGAAATTGTTTTTGCATTCCGAGATTATATTTTTTCTCCAAACTTGCAATTGTTTTTAAATGTTTAAATATTTTTTATGTACAATGTTATATCATATTTTTACTAAATACAAGTCCACAATTATTTATGGTTCAAAATAATACTCTAGATCCACCACAATTCTATATAAAATGCAGCACAAATACGTTGCACATGTAATTTGAGTTACGACTGTGTTGCGCTGAGATTATTTGGTGATTTTGAGTTACGACCTTATGCCACATGACCATTTATAGCCTTAACTGTTGGAATTCAATTGAAATATTTTTACACATGCTGTATTACTAGAAAATACACTAGAAAATGCAAAAAAGTTCATTTTGAAAAAAGGTGAGTTACGACCGTATTGCGCTGAACCCTCGAACTGTACTACATCCGGTTACTACATATTTCTAAAGACAATGCAACTAGTAAAATATCAATAATGTGCCAACTTGAAACAGGTCAAGTTATTCTAATATCGGGGCTGAATATATATTGATTTCGATGTAAATATTCTGTTCTGATTTCGTGATGTTGGCCCAATTTTTCGCATCAGTTAGACTATTCATACAAAACACCGGTCGTTTTTAATGCACCATATAATGAAACGTGCGTGTGTACATACTTATCACTATCTGACTTGGGGTGGCGCTAACTGGGCATGGCTTGGTGTGGGAACAAGACTCCAACTCCTATTGTGGCTGGCTTCATTCATTATTATTTTTTTCATTTCATGTATCACGTAATTGATTGTATACAACCTATTGTCTGTACATTAGTGTCAATACTATATTTTTCGGAAATTTTAAATTTTATTGCTTTAATGTAATTGCCTTGTATCAGAGGATGCTGAAACCAGAACAACTTATAATCCAAACAATATCAATTGTCACAGAATATAAACTGTTCTAAAACTGATGGCAGGAATGTCTTGGTTTCGGCATCCTATGATATCTAGTCACATGTAAGAGAGTGGATTTAAATAAGCTTGCTTTCAATTCAATCCCATTTATATAGTACTGTATATAGTAGCATTGACATTGACAATGAACAGTATGCAAATAAAATATGCTTAAACTAAAAATATGAAGATAAAAAGGTCAATGTCATATTAATGGCGGCATGAGGGTGTTCCGATTGATCACATATATCAAGGGTCCAAATATTGAAGCAATTATCCGTTAAGTAATATTAAAGTTATATCACGATGACGAAACTTGTGCAAACATTTGACGCAAACAAAAATGGCAAAGTGTATACAATTGTGAAGTTAAAACGGTCAAGGTCACGTTAGTGGCGGCATGATTGTATTCCAAATGCTCAACTGTATCAAGTGTCCAAATATTGAAGCAATACATGAAGTAATAATAAAGTTATACCATGATGACGAAGCTTGTATAAACAGTTTGACATTTCGGACGAGGACGACGACGACGGAGAAAGCGGCGACTAACGCAGGCAAGACAAACATGTTGGTGAAACTTTGTTATGAACAACGCTTGCCAAGTCGGTGAGAAATTTTCGTTGCTTGTACAATGTTTCAATGTGGAAATATTGAGGAGGGCTGATTTACAAATGAGCCGCGCCATGCGAAAACCGGGCTTAATGACAAAATTTTCAGTTTTTACTTGTTCGCGTATTCTGAATTGTACATCAAATAAAAAGCCATATGCCGTCAAAATTATCAATGTATCCCAATTATTTTTCATTTTAGAAGTATTTTTATGATGCGTGGTAAAAACTTATATGACGTTTTAGATCAATGACGTTGAAATTACGACGTTTTTATCAACGGCGTATACAAGGGTGTTGATAAAATACCCGGACAAGTCCTATAGACTTGTCATCTTTTATCGCATGTCAACCAAATTTGGATATCTCGTAGTCTTACCAAGTGTTTCCCATTAGGCGAGGACAAAGTATGAAAATAATGTTTATTGCAGTTGCTATTAATGTAACGTCATGTTTTGGATTGCGGCCCAAGTAACGTAATTCCGTATTAATTTCAAATAAGGCAGAGTGTTGGCATTTCCCTGTTGTTTGCTGCTGTCTGAAACAATTTTGGGGAATAATAGCGACATTATTTAACATTTCGTATGCGACGACATATTTTAAAGTAGGAAGTAGTCCGCTTATAACATTAACTTTGTAACAAAACACGACGTCGGGCAGATTTGGTAGCGTGATACCTTATAATTGTCGCTTGTGTCTTTCTTGAGGATCGCATTACCATCGCCTGATTCAGACATACATTGTTATGCCGTCAATTGATAAGCTGATGATTCGATACTACAAATCGTGGGAAAAGCAAGTTTATGACCATCAAATTTCCAATTAATTTCAAGACTTTTCGAAAACTACACCGACCTCACTGTGTGTTTTGTGCATTGTGTATTGCTTATACACAAACAATGAAGGAGCTGCATTTATATCACTGATTCTGAATCCATTAGAGAGATTTTGATGCATTTGTTTTGCTAAATTCAATACAAACCCTGGATATATATTCCATTATAATTATTATAGCTGCGTGTCTACCTCTGTTTATGATAAAATGAGTGGCGTTAAATGGCATATCATTCTTTAAGTACTGGATAGAATTGTTCAAAAGTGTCTCAATTTACCAAGATAATAGATGGTTATATCGTTGGCATACACTAGGTTGTTCATATGTAAGATTATTTATGATTCAAGGTGCAGTGTAAGCGAAGATTTCGCTGATATGTAGCCATTTAAATTATGCGTTCATCATTTTTAATTCATAAGGATAACCGACGAAAAAGAGTGACAATGTCAAAGAACGACAGTTAGGCGACAATTCACAGCGCCTGAAGCATTTCTAAGTCATTGATGCTGCGAGGAACTCGTGCAAGTATCCTTGCTATAATATTTTGTCACAACACCATAGCCATAACGTCATTTACGTTCAGTGACGTCACAAGTACGTGACGTCAAGTCATGACGTCATACTATGTGTCCTAAGATGCAAGGCATGCCGTCTCATTTTAGTGAAAGTTTCAGTAAGTTATAATTTTCCGTTTTCTGTTAACACTTAATGTTAACTGACACCAGTAACACAGCAAACGTCGTTTTTCCGACGTCGTTTACCGCTTTTCATGACGTTGTCATTAAGCCCGGTTTTCGCATGGCGCGTCCCAAATGTACTTCACTTTCAATTTCTGACTGAATCAATTACGAATGATAAGTGTTTGATAAATTATGAACTGTATACAAAACTTTCAATATGTCAGTCAGGTGTTCTGAACACACCGACTTTGTTAACATGACAATTATCGAGCGATTACTGATTACCACTAAGGTAATACGATGTAAAAACATATGATTTAACTGCTCAGGACGATCCGAGTTTTCACAGGTAATAGATTTGTGGAAGTTTGTGAATTTGTAACTTTTTGGGACACATGGCTGTTCAGCGTTTTTGTTTAATTTTTTTTTAAAATTTCAATACCGTTGGCCGGAGTGGGGAAGTGACCGTTTAAGAGACGTAAAATAATTTCATAACGAGGGGAATTCAAACTGACCATTGTTGAGGTGACCAGTGTAGGGACAAACTAGACATTATGTTTGTAAAACATGAATATACCCCGATAGTGTGTAAAAAAAGAACAAGTAAATTTACACAAATTTCAAAATCATTTGAGACAGTCTTACAAACTTTTTGACGTAAAACAATGACTAAGTGTTTCAGCACCATTTTGAAGGTCACAAAGGTAAAGTGCATGCCATTGGTGGTGTGATCGTGTTACAAAAATGAAGTGTCCAAATAGTAAAGAAATCCTTGAAGTAATATTGTAGATATTACATGATGGAGAAACTCTTAAAAAATGGTTTAAGTAAATGGTTTACGGAAATGCATGCATGTAGACCAAAAAAAAGCCACATAGAACAGAAAACGTTCTCACAAAGTGGGTTTATGTGCCTACTACATAACGGACGGACGGCGGACGGACGGACGGACGGAGGACGGACGGACGGACGGACGGACGGAGGACGGACGGACGGACGTTCGCGAATGGATACTTATGTGACCATTTGTTCTTTAAAAGGTGTCACATGGAAACGGGAATAAGTGTCACATAAATAAATTATTCGTTAGTTTTTTCTATTAGTTATGTTACTAACCCTAACCTTTAACAAGTCCATCCCTATGTGACATAGTCACGTAACTGCCAATTCGTGTGCCCGGACGGACGGACGGACGGACGGACGGACGGACGGACGGACGTTCTCGCGAAGGAATGGATACTTATGTGACCATTTGTTCTTTAAAAAGGTGTCACATAAACGGAATAAGTGTCACATAAATAAATTATTTCGTTAGTTTTTTCTATTAGTTATGTTACTAACCCTAACCTTTAACAAGTCCATCCCTATGTGACATAGTCACGTAACTGCCAATTCGTGTGCCCGGACGGACGGACGGACGGACGGACGGACGGACGGACGGACGGACGGGACGGCACGGACGGACGGACGGACGGACGGACGACGGACGGACGGACGTTCTCGCGAATGGATACTTATGTGACCATTTTTGTTCTTTAAAAAGGTGTCACATAAACGGAATAAGTGTCACATAAATAAATTATTCGTTAGTTTTTTCTATTAGTTATGTTACTAACCCTAACCTTTAACAAGTCCATCCCTATGTGACATAGTCACGTAACTGCCAATTCGTTGTGCCCGGGACGACGGACGGACGGACGGACGGACGGACGGACGGACGGACGGACGGACGGACGGACGGACGTTCTCGCGAATGGATACTTATGTGACCATTTGTTCTTTAAAAATAGGTGTCACATAAACGGAATAAGTGTCACATAAATAAATTATTCGTTATTTTTTTTGTTTTTTTCATATTAGTTTATGTTTACTAACCCTAACCTTTAACAAGTCCATCCCTATGTGACATAGTCACGTAACTGCCAATTCGTGTGCCCGGACGGACGGACGGACGGACGGACGACGGACGGACGGACGTTCTCGCGATGGATACTTTATGTGACCATTTGTTCTTTAAAAAGGTGTCACATAAACGGAATAAGTGTCACATAAATAAATTATTCGTTAGTTTTTTCTATTAGTTATGTTATACTAACCCTAACCTTTAACAAGTCCATCCCTATGTGACATAGTCACGTAACTGCCAATTCGTGTGCCCGGACGGACGGACGGACGGACGGACGGACGGACGGACGGGACGGACGGACGACGGACGGACGGACGGACGGACGGACGGACGGACGGACGGTACGTTCTCGCGAATGGATACTTATGTGACCATTTGTTCTTTAAAAAGGTGTCACATAAACGGAATAAGTGTCACATAAATAAATTATTCGTTAGTTTTTTCTATTAGTTATGTTACTAACCCTAACCTTTAACAAGTCCATCCCTATGTGACATAGTCACGTAACTGCCAATTCGTGTGCCCGGACGGACGGACGGACGGACGGACGGACGGACGGACGGACGGACGGACGGACGAACTTACATTTCGGACCTTAGGGGGTACTTGCTATATAAAAGATCAAAGGAAATACCCTTTAAGACACAATAGGCTTACGGGGTACGGAATAAGTTCCATTGTCTTCTATTGTCTTAGGCCACGCCCCCTACCCCATAAGTACCCTAATGTGTGCCCGGACGGACGGACGGACTGGACGGACGGACTGGACGGACGGACGGACGGATGGACGGAAACTCAAGAGTATCTGAATGCCGCCCTTGCTATCACATAATGGCCATAAAATGAGAAAGTGAATGGGTTTAACGTCTCAGCTAACAGCTTAGGTCGTATACAGATGGGACCGCATTTTAGAGTATTATCCGACAGACCACTGGGATGGAAATACTATGAAACTTTACTGGTGGTGTTTAGCTGCCTATCAACAGCTAAGGTCATGTAAGGCCGGGCCAACGGGATCGATCCCATATTTAACCTGCTCCAAAATCGGAACGGAATATTTACATCGAGCAAAAATATAATAAATTCAGCCCTGAAATTAAAATAACCTGATCTGGTGCCAGGTCATACAACACCAAAGTCACTTGGCCCCTTCCCCTAAAAGTAGTAGGATGACGAATAATCGTATTACTCATAGAAGGGGTATAACCATATTTAACCCTCATATGCAAGAATGCCCAAGACGTATGTGAGGACGAAACCAGGTCTTGGTCGCGATTGCATGCTCCATACGATGACAGTATTTGTGATGCCTTAGGCGAGGTTTGAACCCACAACCTCCGGATTGGAAGTCAGTTGTTTTATTTAGGCCACAACCCATCCAAGGCGGTGGCCATTACCGGAGGTTGGACTGTATAAGCATTCCATAAGAAAGTTAAACATCAAGTTTCAAACCTCTACCTATGACATTTTAAATGCTATTAACTTACAAGAAATGTGATGGACCACTTTTATTCTTCAAAAGGAGGACCTGAAAATACTTACACGTATATGGCATATGGACCAATCCACTTTGCAGAAAAATGCCATATGAGCATGTGTAAAAATCGACATCGGCAAGTCCAAAATCTTTGATGGTCAATGTAAAACTGGTAGCCGAGTGGTCCGTGGGAAATATTTCAACATATTTCGCTGTGCCAGCTGATACACCATCTAAGACTAAAATAGCTGTACTGCTCTCCCATGATCTAGGTGCATTTGCGTCATATGCATCGGTGAAGGTACATGTCAGAATGGGATCACCACATGTTCGTGTTGTTGGAACAGATATAGTTGTCGCACCTGTAGAAAACAGAAAACAGTGAAGTATGTCAGGTGGTAATACATTCCAGACAAGGTGAACATTACTAAATGATTATGACCTTGGGTATGGATGATATACACAACGACAACAAGAATTCCGAAGGTCACAATATACGCCCGTCGAATTGTAACAAGGGGCAATAACTCCATGGAAACAGAAAATCAGTAACACATGTGTTCATAGAATACGGATGCCCCACATATCGCTTTGATAATAAACGAGACAAACATCCAAGTCCAAAAGGCAGAGATAATACATGGCTCAGTGGCAAAGCAAAAATACACATTCACTTTGAGCATCTACACACCATAAAGAAGCTACATACCAAGCATCAAGCCTCCATCGATACGGTTTAGAAGTTTTATGAGTTACAAGGCAAAATGGTGAAATTATAAGTCGAAAAGGGGGAGATAATGCATCACCCGGAGGTCGAAGAAAATATCAAAATAACCTTTGCGCATCTAATCTATTAGGGTTTATAGTGAAAGTGAATGGGTTTAATATCCCAGCAACCGCTAAGGTCATACAAAGACTGTATCACAGTTTAAAGCCTCGTCAGACATACCAATGGCATGGAAATACTATGGAAGTAGTTTTGATGCCGAAAGCGAGGTTTGAACCCACAATATCTGGATTGAAAGCCACAACCCATCGCTGGCTATTAGGGTTTAAACGTTTTACACAAACCAGAGTCCATGACCCGGGGTTCAACTATCAAAATATAAAATAAACCTTGCGCATCTACTCATCATAAGGAAGCTACATACCAAGTTTCCGGTCTGGAGTTAGTACGGTTTAAAACGTTTACGAGTTACAAGGCAAAATTGGGAAACTCTAAGTCAAAAAGGGTGAGATAATCCATGACCTGGGGATCGAATAAATAATATAAATACACTTTGCGCATCTACTCATCATCATAAGTAAGCTACATACCAAGTTTCAGGTCTGTGGCTAGTACGGTTTAAACGTTTTAAGAGCTAAAAGGCAAAATTTTGAAATTCTAAGTGGAAAAGGAGGGTGGGGGGATAATCCATGACCCAGGGGATCGAATAAACAATCAAAAGAAACTCTGCGCATCTACTCATGATAAGTAAGGAACAGACCAAGTTTCCGGTGTGTAGCTATTTAATAGCTTTACGAATTACAAGCCAAACAAATTATAATTCGAAAAGTGGGAGATAATTTATGACCCGGGGTCGAATCAAAAATCTAAATTAACTTTGCGCATTTACTCATCATAATGAAGCTACATACCAAGTTTCAGGTCTGTAGCTAGTAATGTTTATACGTTTTAACAGTTACAAGGTTGGTGATGGACGGCCGGAAGGACGGACGGACAAGGGTAACACTGAATGCCCCCTGGCGAATGTGGCCCGTCGAACCATGAATGCCCCGGTGGCAGTTTGGAGAAACAGTGGAAAAGTAATTAAGGACCGATTCTATACCTGAGCATCCTTTGATTCAAAGATAATTTCTTTGTAAATGTGATAGAAAACATGTATAACATATATGTGAACACTGCCTCGTTACTGTATCCTATACTGAACATGAAGTGGCGAACTCGGCCATCTGTGTGTGTTCAACCCATCAGCCACTTTCACCTCTTCTGGCGTTTGACACAAAACGCAAAATGTGATGTAGAACATATGATATAATGAACAAATATTTGTTGAGAATTATTGAAAATGATATATGAGCAGCAGACGACAACAATTTAATTCAGCATAGTAAGGGTTGACATGAAAATATTTTGACACACGGGTATTAATTGAATGGCTCAACACGCGACACGCGAATATTTAATAACTTATATTTACAAGAACTGAATATTTCATAATTTATATTTACAAAAACGTCAAAGGTTAACACAAATTTCAGAGTACCTGCGGAATATAATTAACTATAATTAAGAGAAATAATTAGGGTACATATGATTTTGATCACTTTTCTCTATCTTGCCTGGAGGGAGAAGTGACTTCTCCCTAAGTGTTTGGCCTAGATTGAACCATGTGTTACTCTGGGTTCCAATTTTATATCAGTTGTTTACTACTATACGACCAGGAACGTACGTTTACGAAATGCATTGTTAATAAAATAGTGTTTAGAAGACGTATTTGTGTACATTTGTCCAAGGACTAAATGGCTAAGTGTTTCAGCACCATTTTGAAGGTCGCAAAGGTCAAGGTCATGTCATCGGTCGTGTGATTGCGTCACACATGTTCAAGTGAACAAACTGTCTAAATAGCAAAGAAATCCTTCGCTCAATATCGACGATATTACATGATGGAGAAACTCTTACAAACTTTTTGGCGTAACAAAATGGCTAAGTGTTCAGCGACATTATGAAGGTCTCAAATGTCAAGGTCGTGTTAATGGTGGCACGACTCTGTGACAAAGGTTTAGACGATTCAAGTGTCCAAGTATCGACGCAATCCTTCACGCAATATTGAATATATTATTTGTTGGAGAAACTCTTACAAACTTTAAGAGACATAGACCAAAAAAGCCACATAGAACAGAAAACGTTCTCACAAAGTGGGTTTATGTGCCTACTACGGACGGACGGACGGACGGACGGACGGACGGACGTTCATTTCGTGTTTATGAGCTATTTGTTCTTTAAAAGATCAAAGGAATAGCTCCTAAATTTCAATAGAATTAGGAGCTTACGGAATGAATGAAAGGAATCTATTGTCTTAGGCATGCATTCTCCGATATGAACCGTTCTGTGAGTATACAGGCCAGATCGGAATACAAAACCGGTTTATTAGCGGGGTCACAACCACCTTAATATTTCGCTTCCGGAACTGGTATTCTGTTCCCAAAATTAGCTGCATTTCGGTTGGTTGAAATGATGGCGGATGTTCTACCTTTTTATCAGAGTAAAATGGGGTATAATTTAGAAGAGGATTTTGTCATCCACAAAGTGGCTGTATTTAACTCGACACTATGTTAGTGAAAGATGGATATGTCATCATGGCATACAGAAAGCTAACTAGAAATTGTGTGTAAAAAAGGAAAACTTTAAATTTACACAAATTTCCAAGACATTTGAGAAAATCTTACAAACTTTTTGATATAAGAAAATGGCTAACTGTTTCAGCACCATATTGAACGTCAACAAGACCAATGTCATTGAAAGTGAGAGTACTAAAGCAATCCTTCAAGTATTATTAAAGATATTAAAAGCTGGAGAAACTCTTGCCATGTTTTCGACTCTAGAGACGTAAATATACACGGACGGACGTACGGACGGACGAACTTACATTTCGGACCTTAGGGGGTACTTGCTATATAAAAGATCAAAGGAAATACCCCGTAAGACACAATAGGCTTACGGGGTACGGATTAAGTTCCATTGTGTTCTAACCCTAACCCATTGTCTTAGGCCACGCCCCCTACCCCATAAGTACCCTAATGTGTGCCCGGACGGACGTACGGACGGACGTACGACGTACGGACGGACGTACGAACGGACGTACGGACGTATGGAACCTCAAGAGCAACGCAATATGCCCCCTTGCTATAGAATATGGGGCATACAAATAGGAAGAATGAATGTGTTGCTGTCACATTCTGAAAACTTGTAAATGCACGAGAAGTATGGCCTGTTCGAACAGGAATGTCTCCATGAGAAGCCGAAGAAACCAAGAGTTTTCTTGGATACAGGCAAGACATGAGAAAATGATGACATTGACCGTCGGATTAAGCAGGGCTTTTGAGAAGAATTACACATAATATGAGAAAAGAATATGTCAAATACGAAATATTTAAATGTTGGGAAACTGAAGTGATTTACCAGTTTATGAGACAACAAAGTCAAATGGCAGCGGTGGATTTGAGTAGAATGGTGTTCGAAAGGCATCAGAAAATTATATCAAGGTCAACAGAAGTGATTTAACCAATTGTTAAGTTCATGGAAAATGAGTCATGAGTACATGACCTTCACATTTAATTGGGATTGTGCGGAACTGTTTGAAATGATGTTGGTAATGCATCAGCCAAAAATGAAAGCAGCATTCTGTTAAGTGAAACAGTAATTAGATTTTCATATTTTCTGATGAATATGTGACAAACATATGTACTGCTATGTCACCCCCACCATTCAGTGTCAGAACAAAGCTATACATTACAGTAAAGTGAAAGTGAATGAGTTAAACGTTCCGACAACAGCTTCGGTCATATGGAGACGGGACCGCACTTTAAATTCTCATCCGACAGACCAGTGGGATTGAATACTATGAAAGTATTTTGATACCTAAGGCGAGGTTTGAACCCAAAACCTCTTGATTGAAAGTCATGTATTCTAAACCTAGGTCACAACCCATCCCAGCTATAAATTATAATAAAAGATCCAATATTAGATCCAGTAGTATGAGATCCAGTCTTGTCACTATGGTTGGGAAATTGCTTGTTGACCTTCATCTGATAGCGATACCTAGTAGGTTATACATGTTCTGGGTTTGTTCAACAAATCAGCTGCTGGATCTTGAGTACGAGATTGGAGTACATGATAATGTTGATATTCTTGCTTACCACATGTTACGGTAGCACCAGTTGCAAGGCTGGCTTCTGTACCACCGGTACTTGTAGTAATCCCAACATAGTATGTATAGCCGCCATAAGCTACTGTGTTGGATGTCCAGGTCAGGATGAAGTGGTCGGTGTATGCTATACTACTCTCACTTGTTGTTGTACCAGTCTAGCAAAATATAATAATAGCAGTTGAAAAATATATGGATTACAGAACGTTTTATGTTTGGTCATGTCTTCAGATATTCTTAGGTACAGCAATCATGTGTCAAGGAATTTCAGTGTTAATGGATAGATATACATGTATATGGGGATAGTCTATAATATTTTCCATGATCACAACACGGTAAGTTTCAGTTCAATTATTTTTTCATATTACATTGTATGGGAAATGTACTGGTTCCTTGCATGATGCTGTGTGGAACAGACTTTAAACAGTTACTCATATACATATATGTCTCACAACAGTTTACTTGAACGGGTATTTATTACTGTGACTGGAAAACAGGGGCTTATGGGATTTGTGACCAGATCAGAATAGCACACTATTGTAGCCTGATAACGATAACAATATATTTTGCTAGTTAGAAGGATGAAGGATGTTTCATTCATGGAATGGCAGATGCACAGGTTGATCTGGATCTACACTGTTTTCCATTCCATCAGTGAAACACCCGCATGGAATGCCAATGTCGTTGTCGCAGATACCGTCACTTGAGTTGCGATGTCACATTTTCGCACCAAATGTCTGTGTATACAGGCTTAATTATTCTTGTGAATCCCTATATTTCTATAGTACTGTATGCTATATTATAGTATATGTATCATATATGCTATGGTACGCTAATAAGGCGTAAACAATAAGGTTTGTTTCCTGTTACCCGACCGACCGTCTAGTTTTACCCCCGACTGTAATTTCTTTATTGGCAATTTTACATCGGTCCCGGAAAATGTTGTCGTGACCGCGTTTTTTACCTGTCCCGTATCTTTTGTATGCCTAATGTATTCTTCTATTTCCTAATTGATAAAATCAATACAAGTCAACTTATTCCTTAAGTGTCCCGAGTGCATACACTTGAAGTATCATTATGTTTTCTCACATGTTAAGCCATTCAAGAGACATGTTAACAAAATGTATTATTCAAATGCAATATGCTAAATATGTTACATCATTATTAATGTATTACTATGCTTTGTATATGTGTGTTAATGGCTACTAGCATCAGAATAGGCTGTAAAGTGGTGCAGTCTGATCAGGTACTGTCCTGTTTGTAGTTTCATTTGATCTGGCGTTACTAGTATTTAATTTGCAGTGGCCCAAGATCTACACTGGACTACAACGGTGTGTTAACGAGGGAGCATTTGAAAAAACATAGGGCTGGAGGATTGTGGATGTGTCAAAGCATGACAGAGGACCATCCGTGAAATGCATGTATGAAGTATGAAGCAGTTACGTGAAAGGAAACATGAATTAAAATAAATTTACCAGAGCGTTAAGATTGTGACGGACATACACACGATGGTAATGCTATATACCCACCTCATCATTCGGTGTTTGGGTCATAAAAATGTTAAATTATGTGTTATGAACGAACAAATGGATGGACAAACAAACGGCCCAGTGGATGAACAGATGGACGACCGGGCGCAGAAGGCTAAAACTATAAACCCATTGGTATTCTTTGCTATGACCGATTTCTGCTAATTAGTTTGTTTGTTTGTTTGTTTGTTTGTTTATTTGTTTGTTTGTTTGTTTGTTTGTTTGTTTGTTTGTTTGTTTGTTTGTTTGTTTGTTTGTTTGTTGGGGTTTAACGGCCTATCAACAGCTAAGGTCATTTAAGGCCGGGTCATTAGGTTTAGTACTAAATCCCATATATTACCTGTACAAGTACATGTACATATTCCAGTACATGTACAAATAGGGGGAAAATCCCAAAATCAGAACTGAATATTTACAATAAAAAAGCTGTATATTCAGCCCTGTATTCAGAATAATCCTGATCTGATGCCAGGTCCTCGCCACACCAGAATCACTTGGCCCACACCCAAAAGCAGTAGAATCAGTAATAACCTTACTACTTTTATAATGGGCAATAACCAAATTCAACTCCCAGGTAACAAAAGAGCCACAGATAAAAACGTACCTGAGGGTCAAACCAGGCAAATCGTGATTTGGAAGGAGGAACCCCTATCGTTAATTTACGCCGTCACGTTGGCCTGGCCAACATCCCACCGGTATGATAAGTGTTCTGAACATTAAATAATTTGGACGAAAGCATTAGCTAGAGTAATTTGTCCAATAAGGATGGAGAATCACCATAGAAATGACTGGAATGGAATGGAATGGAATGGTGCCTAAAGGCCCACCAACGCAAAATAGTATCATTTAGGGCCAAGCAATGTAGACGAAGAATAACAATAATAGTAAAATAGTATGTTAAAGGTGGTAGACAATAATATGATTAGGGTAAACATATTAATATGATGAAATATAAATAAACACAACATGTAGTCCCCAATGGATACAAGAAATATCAACACATTCCAAGAATAGAAACAGAAATGATAGGAAATTTACCTCCATGTTAAATTGCAAACAAATCTGCAACTCTTGCAAAAGCATTCATTGGTATAGAAAGACCAGAGTGTATGTAATCATGGAAATGTAAATTTAAAATTTAACTTCATTAGTTCGATAGATCAATACAATGTAAACCTTATGGGATTCAAAGGTGTAAAATGTGCGTTTCTGTAAAATTAGAAGTACTTACCACTGTAGTACCGCCACTATCAGTCACCGACAGTGATGTTGTTGGTGCATCTGGGTACACCTGGTCCACTGTTATAGTTATCTTGTTATTGGTACATACAGGCACGGGGGAGGTGCTGTCATAACCTGTAAACATAATTAATCCTTTCACCCCTAAATATCCATCATTGCTATTTTTGAAATATTTCATAAATAGCCGGGGGTCAATTGATAAGAATCTGGCACCTCGTGATTATTTTTATTCTTTGGTTTTGTATTATTTTCGGTTCGAGGTCTAGGTGCAATGTTTTTCAGACATGTTGAAGATCAGTTCAAGATCATTCAAAATCTAGACATAAACATGGTAATTATACAATAAAACTGAGGAATTAACCGGCATCGTAGCAATCAAATAGCAGTGTTGAATTCATGCTGTATTAACTGAAAGTTTTCTATAACTTTGATATGAAATTAGACAAAAATAGCAGAACTTAAATCATTTTAGTAAATACAAATGTATTATCTTTATAATAGTTATGTACCTTTTTTATGTGTGTCTTAACCATCCATATTAATTATCACATTGATACAATTGTTAATCACAATTCCTATCTATGCAATTATACAAGTCATAGATCTCCAGAAATCAAAAGTATTGAATGGCATTATTTGTATACAAAAATAACTGTCCCAATCGTATAATTGATAATTAATCCTCTAACACTGGTACATATTTATTCCTCAATTGTTTTAAAGGTACATGCCCACTCAGTAGGCACAAAATGTTATTTTAAAATAGGAATTCATTAAGTTTATACTTGTGTCACTATTCCACCAGTTCTAAAATTTACAAGTGCCTGCTCTACAGATATAATCATTTTAATAGTAATATTTATTTTACTGATTGTGAATCATGGTGATATCATGCTATTTCCATATGCAAATGAGGCATGATATATTGTAATGATTTATACAAATTAAATGCGTCACCTAAACAAACAATATTTTCGACAAATTATAATGTATGATCATTGCACATCAAACAAGAAATGTGGCCTGTCAGCACCAAAATGACTCCGGTGGCACATTGGAGAAACTGTGGCAAAGTTAACTAACCAAAATGAAAAGTTTTGACAAGCACATTTATGAAGGTCAAAAGGTCAAGGTCATATTAAGTGCAGTGTGACATTTGTCCACAGGTGTGATGTATTGAAATATTAAAGTAATCCACCAAGGAATATAGAAGACATAATTAAGAAACTCCGGCGAACTTCTTAATGTGGGAAAAAGTTCAAAGTTTTCAAGGTCAAAATGTCAAGGTCATATTAATGGCAGCATGGATGTGTGACATTTGTCTAAAAGTATGATAAGTTGAAATATTTAAGAAATTTTCAAGGAATATAGAAGTTATGAGATAATTGAAAAACTCCGGTGAACTTCTTAATGTGGGAAAAAGTTCAAAGTTGTGAAGGTCAAAAGGTCATATGACACACGCCATGTGATTTTTTACCTTCGGACATCTGCGTAATTACATGAAATACGTTTACAAAATTTACAATATTTTCCGTTTGTAGCGTCAAAAGTTGACATAATTTTCAGAGTACATGCGGATTTAATGCAATTACGCAGATGAACGAAGGTACAACATCGCATGGCGTGTCTCATATTACGGGCAGCATGGATGTGTGGCATTTGTCCACAGGTATGCTGTGTTGAAATATTTAAGTAATTCTTTTAGGAATATAGAAGTTATGACAGAATTGAGAAACTCCGGCGAACTTCTTAATGTGCCGGACACACAGACACACAGTCCAAACAATATATGCCTTCGGCTCTACCGAGACCGGGGGCGTAAAAAGAAATACAGAGAATAAATAGTAATGTCCGTTAACATTTTAATGAAACACGCTTATTGCCCCTAATACCAGTGTGGTAATTTACGTCATAAAATGTATAACAAACGCCAATCATTATGTGGGATAATGGAGAATGAATGTTTATATTGCCAGAAAATGTCTTATCTACAAAATATACAAAATTATCTGTCGCCCTATTGTTATAACCTACTGAGTGGGCATGTAGCTTTAAGTAATCGCCGTGATGCATAATTAGACATTAGTTTTTACAAATACTCATTCAAGAGTGTTGTCACATTTCTGGAGAACACCACCTATGTGCACTCAATGAGTTCACTTAGCCGAATGATGTTATCTATTTGTGTTTTCGACATTGCAGGACAACTATGTATAGAGCATCCGGTGCTAACCGTTTTTATGGTGATGCATGAATTTGATTTGAACAATGGTGTTTAACGGCCCATCAACAGCTAAGTTCATTTAAAGCCGGGCAAACAGGTTCGATCCCGCATGTAACCTATTGCATTGGGGACAAAATCCCAAAATCAGAACAGAATATTTACATCGAAATAAATATATATTCAGCCCTGATATTAGAATAACCTGACCTGCTGCCAGTTGGCACATTATTGCTATTTTACTAGTTGCATTGTCTTTTTAAATATGCAGTAACCGGATGTAAGTACAGTTGTTATGGTCCCGCGTGGTCTTGCTAATAATTTCATCAACCTGGTTCATTAACATTATTAGATAAACTGTATACATGTATTTATGAAACAATGCATAATGTCAGAAAAATTCTATATTTCACACTATTAAGAGCTATCTTGGACGCCTATTGGATTATGTTTGTTTGTGTGTTTGTTTGTTTGTTTTTTTGTTTTTTGTCAGCCCTGAAATCAGAATAACCTGACCTGGTGCCAAGTCAATGTCACACCAATACATGGCTATTTAATTTGTATCATGATGAAGACACTTGTATAAACTTTTTGACGCTAAATAATGGATCAAGGTCATGTTAATGACGGCATGAGTGAGTTCCAAATGCTCACATATATCAAGTGTCCAAATATTGAATCAATCTGTCAAGCAATATTAAAGATATACCATGATGACGAAACTTGACTAAATGTGAAGGTACAAAAGGTCAAGGCTATGTTATTGGGAGCATGTGTGTGTTCGAAATGCTCACATTTATGAAGTGTCCGTTTATTGAACCAATCTGTCAAGTAATATTAAAGTTATATCGTGATGAAGAAACTTGTATAAACGTTTTGACGCAAACAAATAGCTAAGCGTTTCCGCAAAAATGTGAAGGTAAAAAAGGTCAAGGTCATGTTAATGGCGGCATGAGTGTGTTCCAAATGCTTACATGTAACAAGTGCCCAAAGAGTGAACCAATCCATCAAGTAACAATAATGTTATACGATGATGAAAAGACTTGCACAAACTTTTTGACAAAAAGAAAATGTTTCCGCAAAAATGTGCAGATCGAAAAGGTCAAGGTTGTGTTAATGGCGGCATGAGGGTGTTGAAAATTATCACCTGTATCAAGGGTCCAAATATTGATTCAGAAGCAATCCGTTAAGTAATATTAAAGTTATATCATGATGACAAAACTTGTACAAACTTTTTGGCGCACAAAAATTGCTAAGTGTTTCCGAAAAAATGTGGAGTTAAAAAAGGTCAAGGTCATGTTAATGGCGGCATGAATGTGTTCCAAATGCTCACATGTATCAAGTGTCCATATATTGAAGCAATCCATCAAGTAATATTAAAGTTATACCACGATGACGAAGCTTGTATAAACTTTTTGACATTTCGGACGAGGACGACGACGACGGAAAAAACAGGCGCGACCAAAATGTTGCTACATGCATGGATAACAATATATTCTAGTTGCAATATTGTAATATATAGTAAACGACTACATAGTCACGATCTTGGATATCAAGAGGAACATAATTCCGAATACATTTAGACCATACCAAAGGAAACAGGAACATTTTGAAAAAACTCCAGCTTGGTATTCATGCATTTGCGTGAATCCACATAATGCCCATGTCTTATACTTGTATTCAGATATAAATAAAAATACAATAGTAGATTTGGAGCATGTGATGGGTAATTTAACGGTGTGGTTATTCCTTGCCGTGAGCACGATATCCCTAGTATTACCCGTATGCTCAGGTTGAGCCTTCTTGTAGGCGAGAGTTGAATTCGGGTATACCCATTAACAGAGTAATACGATTAGTGCTAATATTAATATTTTTAAGTTAAATCCAAACGGTCTGAATATACAGTGCAACGTCTCTACATTGGCCACCCATGTGAAGACACAAAATTGGCTGTTGTAGAGGTGGCTGTTGTAGGTGTCAGATATGAACAGCCACCGACACAATAGTGCCTTCCTACTCGAACTTTGTTATGAACAACCCTTGCCAAGTCGGTCAGACATTTCCGTTTCTTGTACAAAGTTTCCAGATGGAAATATCGAGAAGGGCTGATTTACAAATGTACTTCACTTACAATTTCTGACTGTATCAATTACGAATGGTAAGTGTTTGATAAAGTATGAACTGCCGACAAAACTTTCAATATGTCAGTCAGGTGTTCTGAATACACCGAATTTGACAATTATCGAGCGATTACTGATTACCACTAAGGTAATCCGATGTGAAAACATATGACCCTGTGTGCTTGATTTAACTCCTCAGGGCGATCCGAGTTTTCACAGGTTATAGATTTGTGGAAGTTTGTGAATTTGTAACTTTTTGGGACACATTTTACTGTCTGTTCACCGTTTTTGTGATGATTTTGTTGAAAATTTCAATACCGTTGGCCGGAGTAGGGAAGTGACCGTTTGAGAGAGGTCAACTAACGTTATAACGGGGGGAATTCAAACTGACCGTTGTTGAGGTGACCATTGTAGGTAAAAACTAGGCATTATGTTTGCAAAACATGAATATACCCCGATGGCATAGTGGACTCTAATTAGAGATAGTGCGTATCAAAAGAAAATCATTTGAGAAAGTCTTACAAGTTTGTTGACGTAAACAAATGGCTAAGTGTTTCAGCACCATTTTGAAGGTCACAAAGGTAAAGTTCATGTCATTGGTGGTGTGATTGTGTTAAACAAATGAAGTATCCAAATATTAAAGCAATCTTTCAAGTAATATTGTAGATATTACATGATGGAAAACTCTTACAAATTTTTAGTTGTACCAACAAGTGTTTCAGCACCATTTCAAAGGTAATAGAGGTCAAGGTCATGTCATTGATGGTGCGAGTGCGTTGCACATGTTCAGGTGAATGAACTGTCAAAATATTAAAGCAATCCTTTCAGTAATATTGTAGATATTACATGATGGAGAAACTCTTGCAAACTTTTTGACGTAAATGTATGCGGACAAACATACATACGGACGCACGGACGGACGGACGGACGTAACATCAATAGGGGCCATCAAATGAGAAAGTAAATGGGTTTAACGTCCCAGCAACAGCTAAGGTCATATAAAGATGGGACCACATTTTAAAGTCTTATCGGACTGACCCCTGGGATGGAAATGCTATGAAAGTTTACTGGTGTTTAACGGCCTATCAATAGCTAAGGTCATGTAACGCCGGGCCAACGGGTTCGATGCCATACTTAACCTGTTGCAATCTATTTACATCGAGAACAAATATAACATATTCAGCCCTGAAATTAGAATAACCTGACCTGGTGCCAGGTCCATGCAATACCAAAGTCACTTGGCCCCTTCCCCTAAAAGTAATAGGATTACGAATAATCGTATAACTCATACAAGGGGTATAATCAGATTTAACCCTCACATACAAGAATGCCCAAGACGTATGTGAAGACCAAACCATGTCTCCGGTCGGGATTCCGATAAGGATGAATCCCGATCGTTAAATGACCCATCGCATGCTCCTGCCTGCCACCCACTGTGACAGTATTGTTGATGCCTAAGGCGAGGTTTGAACCCACAACCTCCGGATCGGAAGTCAGGCGTTCTAGGTCACAACCCATCCAGGGCGGTGGCCATTACCGGAGGTTGGACTGTATAAGCATTCCATAAGAAAGTCAAACATCAAGTTTCAATTTACAAAAAATGTGATTGACCACTTTTATTCTTCAAAATGAGGACCTGAAAATACTTACACGTATATGGCATATGGACATATATACTTTGCGGAGAAGAACCATATAAGCATCTGTAAGAATCTACATCGGCAAGTCCAAAATCGATGATGGTTAATGTAAAACTGGTAGCAGAGATGTCCGTGGGAAATGTTTCAACATATTTCGTTGTTGATACACCATCTATGATTAAAGTAGTTGTACTGCCCCCCCTTCCTTCCCCCCATGATCTAGGTGCATTTGCGTCATATGCATCAGTGAAGGTACATGTCAGAATGGGATCACCACATGTTCGTGTTGTTGGAACAGATATAGTTGTCGCACCTGTAAAAAACAGAAAACAGTGAAGTGTGTCAGGTGGTAATATGAATATTACTAAATGATTATGACCTTGGTTATGGGTGATATGCACAAGAACAACAAGAGTTCCGAAGGTCACAATATACGCCCGCCGCATTGTAGCCAGTATACAAGGGGCAATAACACATGTCTTCATAGAATACGGATGCCCCACATATCGCTTTGATAATAAACGAGGCAAACATCCAAGTCCAAATGGCAGAGATAATCCATGGCTCAGAGTCAAAGCAAAAATAGACATTCACTTTGTGCATCTACACACCATAAATAAGCTACATACCGAGCATCAAGCCTCCATCGATACGGTTTAGACGTTTTATGAGTTACAAGGCAAAATGGTGGAACTCTAAGTCGAAAAGGGTGAGAAAATCCATCACCCGGAGGTGGAATAAAACATATAAACTAGAAATGGACGCTTGTCGACAAGCGCATGTGTATCCCCCTCCCCAGATACACAAGTAGTTTGAAAAAAGGGTGTTCGAGTTATGCTCCGGAGACAAAATCAGTGACGGAAAAAACAAAGGGAGATAACAAAAAAAATAGTGATGCAAGAGTTGTCATTATTACGTGACACACCTTTATAGTCGTGGTCTATGCATGTGTGAAGTTTCATGAAAATATTCCAAAGGGTGTTCGAGTTATGCTCCGGACACGAAATCAGTGCACGAAACAACAATGGGAGATCACTAAGAAATTAACGACGCAAGAGTTGTCATTCTTACGTGCGACACACCTTTGGGTCGTCTTCTATGCATGTGTGAAGTTTAATAAACTAGAAAATGTGTTCATAGAACACGGATGTCCCACATATCGCTTTGATAATAAATGAGGCCAAATTCCAAGTCAAAATTTTCTTTTACCTGAGCGTTAAAGTTTTTGAAGCACCAAGTATGTGACATTGACCCTGGGCTTGGCGGGGGCAGGACGAACGTGGATTTGGCACAGGGCGGTAGAGGACCATTAGAGCAATGCATATATGAAATATGAAGCTGATCCGTGAAAGAAAACAGAAATTATAAGATATTTACCTGAGCGTTAAAGTTTTTGAAGCACTAAGTATGTGATCTTAACCCTGGGCTTGGCGGGGGCAGGACGAACGTGGATTTGGCACAGGGCGGTAGAGGACCATTAGAGCAACGCGTATATGAAATATGAAGTTGATCCATGAATGGAAAGAAAAATTATAAGATATTTACCTGAGCGTTAAAGCTTTTGAAGCACCAAGTATGTGACCTTGACCCTGGGCTTGGCGGGTGCAGGACGAACGTGGATTTGGCACAGGGCGGTAGAGGACCATTAGAGCAATGCGTATATGAAATATGAAGATGATCCATGAAAGAAAACAGAACTTATAAGATATTTACCTGAGCGTTAAAGTTTTTGAAGCACCAAGTATGTAACCTTGACCCTGGGCTTCGCGGGGGCAGGATTAACGTGGATTTGGCACAGGGCGGTAGTGAACCATCAGAGCAATGTGTATATGAAATATGAAACAGATCGGTCGAAGGATGAAGAAATTATGAGACATTTACCCGAGTGTTAAAGTTTTGTGACGGACGGACGGACGGACGGACGGGAGGACGGGACGCACATTCCTACGAATGAATACTTGTTGGGTTTTTACTGTATAAAAATACTCAACAAGAGTACCCAACACTATCCTAACCCTACCCAATAAGATCCCCGTACGCTTACAACAAGTACCCATCCGTACGGACGGACGGACGGACGGACGGACAAGGGTAACACTAAATGCCCCCTCCACTATCGTGGTGAGGTATAAAAATATTCCAAAGGGTGTTCGAGTTATGCTCTGGATACTAAATAAGAGCATGAACCAACAAAGGGCGATAAGTAAACAAGAATTCCGCGGAATCAAATGCCTCGGCTTGTCCCGCCTTGACCTCCAGCCTGGGCCCGAAAGCAATTTTCACTGGCCCGAACATATTATACAATTATTGACTAGTGAGCCATGGAATAGCAGATTATATTCTATGGCTCACTAGTCAATAATTGTTTTATTATATGATAATAGTCTGTATATATCACTTACGACCTTATGCTACTAGACAAAAATTTAAAAAGAATTTGAAAAAAAAAATGAAAAAAAATGGAAAAAAAAGTTTCAAAATTAAAAGTAATAATGCTTGCTACTGGAGCCCTGAATTTTTTTTAATAGTCCTATATTTATCTACATATATCAGCACAGGTCCACATAATGCCACAATATTTTCAACACAGTTGACGGAAATGTAATATCCAATGTAGTAATTTACCTGTATAAATTACCTGTGGTCAAGAGGGGTCAAGACTGGTCAAGACTGGACATTCGCACATGCTAGCACATGTACAGGTGAATGGTTCTCCCAGTCTCTATTGTTCTCTCTACAGGTAAGGTGTACAGAGCACACGAGAAAAGGTGTACAGAGCAGACGAGAAAAAGGGTCTTCATGCATTATTGTCCAGTTTGTAGAGTGCGCAAAACAAAAAAGGAAGATAACTAAAAAATTAGCGACGCAAGAGTTGTCATTCTTGCGCGCGACACACCTACGGGTCGTGGTCTATGCATGTGTGAAGTTTCATGAAAATATTCCAAAGGGTGGTCCAGTTATGCTCCGGACAGGAAATCAGTGCGCGAAAACAAAAAAGGGAGATAACTCAAAATACAAGAGTTGTTATTCTTGTGCACGACACACCTTCGGTTCGTGGTCTAATTGAATGTGTGAAGTTTCATAAAAATATTCCAAAGGGTGGTCGAGTTATGGTCAATCAGTGCGCGAAAAAAAAAAGGAGATAACTAATAAATTAGCTATGCAAGAATTGTCATTCTTGTGCGCGACACACCTTCGGGTCGTGGTCTATGCATGTGTGAAGTTTCAGGAAAATATTCCAAAGGGTGGTGGAGTTATGCTCCAGAAACGAAATCAGTGCGAGAAAACAAAAAAAGGGAGATAACTAAAAAAATAGCTATGCAATAGTTGTCATTATTGTGCGCGACACACCTTCGGTTCGTGGTCTATGCATGTGTGAATGTTCATGAAAATATTCCAAAGGGTGTTCGAGTTATGCTCCGGACAAGAAGTGTCTGCGGCGGACGCGGACGCGGACGCGGACGCGGACGCGGACGCGGACGCGGACGAGGACACGGCCCGCTGTCAAATCCATAGTATCCCCCGACGGAGTCCGGGGGATACAATAACCTTTGCGCATCTAATCTATTAGGGCTTAAAATGAAAGTGAATGGGTTGAACGTCCCAGCAACAGCTAATGCAATATAAAGACTGTACCACAGTTTAAAGCCTCATCCGACAGACAACTGACATGAAAATACTATGAAAGTAGTTGTTATGCCCAAATCGAGGTTTGAGCCCACAACATCTGGATTGAAAGTCAGGTGTTCTAACCCATATGCCATAACCCATCGCTAGCTATTAGGGTTTAAGCGTTTTACAAAAAACAGATAATCCATGACCCGGGGATCAAATCAAAAATCAAAATAAACCTTGCGCATCTACTCATCATAAGGAATCGACATACCAAGTTTCCGGTCTGTAGTTAGTACGGTTTAAAAGTTTTACGAGTTACAAGGCAAAATTGTGAAATTCTAAATCAAAATGTGTGATATAAATTCATGACCTGGGTATCGAATACAAAATCTTAATAAACCTTACACATCTACTCATCATAGGGAAGCTACATTCCAAGTTTCGTCGTGGAAACGGGGGAGATAATCCATGACCCAGGGGTCGAATAAAAAATCGAAATAAACTCTGTGCATCTACTCATCATAAGCAAGCAAACTACAAAGTTTCAGTTGCATAGCTATTAGAGTGCATAAGCATTACGAATAACAAGCCAAACAAAAATCTAATTCGAAAAGTGTGAGATAATTTATGAACCGGTGTTGAATACAAAATCACAATAAACATTGCACATTTACTCATCATAAGTAAGCTACATACCAGGTTTGAGGTCTGTAGCTAGTACTGTTTAAACTTTTGAACAGTTACAAGGTTGGTGATGGACGGACGGAAGGACGGACGGACAAGGGTAACACTAAATGCCCCCTGTCGAATGTGGCCGGTCGTACCATGAATGCCCCCGGTGGCAGCTTGGATAAACTGTGGCAAAGTTAAGTAAGGACCCATTCTATACCTGATCATCCATTGATTCAAAGATAATTGCTTTGTAAATGTGATGGAATACATGTATAACATATATGTGAACACTGCCTCGTTACTGTATCCTATATAAAACATTAAGTGGCGAACTCGGCCATCTTTGTGTGTTCAAGCCAACAGCCACTTTCACCTTTTCTGGCGTATGACACAAAGCGCAAAATGTGAAGTAGAACATATCATATAATGTAGTTAATCACATGTAGAAAAGCCAGGACAACGGTCTCCTATCAATTATATTACACCAAACAGTAAAATATGTATGTTTTCTGGACAGGTTTGTGTATGTGCTTTTAGCAACATGAACCACCATTGTAAATAGCCTCATATGCAGGAAATCACACAGTGTATCACCTTTACCTCCCAAACCACACCATACAAACCATGTATACACCACTACTGTACTCAGTTATTAGCTATCAAAGCCAGTGACATGTAAGCGGTTATCTGAGTGTATTGTCTCTGGTGTCTACTCCCCGACTATGCGAGTAAATATGGCTTTACTTATAGGTAACGTGTACACTAGCAAAATAAATCCGTCAGGGAAGCGGTGTCGCGCCTGCCCATGCATTTGACCGTAACATGATCGTGGACATGTGCTAAAGTAAACATCATAACAAAGTTCATGCTTAAAACACGAAAAATGTCAAGATTGAAGAAACGTTTGACATGAAAAATGGCTAAGTGTTTCCCAAAAAATGTCAAGGTACAAAGCTCAAGGTCATGTTAATGGCGGCATGAGGGTGTTAGGAATGATCACAAGTATCAAGTTTCCAAATATTGAAGCAATCAGTCAAGTAATATTAAAATTATACCATGATGAAGAAGATTGTACAATCTTTTTTGACGTAATAAAATGGCAAAGTGTTTCTACAAAAATGTGAAGGTAAAAAAGGTCAATGTCATGTTAATGGTGGCATGAATGTGTTCATTACACAAGTAACACAAATTACAAACAAATTACACAAGTAATACGAAAGTTATATCAGGATGAGGAAGCTTGTACACAGTTTTTGACGCAAACAAATGGCTAAGTGTTTCAGCAAAGATTTTAAGGTACAAAATGTGAAGGTTATGTGAATTGGCGGCATGAGTGTGTTCCTAATGCTTACATGTATCGGGTGTCCACATATTGAAGGAATGCGTAAAGTAATATTAAAGTTATAGCCTGATGTTGAAACCTGTACAAAGTTGTTCACGAAAAAAAGGGTTTCAGTAAAAAATTGAAGGCACAACAAGATCAAGGTCATGTGAATTGGCTGCATGAGTGTGTTCCTAATGCTTACACATGTACATGTATCGGGTGTCCACATATTGAAGGAATGCGTCAAGTAATATTACAGTTATAGCAAGGTGACAAAGCTTGTACAACGTTTTTGATCTTTCGGACGACGACGACGATGGAAAAAACGGCGACTATAGTCGCGCCTTCTGGTAAAGCAGGATGTGCATTAGATTGAGAAGTTTACACATCAAAATTTATTTAGAGATTGATGGGATAAATGCTCAGTTATCTCGTTTTTTAGCATAGATTGCTGGCATAATGTTCATAGCATGCCGTTATCATATCTGTCTATTATGTATTGCACCAAATTATAATTGGTTTACTGTCATATTATTTGCTGTATGTGTCAAACGCACGAAGTGGTGAAACTGCTGTACGATAGTTTGTACATACAAATATGGTGTAGATGGCTCAATGCTCCATATAGTATACGGTAACAAGACAATATTCACATATGTTATATTCATCTATCATATCACTCTTATAAAGAAGTTATCTTTGAAGCCGAATGTATCTATCTATGATTTAATACCTTAATCAAAATTGACAAGTATTTATAAGCACAGTTGTGAAGGCTAATAGGTCAAGATCATATTAAGGGTAGTATGGATGTATGGCATTTGTCCACAAGTATGATGTATAGAAATATTAAAGTAATCCATAATGGATTATAGAAGTTATGACATAATTGAGAAACTCTGGCGAACTTCTTAATGTGTGCAAAGTTCAAAGTTATGAAGGTCGACTTGTCAAGGTCATATTAAGGGCATGATGGATGTGTGGCATTTGTCCACAAGTATGATGTGTTCTACGGACGGACGTTCCAACATTTTGGGTCTATGGGGTATTTCCATTGTTTCAAGAACAAAGAAAAAGCCCCTAAACAACAATAGACTTTATGAGCTTACAGAATATTACAAAGGAATCTTTTGTTCCTAACCACGCCACTAAGCTCTCAAACCTCCCTGACGGACGGACGGACGGACGGACGGACGTTCTTACTTTCAGGTAACTATGTGGCTTATCGCATGTTAAATATTAGCCACATAAAACCACTTTTAGCCACATAAAACGATATCTTAGGTGGCTAATTGTAACCAACCCTATCCTTTAACAAGTCCATAACCCTGTGGGGCTAGCCACATAAGTACCTGAATGTCTGCCCGGACGGACGGACGGACGGACGGACGGACGGACGGACGGACGGACGGACGGACGGACGGACGGACGGACGGACGGACGGACGGACGGACGGACGGACGGACGGACGGACGGACGGACGGACGGACGGACGGACGGACGGACGGACGGACGGACGGACGGAACGTTCTCGCGAATGGATACTTATGTGACCATTTGTTCTTTAAAAAGGTGTCACATAAACGGAATAAGTGTCACATAAATAAATTATTCGTTAGTTTTTTCTATTAGTTATGTTACTAACCCTAACCTTTAACAAGTCCATCCCTATGTGACATAGTCACGTAACTGCCAATTCGTGTGCCCGGACGGACGGACGGACGGACGGACGGACGGACGGACGGACGGACGTTCTCGCGAATGGATACTTATGTGACCATTTGTTCTTTAAAAAGGTGTCACATAAACGGAATAAGTGTCACATAAATAAATTATTCGTTAGTTTTTTCTATTAGTTAGTTACTAACCTAACCTTTAACAAGTCCCATCCCTATGTGACATAGTCACGTAACTGCCAATTCGTGTGCCCGGACGGACGGACGGACGGACGGACGGACGGACGGACGGACGGACGGACGTTCTCGCGAATGGATACTTATGTGACCATTTGTTCTTTAAAAAGGTGTCACATAAACGGAATAAGTGTCACATAAATAAATTATTCGTTAGTTTTTTCTATTAGTTATGTTACTAACCCTAACCTTTAACAAGTCCATCCCTATGTGACATAGTCACGTAACTGCCAATTCGTGTGCCCGGACGGACGGACGGACGGACGGACGGACGGACGGACGGACGGACGGACGGACGGACGGACGGACGGACGGACGGACGGACGGACGGACGGACGGACGGACGGACGGACGGACGGACGGACGGACGGACGGACGGACGGACGGACGTTCTCGCGAATGGATACTTATGTGACCATTTGTTCTTTAAAAAGGTGTCACATAAACGGAATAAGTGTCACATAAATAAATTATTCGTTAGTTTTTTTCTAGGACGGACGGACGGACGGACGGACGGACGGACGACGGACGGGACGGACGGACGAGAACGTTCTCGCGAATGGATACTTATGTGACCATTTCTTTAAAAAGGTGCAATAAAACCGGAATAAAGTGTCACCTAAATAAATTTTTCGTTAGTTTTTTTATTAGTTAGTTACTAACCCTAACCTTTAACAAGTCCATCCCTATGTGACTAGTCACGTAACTGATTCGTGTGCCCGGACGGACGGACGGACGGGTGACGGACTTGGACGGACGGAAGGGACCGGTCGGGGACGTTCTCCGCGAATGATATATTGGACCATTTGTCTTTTAAAAAGGTGGTCACAAAAACGGTAATAAGTGTCCATAAATAAATAATTCGTTTAGTTTTTTTTCTATTAGTTAGTTACTAACCCTAACCTTTAACAAGTCCATCGTGACATAGTTCAGTAACTGCCCAATTGTGTTGAACCCGGACGGGACGGCGACGGACGGACGGAGGACGGACGGACGGACGGAGGCGGACGGACGACGGACGGGACGGGACGGAGGACGGACGGTTTCTCGCGAATGGATACTTATGTGACCATTTGTTCTTTAAAAAGGTGTCACTAAACGGAATAAGTGTCACATAAAATTAAATTATTCGTTAGTTTTTTCTTTAGTTATGTTACTAACCCTAAACTTTTTAACAGTCCATCCCTATGTGACATAGTCACGTAACTGCCAATTCGTGTGCCCGGACGGACGGACGCGGAGGACGGACGTGACGGACGGACGGACGACGGACGGACGGACGGACTTGGGAACGGACGGACGGACGGACGGACGTCGCGAATGGATACTTATGTGACCATTTATTCTTTATAAAAAGGTGTCAACATAAACGGAATAAGTGGTCACATAAATAAATTATTCGTTTAGTTTTTTCTATTTTTAGTTATGTTACTAACCCTAACCTTTTAACAAGTCCCCATCCCTATGTGACATAGTCACGTAACTGCCAATTGTGTGCCCGGACGGACGGACGGAACGGTCGGCGGCGGACGACGGACAACGGACGGACGGACGGACGGAGGACGGACGGACGGACGTTCTCGCGAATGGATACTTATGACCATTTTTTGTTCTTTAAAAAGGTGTCACATAAACGGAATAAGTGTCATTATTAAATAAATTATTCGTTGTTTTTTCTATTTAGTGTTACTAAACCCTAACCTTTAACTAAAGTCCATCCCTATGTGACATAGTTTTTTCAAGTAAACTGCCAATTCGTTGTGCCCGGGACGGACGGGACGGACGGACGGACGGACGGTCGTTCTCGCAATGGATACTTATGTGACAATTTGTTCTTTAAAAATAGGTGTACATAAACGGAATAAGTGCACATAAATAAATTATTCGGTTAGTTTTTTCTATTAGTTTTGTTAGTTAAACCCTAACCTTTAACAAGTCCATCCCTATGTGACTAGTCACGTAACTGCCATTCGTGTGCCCGGACGGACGGACGGCGGACAGGAACGGGACGGAACGGACGGACGGAACCGGACTGACGGACGGACGGACGGACGGTACGGACGGACGACGGACGGACGGACGGACGTTCTCGCGAATGGATACTTACTGTGACATTTGTTCACGGTTTAGTTCGTCTCAGCGAATGGATACTTATGTGACCATTTGTTCTTTAAAAAGTGTCACATAAACGGAATAAGTGTCCATTATAAATAAATTACGTTAGTTTTTTCTATTAGTTATGTTACTAACCCTAACCTAACTTTAACAAGTCCATCCCTATGTGACATAGTCACGTAACTGCCAATTCGTGTGCCCGAGGACGGACGGACGGACGGACGGACGGACGGACGGACGGACGGACCCACGGATCCACGGACCCACGGATCCACGGATCCACTGACCCACGGACCCACGGACCCACGGACCCACGGACCCACGGACCCACGGACCCACGGACCCACGGACCCACGGACCCCCATGCACAAGGCAATATTACCCCTTGCTATCGCATAGGAGGGCGTAAAAACGTTGGTTATAACTGACAAAACGATGAAAAATTGATTGATTAAGTAAAAGGAAATAATTTAAAGATTGCACTTTGTGGTATGAACAACAAAATCCTGTCCTAAAGCATACCCTATTTTATTCTGATATTAAACATCTAGAAAGGTATGACTTTTGCCATCTTTTTCACAATCGGAAGTCAATTATGTACATTCGGCATCACCTGACAGTTGAAAGTGTGATTTTTGCGGATGATAGTAGTTCCAGTGAGAAAGCACTGTTGATCCAAATAATGTCAGCTGACCCTTGTTATAAATTCCCTATTTTTATTTGCAATTTTTCGAAATTACTCCTTCCATCTATTTTGGGTGCGAACTTTGTTGAGAACAACATTTCGCGGTCGACATTCATGGAAATATCAGGCACGCATGCTCCGAGTATGCATGCTCCGAGTATGCATGCCAGATCCGTATACAAAAACGTTTTCAAAGCGGGGTCATAAACACCTTAAGTTTTCTCTACCGGAACTGGTATTTTGTGCCCCAAATTAGCTGTATTTCGGTTGGTTGAAATGATGGCGGATGTCCTACCTTTCTATCACAGTAAAATGGGGTATAATTTAGAAGAGGATTTTGTCATCCACAAAGTGGCTGTGTTAGACACTATGTTAGTGAAAGATGGATATGCCCTTATGACATACTGATCTCTAACTAGAGATTGTGTGTAAAAAAGGAAAACTTTAAATTTACACAAATTTCCATGACATTTGAAAATGTCTTACAAATTTTTTGATATAAGAAAATGGCTAAGTGTTTCATCACCATTTTGAAGGTCAAAATATCAAGGTCATTGGTGGTGCTTGTACTAAAGCAATCCTTCAAGTAGTATTTGAAATATTAAATGATGGAGAAACTCTTACAAACTTTTCGACACTATCGACGTAAAAATATACACGGACGGACGTATGGACCCTCAAGAGCAACGCAATATGCCGCCCTTGCTATCGTAAAGGGGGCATACACATTGGATGATTGAAAGTGTTACTGTCACATTTTGAAAACTTGAAAATGCACTAGAAGTATGGCCTGTTGGAACAGGAATGTCTCCATGAGAAACCGAAGAAACCAAGAGTTTGCTTGGATACAGGAAATACATGAGACAATGATGACATTGACCTTCGGATTAAACAGGGCTTTTGAGAAGAATTACACATAATATGAGAAAGGAATTTGTCAAATACTAAATATTTGAATGTTGGGAAACTGAAGTGATTTACCAGTTTATGAGAAAACAAAGTCAATTGCCGGCGAGGAGTTGAGTAGAATGGTGTTCCTCAGGCATCATAAAATTATATCCATGTAAACAGAAGTGATATACCCAATTGTAAAGTTCATGGAAAATCAGTCAGAAGTACATGATCTTCACATTTAATTGGGATTGTGCAGAATTGTTTGAAATGATGTTGGTATTGCATCAGCCAAAACTGAAAGCAGCATCCTATTAAGTGAAACAGTAATTAGATGTTTCAGGCCGATTGTCATATTTTCTGATGAATATGTGATGGGCAAGATACACATAGATACTGCTATGTCACCTTACAATTCAATGTGAGAACAAAGCTATAAATTACAGTAAAGTGAAAATGAATGAGTTTAACGTCCCGGCAACAGTTACGGTCATATAGAGACGGGACCACAGTTTAAAGTCTCATCCGACAGACCAGTGGGATGGAATAGTATGAAAGTATATTTGATGCCTAATTGGATGTTTGAATCCACAAACTCTGGATTGAAAGTCATGTATTCTAACCCATAGGCCACAACCCATCCCAGCTATAAATTATAATATGAGATCCAGTATTAGATCCAGTAGCATGAGATACAGTCTTGTCAATATGGTTGGGAAGTTACTCGTTGAGCTTCATCGGGTAGCGATACCTTGTAGGTTATACATGTTCTGGGGTATTAGTACAGTAGAAATTGACGTGAAAATGGTCAAACCCAGACATTTTCGATAATAAGCAAATTTTGGTCTCAAAACCTTCATACAGGTCTCCTACGAGTGTAAAAAAAATTCCCCGAAATTCCCACCTGGGGAAAGTCCGTAATTTGACAATTACAAGATGGCCGCCATGAATGTAGGCCAAATAATTAGGTGTTTCATCTTTGGACTGGTTTATGATAGGATCATGATTTTGGTGTCTGTACCAATGTTTTGTCATATGAGAAATGCAATGCAACCATTTCCAATGCTGTCCAACCATGTTCACGTCTATAAAATTCAAAATGGCCGCCATTTTCACCGAAAATAACCAATACCAAGCATAACTCTCGCATGTTTGGGCTACATAAACTGTTCTTGTGTCAATACCCATCTTTTGCTATATCAGGACTTCAGTGGAATCATTCTTATAATAGAAAAATACATTGAATTGAGTGTTTAATACAGTCACACTGTTTTATATGGCACGCAAAGCATCCATGTTTTTGGAAAAAAATGTATGCTGTACAAAGACAACACATTGCAATAGCCAACATGGGTTACATTCACAATAATCTATCTAGGCCTACATGTCAGTATCAGATAAAGACGTATTCATCTGGCAACCGAACAACATCCCCATACATGTCTTAAACAACTTAGCATGTATTCTATTTGTTACATGCGTGGATCCAGGGGTGTGTCCACCGGGTCCGGACCCACCCCTGTTACCTGATTGTTTTATATCGCTTCGTAGCACATTATAATTTGTCAATTACGGTGTTTCTGGACTGGCGATGACCATCACATCTCTTTATCGGTAAGTTCCCCCATTGGGTGGTGCCCTAAAAAGTTAGCGGAGGAGTTGGAGAACAACTACAACAACAACAACTACACAAAGTTTATTTTGTGCCAAGACCATCATTTAAACATTGTTAAATGCTACATGTTGGGTAAGTTACATATTTATGAATAGAAATTGGCCATGTTGATTTACTTGATTAGCCATCTTGATGACAAACAGCCCCAAATCCGTGTGTTACCTATATCCGTGCACAGTCAGCCTGGGTTTGGTTACTATTGTTCCAGAGAAAAAACTGCTTTGCTCTGTCAGGGGACCTCCCCTGGCATTGAGTAGACTGCACATGATTGTGTGTGACTTGAAGGAAGAACAAGAACAGACAAGAACTGGAAAACTGTGGGTAATGTTTATGACATTTGTTCCAATTGCTATGATGTTCATTAGGGCTGAGCGGACAGGGCACTGGAGCCTTCACCTGAGAGCAACACAAGACATGTTACCATATTTTGCAGCAGCTGGACACAACAATTACGCGAAGTATTGTAGACTGTACCTACAAGACAGTCAGAACCTGTGTGAATGCCTAAAGCAATCGATGGAAGATGGGCTGTTCACAATCCGCAGAAACGAGAAGCTGTTCTGGAGTGGAATCTGGTCTGATATGACCATTGAACAATGCCTCATGAGGGCAGGAAAAACCCAGGGTGGTCTTATAAACATCACACACAAAGAATCTGCGAGAACAAAATGGCTCCTGTCTGCCCACGTTTTGGCCCAGTACAATGAAGCTATTCGGTCTCTAACGGGCACATTCACTGGTACCTGGTTCGAACAACATCGGGATGTCCAGCCAGGAAGCATAAAACAGGACATGAAAGACTTGCAAAGCTTTGTGGCCTTCCTAAACGACCACAATCCATTCAGTGTAGAAGATGACACTCAGCTGAGGAATGTCGCAACTGGATTGATTGCTGACGAACGGGTCAACGTCAACGTCAACGTCTGGCAATCAACAACAAATTGAACAATCAGAAATTTGGAGACATCGTTCTGAAGAAAGCAGACCAAGCAAAGACATTTGCGGTAATGCGAAAACCTGTTAAGGTGGATGGGGAAGAGGTACGAATGTCCTCTGTAGAACTCTACCAACGCCTGCTCTCTATCTCTCTATTGAATGGCCCTCCAGATCGACGCGTCTTCACATACGAGTTGGCAACAATTTCACCAGCCCTGTTTCAAGATGACGGCAGTATGAGAAAGTCACAAAAGTCGCATCTAGCCAAGTATATTATACAGATGGATTCAGATATCATTGTGCAAGAAATCGATGAACATGTTGCCATCGTCATGGATGGCTGTGCCCTACTACATCGAATTCCCTGGCCAAAGATTGGCACAATACGCGCAGTTTGTGAATCGTTTGTAGCCGCTGTGCTTTCTAGGAGATCAGCTGGACTGCCTCTGTGTGTTATCTTCGATAGTTACGATGTGCAAACTACCAAATATCCTGAACAAAAACGTCGTCGACTTCAGCAGCCATTAGTGCCAAAAGTAGCTGTGGATGACAGGACACCAGTACCAACCAACAAGCCAGCCTTTCTGCCAAATAGACATAACAAGCAAAGACTGATTAAAGTGCTAGAAGGACATCTGGAACGTGCTGGGGTTTCGGTGGAGCATGCCGGTGATGAAGGTGATGCCGATGTCGTCATTGTGAGGAAATCGTTAGAACTGTTGAAACTCCATGAACATGTACTTGTCATTGCCGATGATACGGATGTCTTGATTCTGTTGCTCCACCACGCAAGTTACACTGACAAGCTGTTCATGGAAACCAAGCAGCAGATTATTTCCATCAATGTAGTGAAAGAAGTTCTTGGCCGAGAACTCTGCATGTGTCTCCTCTTCGCTCATGCTATGTCCGGTTGTGATACAACATCAGCACTGTATGGCATGGGCAAGATGAAATGTATGAAGATTCTGGAGTCATCACAGCTGTGGCGATCAGATGTACTTGTATTTGGAGACCCTGAAACATCTAAGGAGGAAATCAGTGAACTTGGAGAGCGATTTGTGCAATCGATGTACAGTGGTGGTACAACAGCTGCAGGTGGACTTGATGAATTACGATACCTCTACGCAATCTCGCCGAAGTATGTTCCAGTCGAACGCATGCCACCAGCAAAAAAAGCATGCTATTACCACAGCCTACGAGTCTACCACCAGGTTAACACTTGGAAACACCTTGAAACAACTTTGGACAAGAACGATTATGGTTTCTGTGTAGAGGCTACTTCGGTTAATCCAATCATCACGGATATGGCACCAGCACCTGCTGAACTGTTAGTGTACATCCGATGTTCGTGTAAGACAAGTAAACACATGTGCACATCCTGCAGTTGTTCGAAGAAAGGATTATCCTGCAGTGTCCACTGTAAATGCCAAGCAAGGTGCCAAAATGGACAACCGGACACTGCAATAGCCGAGGATGACTGATAAACATGTATAAAGTCGACTTTCCATGGAGGGTATTATGCAGATGGTTTAGAAGTCAATTGAAGCATATTTTTTAATCATGTGCATATGCTTATTGTGCGCATGATCATGTTCATTTGGAGGCAATACTATTATTTTATATTAATACCTTGATATGACAGCCGAAACATGATCATGTGTAACAGAACCATATGTGTACAACCCAAAATGTTCCAATTGACACCGAGACTGTCTGAATAATACACGTCATGAAAAATGTCCTTTGTAACTGTAAAATGTGCTTAATACGTGTTTATGTTGATTACAACTATAACAGCACACACGAACACATACATATTGTCATGTGCAGATACGTGGTAACCAAACCAAACTTGTTCTTAAACGGTTGATCATGCTTTGATTTGAGAAATGGAGCTTTTGGGTTTTGTGACCAGTCTATATACTGATTCACTAGCAGTCTTTTATATTCTATACAGTTTGCCAGATAATGTACATGGTGCCTGTTTCATTGACTAAATGACAAACAGTGTAGACTCCGATCAGACTGCAGACATGTAGGCCGAGCTGGGGCCAACAGGTCTCATGACACATCAGCCAATTTCTTCAGTCACATCCACATGTGTAAACAATAGGGTTTATGGATTTTGCGACCATTGTAGATCCAGATCAGCCTGTGCATCTGCACAGTATGATCAGATTCTGCACTGGTCACCATTATATCACTGAAACACAAGTCATGCTTCTGACAAGGAATACAATTGTCATCAGGCTACAGAAGTGTGGTATTTGATCAAGATCTACACTAGTCACAATTCCGATAAACCCCTTTACTCAGTCACATCCACATGTTTAGTGTTGGAACTTGGATGTGAACATGGGTTCTGAAATATTGTATTTCGTGTTAGTCCTAATTGAAGGCTACGACTCATAGTGGCTAGTGTACTAGTCATCGGAACCATATTATTGCATATGTGGCACTTTTCCATTGTATTTATCGCCAATTTTATGAAAATAGCGACATAAATGGCGGCCATATTGGACCTTGATTGGGTATCTACAGCTGGACAGCACTGGAAATGATTCCATTGCATTCCTCATATGGCAAAACATGCGTATGGTCACCAAAATTGTACATCTACCATAATCCAATCAAACACTTTGCTCGATTTTTATATTTTGGTGAAATTGGCAGCCATTTTGAATTTTTTGTCACATTATTAAAGTCGTACACCATTGGACATGGTTTTATTGAATTCCTAGTATGCCAAAACATTGGTATAGACACCAAATTCGTGTTTCTAGCACAATCCAATACAAAGTTCTAGCCCTTGACCTATATTCATGGCGGCCATCTTGGATTTATGCAAATTAGGCACTTTCCCCAGGTGGGAATTTCGGGGAATTTTTTCCTGAGTAACAGCACACCCATCTGAACTCATCTGAGCCCAAACTTGCTTATTATCGAAAATGTCTGGGTCTTCGTCAATTTCTACTGTACTATATGTATTATTCAACACATTCTCAAATTTGAACTCAAAACCAAACAGATTGATTGGTCAAACTTGAGCAACGCTCATGTTTAACCAATCAACTGCTGGATGTTGAGTACGAAATTGGAGTACATGATATTGTTGACATTCTTGCTTACCACATGATACGGTAGCACCAGTTACAAGGCTGGCTTCTGTACCACCGACACTTGTGGTAATCCCAACCGAGTATGTATAGCCGCCATCAGGTACTGTGTTGGTGGATGTCCAGGTGAGGGTGAAGTGGTTGACATATGTTGTGCTACTCTCACTTGTTGTTGTACCAGTCTAGCAAAATATAATAATATCAGTTGAAAAATATATGGATTACAGAACGTTTTATGTTTGGTCATGTCTTCAGATATTCTTAGGTACAGCAATCATGTGTCAAGGAATTTCAGTGTTACTGGATAGATATACATGTATATGGGGATAGTATACATATAATATATTCCATGATCACAACACAGTAAGTTTCAGTTCAATACTTTTTCATATTAAATTGTATGGGAAACATACTGGTTTCATGCATGATGTTGTGTTGAACAGACTTTAAAAAGTTACTCATAGACATATATGTCTCACAAAAGTTTACTGTAACGGGTATTTGTTACTGTAACTGGAGAAAAGGGGCTTATCGGATTTGTGTCCCGATCAAAATAGTACACTATTGTAGCCTGATAACGATCTACATTCCTAGTTAGAAGCATGAAAGGTGTTTCATTGATGGAATGGCGGATGCACAGGTTGATATGGATCTACACTGTTTTCCATTCCATCAGTGAAACATCTGCATGGTGTGCCTACGTCGTTGTCGCAGATACCAACACTTAAGTTGCGATGTCACATTTTCGTACCAATTGCCTGTTTATACAGGCTTAATTATTCATGGGAATCCATATATCTCTATGGTAATGTATGCTTTATTACATTATATGTATCATATATGCTATGGTACGCTAATAATGTATTCTTCTGTCCCTAATTGATAAAATCCCTACAAGTCAACTTATTTCTTTAAGTGTCCCGAGTGCATGCAATTGAAAGTATCATCATGTTTTCTCACATGATAAGCCATTCAAGAGTCATGTTAACAACATTTATTATTCAAATGCAATAGGCTAAATAGTATATGATTATTAATGTATTACTATGCTTTGTATAATGGTGCTAATGACTACTAGGTACTATCCTTTTTGTAGTTTCATTTGATCTGGCGTTACTAGTATTTGATTTGCAGTGGCCCAAGACCTACACTGGCCTACAACGGTGTGTTAATGACCTTTTCGTCAACTGAGGATATGATATTAAACGGGCATCAGATATAGCATGTATTAGTCTCCATACATGTATTTGCAGGCCATCGACTGTTAACATGTAAATGGTTCAGCAAACTTGAACAAGTGAGCAAGGGCATACTTTGGCATAAGTTGTTATGGCCGAGGTATGATAATTAGTGTTTGTTTGTTGGGGTTTAACAGCCCATCAACAGCTAAGGTCATTTAAGGCCGAGTCATTGGGTTTAGTACTAAATCCCATGTATTACCTGTACAAGTACATGTACATGTTCAGAACATGTACAAATATGGAGAAAATCCCAAGATTAGAACTGAATATTTACAATAAAAAAGCTGTATATTCTCCCCTGGAATCAGAATAATCCTGATCTGATGCCAGGTCCTCGCCACACCAGAATCACTTGGCCCCTGCTCAAAGCAGTTGGATCAGTAATAATCTTACTGCTTTTATAATGGGCAATAACCCAATTCAACTCCCAGGTAGCAAAAGAGCCAATGATAATAACGTACCTGAGACAAACCAGGCAAATCGTGATTCCTATAAGGAGGAACGCCTATCGTTAATTTACGCCGTCGCGACCAACAATCCACCGGTATGATAAACGTTCTGAACTCTAAATAAATTGGACAAAAGCATTAGCTGGAATAATGCGTCTAATAAGGATGAAGAATCACCATAGAAATGAATGTCCCATGAACACAAAATAGTATCACTTAGTGTCAAGCAATGTAGAGGAAGAATAACAATAATAGTAAAATAGTATGTTACAGGTGGTAGGCAATCAGATGAGTAGGGTAAACATATTAATATGATGAAATATAAATAAACAACATGTATTCCACAATGGATACAATAAATATCAACACATTCCAAGAAGAGAAACAGAAATGATAGGAAATTTACCTCCATGTTGAATTGCAAACAAATCTGCAACTCTCGCAAAAGAATTCATTGGTATAGACAGATCAGAGTGTATTTAATCATGGAAATGTCAATTTAAAAAGTAACTTCATTAGTTCAACAGATCAATCAAATGTAAACCTTATGGGATTCAACGGTAAAATGTGCGTTTCTAAAAAAATAGAAGTACTTACCACTGCATTACCGCCACTATCAGTAACCGACATTAATGTTGTTGGTACATCTGGGTACACCTGGTCCACTGTTATAGTTATCTTGTTATTGGTACATACAGGCACAGGTGAGGTGCTGTCATAACCTGTAAATATAATTAATCCTTTCACCCCTAAGTATCCATCATTGCTATTTGAGAAAATTTCATAAATAGCCGAGGGTCAATTGATACGAATCTGGCACCTCGTGATTATTTTTCTTCTCTGGTTTTGCATTATTTTGGGTTTGAGGCCTGGGTGCAATGTTTTTCAGACATGCTCAAGATCAGTTCAAGATCATTCAAAATCTAGAAATAAACATTGTAAATATACAATAAAACTGAGGAATTAAGCGGCATCGTGGCAGTCGAATAGCAGTGTTGAATTCATGCTGTATTAAATGAACGTTTTCTATAACTTTGATATGAAATTAGACAACAATAGCAGAACTTAAGTAAGATTATTAAATACAAATGTATGACCTTTATAATAGCTATTTAACTTTTTTATGTGTGTCTTAACCATCTATATTAATTATCACATTGCTAAAAGTGTGAATCACAAGTCCTATCTAATGCAATTATACAAGTCATAGATCTCCAAAAATCAAAAGTATTGAATGGCATTATTTTTATACAAAAATAACTGTCCCAGTCGGAGAATTGATAATTAATCCACTAACACTGGTGCATATTTATTGTTTTAAAGGTACATGCCCACTCAGTAGGCACAACATGTTATTTTAAACTAGGAATTAATTAAGTGTATAATTGTTTCACTATTCCACCACAATTTACAAGTGCCTGCTCTACAGACATAATCATTTTAATAGTAATATTTGTTTTACTGATAGTGAATCATGGTGATATCAGGCTATTTTCATTTGCAAATGAAGCATGATATAGTTTAATGATTTATACTAATTAAATGCTTCACCTAAACAAACACTATTTTCGACAAATTATAATGTATGATCATTGCACATCAAACAAGAAATGTGGCCTGTCAGCACCCGAATGCCTCCAGTGGCAGATTGCAGAAACTACATGGCAATGTCAACAAACCAAAATGATAGGTATTGACAAGCACATTTATGAAGGTCAAAATGTCAAGGTCATATTAAGTGCAGTGTTGATGTGTGCCATTTGTCCACATGTGTGATGTATTGAAATAATAAAGAAATCCACCAAGGAATATAGAAGTTCTCACAGAATTGAGAAACTCCGGTGAACTTCTTAATGTGGAAAAAAGTTCAAAGTTGTCCAGGTCAAAATGTGAAGGTCATATTAATGGCAGCATGGATGTGTGGCATTTGTCCACAAGTATGATATGTTGAAATATTTAAGCAATCTTTCAAGGTATATAGAAGTTATAAGATAATTGAGAGACTACGGCGAACTTCTTAATGTGGGCAAAAGTTCAAAGTTGTCAAGGTCAAAATGTTATATGAGACACGTCATGTGTACCTTCGTACATCTGCGTAATTACATGAAATACGTTAACAAAGTTTACAATATTTTCCGTTTGTAGCGTCAAAAGTTGACACAATTTTCAGTGCACATGCGGATTTCATGAAAATACGCAGATGACCGAAGGTACAAATTCCCATGGCGTGTCTCATATTAAGGGCTGCATCGATTTTTGGCATTTGTACACAGGTATGCTTTGTTGAAATATTTAAGTAATCCCTAAAAACTTCTTAATGTGCCGGACAAACAGACACACTGTCCAAACAATATATGCCTTCGGCTCTACCGAGGCAGGGGGCGTAACAGAAATACAGAGAATAAATAGTAATGTCCGTTAACATTTTAATGAAACACGCTTATCGCCCCCAATACCAGTGTGGAAATTTACGTCATAAAATGTATAATAATGCCAATCATTATGTGGGGTAATGGTGAATGAATGTTTATTTTGCCAGAAAATGTCATATCTACAAACTTATCTGTCGCCCTATTATTATAACCTACTGAGTGGGCATCTACCTTTAAGAGTGTTGTGTCACATTTCTGGAGAACACCACCTATGTGCACGCAATGAGTTCACTTAGCCAAACGATGTTATCTATTTGTGTTTTCGACATTTCAGGATAACTATGTATAGAGCATCCGCTGCTAACCGTTTTTACGAATTTTCTGGTGATGCATGGATTTGATTTGAACCATGGTGTTTAACGGCCTATCAACAGCTAATGTCATTTAAAGCCGGACAAACGGGTTCGATCCCACATGTAACCTGCTGCATTGGGGACAGAATCCCAAAATCAAAACAGAATATTTACATCGAAATAAATATATATTCAGCCCTGATATTAGAATAACCTGACCTGCTGCCTGTTGACACATTATTAATATTTTACTAGTTGCATTTTCTTTATACATATGTAGTAACCGGATTTAGTACAGTTGTTATGGTCGTCCCGAATGGTCTTGCGAATAATTTCACCAACTTGGTTCATTAACATTAGTAGGTAAACTGTATACATGTACGTATGAAACAATGCATAATGTCAGAAACATGATATATTTCACACTATTAAGAGCCATCTTGGATTTTGTTTGATTGTTTGCTTGCTTGTTGGTGTTTAACGGCATATCAGAAGCTATGTTCATTTAAGGCCGGGTCAACAGGTTCGATCCCGTATGAAACATGCTGCATTGGGGGAGGGTGGGGGAAATCCCAAAATCAGAACGGAATTTTTACATCGAAACAAATATACATTCAGCCCTGAAATCAGAATAACCTGACCTGGTGTCAGGTCCATACTACACCGAAATATGGCTATGTGTCTCTGCAAACATGTGAAGATAAAAAAAAACACCAAGGTCATATTAACGGCGGCACGATGGTGTTCCGAATGAACACACGTATCAAATGTCCAAATATTGAAGCAATCCGTTAAGTAATATTTAAGTTATATCATGTTGAAGAAACTTGTACAAACTTTTTGACGCAAATTAATGGATCAAAGTCATGTTAATGACGGCATGAGTGTATTCCAAATGCTCACATATATCAAGTGTCCAAATATTGGAGCAATCTGTCAAGCAATATTAAAGTTATACCAAGATGACGAAACTTGACGAAATGTGAAGGTACAAAAGGTCAAGGTTATGTTAATTTTAAAGTTATATCATGATGAAGAAACTAGTACAAAGTTTTGACGCAAACAAATAGCTAAGCGTTTCCGCAAAAATGTGGAGGTAAAGAAGGTCAAGATCATGTTAATGGCGGAATGAGTGTGTTCCAAATGATTACATGTATCAAGTGCCCAAAAAGTGAAGCAATCCATCAAGTAATTTGATTGAATCCACATAATGCCCATGTCTTATACTTGTATTCAGATATAAATAAAAATAAAATGGCAGATTGGGAGCATGAGTAGTATATAGGGAGTCAAAATGATACCACCTACGGTGGTATCATTTCCACCCCTATATACTACTCCCACCACCCCCTAAAAATCAATCTATTTTTGATATTTAGGGGGTGGTGGGAGTAGTATATAGGGGTGGAAATGATACCACCGTAGGTGGTATCATTTTGACTCCCTATATACTACTGCATGTGCATGGTAATTTAGCGATGTGGTTAATCCTTGCCGTGAGCAAGATATCCCTAGTATGGCCTGTATGCCCAGGTTAAGCCTTCTTGTAGGCGAGAGTTGAATTCGGGTATACCCATTATGAGAGTAATACGATTAGTGCTAATACTAATATTTTTAAACGGTTTGAATATACAGTGCAATGTCTCTACATTGGCCACCCATGGGAAGACACGAAATTGGCTGTTGTAGAGGTGGCTAATGTAAGTGTCAGATATAAACAGCCACCGACACAATAGTGCCTCCCTACTGGAACTTTGTTATGAACAACCCTTGCCAAGTCGATCAGAAATTTGCGTTTCTTGTACAATGTTTCCAGATGGAAAAATCGAGAAGGGCTGATTTACTAATGTACTTCACATTCAATTTATGACTGAATCAATTACGAATGATAAGTGTTTGATAAATTAAGAAGAACTGCTCTTATCGAGCGATTACTGATTTCCACAAAGGTAATCCGAAGTGAAAACATACGACCTTGTGTGCTTGATTTAACTGCTCAGGGCGATCCGAGTTTTCACAGGTTATAGATTTGTGGAAGTTTGTGAATGTGTAACTTGTTGAGACACATTTTACTAGCTGTTCAGCGTTTCTGTTGATGATTTTGTTGAAAATGTCAATATCGTTGGCCGGAGTAGGGAAGTGACCGTTTGAGAGAGGTCAAATAACGTTATAACGGGGGGAACTGACCGTTGTCGAGGTGACCATTGTAGGAAAAATTTGACATTATGTTTGTAAAACAAGAATATGCCCCGATGGCATAGTGGACTCTATCTAGAGATAGTGTGTAAAAAAAAACACTTTAAATTTACACAAGTTTCAAAATCATTTGAGAAAGTATTACAAGCTTTTTGACGTAAGAAAGTTGATAAATGATACAGCACCATTTTGAAGGTCACAAAGGTAAAGTTCATGTCATTGGTGGTGTGATTGTGTCACACAAATGAAGTTTCCAAATATTAAAGCAATCCTTCAAGTAATATGGTAGATATTACATGATGAAAAAACTCTTACAAATGTTTCGATGTAGCAAAATGACTTAGTGTTTCAGCACGATTTCAAAGGTCATAAAGGTCAAGGTCATGTCATTGGTGGTGCGAGTGCGTCATACATGTGAATGAACTGTCCAAATATTAATGCATTCATTCAAGTAATATTGTAGAAACTCTTACAAACTTTTTGATGTACATATATGCGGACGAACATACATACGGACGCGCGGACGGACGGACGGAACATCAAGAGTAACGCAATGTCCCACTTGCTATCACACAGGGGCCATACAATGAGAAAGTGAATGGGTTTAACGTCCCAGCAACAGCTAACATGGGACCACATTGTAAAGCCTTATCCGACAGACCACTGGGATGGAAATACTATGAATGTTTACTGGTGTTTAACGGCCTATCAACAGCTAAGGTCATGTAAGTCCGGGCCAACGGGTTCGATCCCATATTTAACCTGCAAGATCAGAACGGACTATTTACTTCGAATATAAATATAATATATTCTGGCCTAATATTAGAATAACCTGACCTGGTGTCAGGTCCATACAACACCAAAGTCACTCGGCCCTTTCCCATAAAAGTAATAGAATAACGAATACTCGTATTACTCATCCAAGGGATATAACCAAATTTTACCCTCACATACAAGAATGTCCAAGACGTATTTGAGGTAGGGATTCCGGTAAGGATTAATCCCGATCGTTAAATGACCCATCGCATGCTCCCACCTGCCTCCCACTATGAAAGTAGCATTGATGCCTAAGGCGAGGTTTGAACCCACAACCTCCGAATTGGAAGTCAGGTGTTCTATGCCACAACCCATCCAGGGCGCTGGCCATTTCCGGAGGTTGGACTGTATAAGCATTCCAGAAGAAAGGTAAACATCAAGTTTAAAACCTCTACCTATTACAGTTTATATGTTATTAACTTACAATAAATGTGATGGACCACTTTTATTCTTCAAAAGGAGGACCTGAAAATACTTACACGTATATAGCATACGGACCAATCCACTTTGCGGAGAACCACCATATGAGCATCCGTAAGAATCTACATCGGTTAGTCCAAAATCTTTGATGGTTAATGTAAAACTGTTAGCAGATGGGTCCGTGGGAAATGTTTCAACATATTTCGCTGTTGATATACCATCTAAGACTAAAGTAGTTGTACTGCTCTTCCATGATCTAGGTGCAGTTGGATCATATGCGTCGGTGAAGATACATGTCAGAATTGGATCACCACATGTTCGTGTTGTTGGAACAGATATAGTTGTCGTACCTGTTATAACAGAAAACAGTAAAGAATGTTAGGTGGTAATACATTCCAGACAAGGTGAACATTACTAAATGATTCTGACCTCCGGTATGTATACGCCCGCCAAATTGTAGCGAGTATACAAGGGGCAATAATTACATGGAAACAGAAAATCAGTAACACATGTGTTCATAGAATACGGATGCCCCACATATCGCTTTCATAATAAACGAGGCAAATATCCAAGTCCAAAAGGCAGAGTTAATACATGGCTCAGTGCAAAACTAGACATTCACTTTGTGCATCTACACACTATAAAGAAGCTACATACCAAGCATCGATAGGGTTTAGAAGTGTTATGAGTTACAAGGCCAAATGATGAAATCCTAAGTCGAAAAGGGGGAGATAATCCATAACCCGGAGGTCGAATACAAAAATCACAATAACCTTTGCGCATCTAATATATTAGGGTTTAAAGTGAAAGTGAATGGGTTTAACATCCCAGTAACAACTAAGGTCATATAGAGACGGAACCACAGTTTAAAGCCTCATCCGACAGACCACTGGCATGGAAATACTATGAAAGTAGTTTTGATGCCCAAAGCGAGGTTTGAACATCTGGATTGAAAGTCAGGTGTTCTAACCCCTATTCCATAACGCATCGCTAGCTATTATGGTCTAAAATCTTTACACAAAAATGAGTGAGATAATCCATGACCCGGGGATTAGATCAAAACTCAAAATAAACCTTGAACATCTACTCATCATAAGGAAGCTACATACCAAATGTCCGGTCTGTGTGTACACTAACAAAACAATTCCGCCAGGGAAGCGGTGTCGCGCCTGCCGAGGCATTTGACCGTAACATGATCATGGGCATGTGCTAAAGTAAACATCATAACAACCGTCAGGGAAGTTCATGCTTAACATACGACAAAGGTCTAGGTTGAATAAACTTTTTGACGTAAAAAAATGGTTTCCGCAAAAATGTCAAGGTATAAAGGTCAAGGACATGTTACTGGGGACATGAGTGTGTTCCAAATTCTCACATGTATCAAGTGTCCAAATATTGAATTAATTGAAGCAAGTCATGTAATATTACAGTTATATCATGATGAAGAAACTTGTACAAACTTTTTGACGCACAAATGGCTAAGTGTTTCCGCAAATATGTGAACATAAAAAAGATCAAGGTCATGTTAATGGCGGCATGAGGGTGTTACGAATGATCACATGTATCAAGTGTCCAAGTATTGAAGCAATTCTTCAAGTAATATTAAAGTTATGCCATGATGAAAAATATTGTACAATCTTTTTGACACAAGAAATGCCAAATGTTTCCACAACAATGTGATGGTAGAAAAGGTAAATTTCATGTTTATGGTGGCATGAATGTGTTCCCAATGCTCACTTGTATAAAGTTTCCAAATATTGAAGCTATCCATCCAGTAGTATTAAATAAGTAATATGAAAGTAATAGCAGGATGGGGAAGCTGGTACACATTTGTTTTGCTCAAAACAATTGCTAAGTGTTTCAGCAATATAATTTGAAGGTAAACACGGTCAAAGTCATGTGAATGGCGGCATTATTGTGTTCCAAAAGCTTACATCTATCAAGTGTCCAAACATTGAAGTAATGCGTCAGTAATATGAAAGCTATAGCAGGATGAGGAAGCTTGCACAAAGTTCTTGAACAAACAAATGGCTAAGTGTTTCAGCAAATAATTTAAGGTAAACAATGTGAAGGTCATGTGAATTGGAGGCATGAGTGTGTTCCTAATGCGTACATGTATCAAGTGTCCAAATATTGAAGCAATCCGTAAAGTAATATTAAAGTTATAGCATGATGGCGAAGCCTGTATTTTATATCCATCAAGAACAGCACTTTGTTCTCCGTGTGTTTGCCCAATGATATATTTTCTTTCTCCACCGCTTTCATCTTTGAAGAATTTTACAGAAACACCAATTGAAAACTTTATACCATTATATTATTTTATATCTTGATTGATATGTTTTATTATAGTAGGCTTTTTATCATCAAACAGAATATTAGCGTCTTATATTTATGGGCATCTCTTTCATATGACTTGAAATAATCACACAATGGCTTGTCGACCAATTTTAATTCTAATTTTTGCTATCTTTGGGGGCTTGCTTAGGTTCAACGTATGCCTGTTTTCGCTTCCTTTCCTTTTTCCTACAGCGCCTTTCCAGCAGATTTTCTAACACAGATGATTTGGCCTTGACTTTGGGCTCTGAAGGCTTCAAAGCATCTAATGCGCTTCTTAATTGGGCATCATTAACAACACTATCACGATGAAGTTGCAAGACGTACAGTAGTATAGAGGGATTCAAAATGATACAACCACCCTATGAAAGGTTAGAATGACATTTTAGAGCTCCTAGGTGTGACAAGAAACGGTGTTTTTTGTAACACCTAGGTACACACTCTATAATCTATAGCAAAACTCTGGCAAAACCATCGTAAAACTTGTCTAAACTTTTGGTTTTACATTTTACAAAATATTTCATATTTTTACAAAAAGAAATAAAATATATATTTCAAGTAAGAGACGGCGCGTCCGCGCGTGATAGCTCACAAACCCGGGACGGGTTATATATGGAACCATATATATATAATCCGTCTCCGATCTGCAATGGTTTCAATTTGTTATCACGGTATGGATGAGAAGAATGGGAATTATTTTTCATCGACCGCGAGCCAATATGCTTCCTCGAGCGGTCGGATAGGAACGCCGTTGTCATGCAGTTGTTTACCATAGCGATCTTGTTTGTAAGGATAGAAGTTAAAAAAGGTTTTAGGTCCAGCCGCGGTTTGAACTCACAACCCACGTCTCTATAGAGTGTCGCCTTAGCCCACACGACCAAGAAGGCTGTTATGAACAGAAACCTGAAGATAAACATTACCTAGTGTTGTACAATAATCGATAAGCTGAATACAAAGACGGTGTGTACACAGGTTATTTATAAACACTTAGAGAGGTTATATAGTTCTCAAATTTCCGGGATGGTTCGTTATTTTATTTTCAATAAATTAAAGCTGAACACCACCTATTACATAGAAAACATAATAATTAATTAATTAATTAATATAAGAAAACAAATAACAAAAAATAAAAAATAAATATTAATTTCCACCAATAAAGTTAAGTTTTTGCCGACGCGAGTTCGAATCTAGGCTGGACCTAAATGTATTCATAATTTTTCAACCTCCAATATTATTGAATTATTGGATTATTTAAATTGTTTACTGCACCAATATTATAGGATTAATACAATTACTGATTATTTACTGCGTATTACTGATTATTTAATAAAATTCAGCAACATTTCATCAAATACTTATAAATTTTATAATTAATTTTAAGAAAATCTTAAAATTAATTATAAAATATCACAATTCCCTCCAAATGTCCAACCCAAATCCATCAACACCCAAATCGCGATTGGAGAAATTGGATGGTATTGGGTTCAACGGAGTTGAGGGAGGTGGTGTTGTAACTTTTCCCCCCACTTTATCTCCCAGTTTTAACCTAAATTTATCCCAATCAGAATGTTCAATCTTGGGAAGGATGGCGCGCACCTTAGTTCTAATAGTATTTTTTAAATCCTCGTATCGATACATCTCCTCCACCACCGACTCAAATTCAGCGTCTGATATATTGTTATCGGCCAACGCTTTGGACACGATAACGTCGATGCTATTTTTCTTAGACCTTGCCAGAACCGATATTCTGTCGTGCTTTATACTTTTATTTTCGAATTTTCTCCCCACTACTCTAAACGCCATACACAGCAGTCCTGCCCCAGTAGCTACACCACTAAGACCCGCGGCAATAGGAATTGCCACGACTGTAGATAACAATGCAGCGGTTAAGGCCCCACCCAGTATAGAAATTGCTGCCAGCACGGTGCTCACCACCTCCACTATGTTTGCCGCTCGTCTATATTTTTTAGCATTTACCCTCCGAGTTTCCCCCTCTCGTTTTAGAATATCCTGCATCTCTACGATATTTTCCAACCTAAAATCTGAACTACTTTCGCCAAAACCAATCGAGATTGGAAGCGTGCTCAGGAGCGGTGATGCGTTCATATTTAAATTTTACAAATCAAGTTCAATTAACAATGTCACAATAGTGGAAGAGCTCACTGGGTCAGCGATTTTCTTAACAAAGTTAATAACACTACCTTCGGAAAGTCTAATTGGATCGTCACCAGCGAACAAAATCACCGTGGAACTATCTCCAGCGAGTTTATTGACTCCAATTGCCCGTTCTTCCCCATCCAGTACGAGATTCACGGCGACGGCGCCCGCAGATATACCATTATAATTAACCGAGCAGACCGCCATTCGGAGAAGTGTACCTGGAGCTGTCATGGCGTATCCCCCATATATATTGCTCGCTTTGGCACCGAACGAATATTAATAGAGCCCCTCATTCAATGGGCCCCACTTCTCAGTCCAAACTGTGATGACACGTTTTTGTGTTTGAAATAACTTAATCTGTTCTACAGATGTGTCCAACAATGTGGCAAGCTGCGCGATAGCGGTATGGGCCTCAACACGAACCTATTCCTATTCAGAGGTCTCCTCAAGTACTTTGTTCGCGGCTCTACGAACACGTTTCAGTTTATCGAAAACTTCCATAAACTCTGTATGGGTCTCTTCCCGAAATTCATTAAGTGCTGCATGATCCTCTTCCCCAACTTGAATTATTTTTCCGCCGAGATCCTTAAGTCCTGTATGTGCCTCTTCGCGAACTTGTGCAGTCGCCGTCAGGACGTCTACTCTAAGCTGTGCTATACACCTGCGAATCGCGTTTGTGGCCTCCGATATAGTCGTATTGATCAAGGCCTTTGTTTATCCGGTAGTTAAAAAATCGCCTTTGGGGTTGGATCCGTCGGGAACATCATCGTTACTCGGATTATTTGAATTTATATCTGTCACCCAATCGCGATTGGAATTGGAAGAACTACCTGGTCCGTATATACTCATAATGTTGGTTGTTATAAATTATATTACGAACATGCGTTTAATTCTTTGAATCAATTAATTTGAAGTTTCTAGGACGACCGAAATCGGGTAATAGTTATTCAACTTTCTCGCTTGATCATCAAGAATAGAGACCGTAAATTCGTGGATATGTCCCGATTCCAAAACTTTCATCTCGGGGTGTGGGAAGTCTAAGGTCACGGTCTCCCCAAACAAACAGTCGCTGGCGTGCACAGTTTTTAGTAATGTGCTGGGAGCGCCATCTAACGTATTACACGATGTGTTCAGCTGATCCAGGTGCACCCGGAGTGTTTGTGAAGGCAAAGTTCGCCGGGGTCTTGACGCGGTGCTCGCCCATCTCAAACCCTTCAGCCTCGTTGTAAGGGTATGATAATTTCAATTCTAACATTGAGGTCAACCCCGGGGAGATCTTTAATCTTTTATCAACGGACAATGTCGCAAGCCCCGTGGCTTTTGAGACTGCGAGAGTGGCCATACCAGGAACATTTGCCTTGTAGATCTCCGAAACCCCAAAGGCCAGGAAGTAATACGACAATTGATTCCCGAAAGCGTCTATCTGCTTCTGCATGACCGATGCCCTCTATATCTACACTATCTCCGGATAAGATAGACTCGAAAGTTTTGATGTTTTTCCACCCAACCGTGAACGTGATTGATCTGAGGCCTACACGGCGTTTTCCGCAGCAGTTGTCGATTGACTTTTGAAGTTCACAACTCTCTTTTTGAACATTAGTGATAGTAGCAAACATTATAATATCTTTCAATGGATACCAAAGCATTTAGCTTTAATTTTAATGTAAAGTACCTGGTCGGATGTGTATACAACACCAATTTCAACACCAATTTCCCTAACATGTTTGAAAAGTACAGACTTCCTAAAATCATTACACAGGATGTCATAACAAACTGCAACAACAACCCTATGCAGTTCTGGCAGAACCAACTAGATTTTGCCGTGTGGTGTGCCACAACCGGGTGGGGCGTCTCTTTCAGAGACCACATACAATACAGGAACAGCATGCTGAGCAGTAGCGTCTACAACTTTCATGTGTATTATACTATTAGGATGATTATCAAAGAACTAGGTACTCCACTACCTCAAGACGACGGCTGGAATCCCATTTCCAACACATACAACCGTAAGGCGTTCGAACGGATATGTGACGAATTTAACGTTTCAAAAGATTCGGATTGGAGACAGAAAGTATACCCGAACAGCAACAGCCTGGGCACCGTTCATCTTAGGGGTTTAGAGCACGGGACATACTATGCCAGAACGAAACCTGCTTTTACAGGGTAGGCGGTTGGGGGTTATACTCCGAGTTACACAGCACCACAACCATTCAGAAACACGGTAAATTTGACGGAAAACAATTTTAATACCTCCAACATGACATTCGGGGCTGAAGTGGCTAGAGTTCACACGTGCGATTCCAAATACTGTACATGGTTATCACCATCAAAGGCTCACGTACAGTATTTTTTACAATACAGAAACGTGCAGAAGGGTATAGAAACCTTTATATTGGACGACAGGCCGGTGTTACCCGCCTCAACGACTCCATTCGCACATACGTCTGGGCCATCCTCGACGCACAGAAGCAAACTCGCAGTTCTATACTGTGCACGGGAACGGCGTTTGACGTGCAAAAATAATTATTGGCACTTGTAGAGGACGCCATCTCAGCTAAGGTGGACCTGGAGAAGGCGATTCAGAATTTTCAAGACGTTTTGCAGAATGCCAGCACCCCAGTAGACTATGTATTTGGAATAGGTCTTTATATGGCGCCGAGCAATATGATACTACGAGACGACCCGGTTGACGGTTACAGTGATCAAATCGTAATCGCCACCGTGTCACAACCATCGAGAATGAGAAATTAGGGCTCGTCGTTGCCCTCATGGCGTTCGGACCATTTGCGCATTGGTTTTAGGAACTCTCGGGCGGAGAATAGTAGGAGACCGGCGATCGCCACGATTAGAGCCCAAGCATTCTCGGGGAGCCATCCGGCCGTTTTTGATAATATAGATAACAAGTAGGAGACGAGACGACCGATCAACCCAGGCAGCGCGGCAGCCGCCTTTCCGGCTAATGTAGCCAGGAGACTGGCGAGGGCTTTTAGATGTTTGTTTACCCACTCATTGGCTCCACAGGATGGCGCGGGTGCTGGCGCGGGTGCTGGCGCGGGTGCTGGCGCGGGTGCTGGCGCGGGTGCTGGCGCGGGTGCAGCCGCCGCACCGCCAGTGAAAGCTAGAACTATGGTTAATATATTCATGCCGACAGCTGTGAGGATGTTTACTATTGTGACGCCCTGCTCTCTGAACCGAGTACGAATACGCTCACCGAGTGTCGTTTCCTCGTGCAGAACCCTCGAGATTCTTTCGCGGATCCGACTTATTTGGGTGCGGAGAGCCTCACGGCAGGTCGATGCAGCCTCCAAGCGAGCTGCTCTTTCATCCCACAACGACCGCAGTCATTCGGTGATCCGCTCGGTAGATTCTAAATCATCACGGACTTCCCCAAGTGTTCTTTCTTCTAGTGCGATGAGCGCCGTGACTTTGGAGAGGTTATGAACCAATTCACGCGGACCGTTTGCATAGCCTTATCGAATCCACGGAGTTCGCGAAGAGGTAACGGTGGGTCATCGTTAGACCCTTGGTCGAGGTTGAGTATTTCGTCTACATCGCTTTCGCTGATCTCCATTGTACGAATAGCGTCGGTGGCTACACGAGGGACCTCGCTGAGCTCGACAGTTTCTATCGCGGCGGCCGTCTTCGCCATCGTTTCGTCGGTAGACTGTAGGGCCTCTATTGCGCGGGCCGGCATAATTGTTTTACCAGGCCTCCAATCTGGGAATCCTAATTCGTTCCTTACGATATGGGCACCGCACCGGTTTTTTTCCGGCAATGGTGCTTAGAGCTAGAGGTTTTCCGGTATTTCTGTTGATGATTGGGACATTTGTTGCTGATCGAAGTCGCAACCTACCGTCCGGATCCACTTCGAACTTGGAGTAGTCACGTCCATCAGACGGGACCAGATCATTTTCTGCCAAACTGTTGTAGTAGTCGTTTACAGCTGACTCGCGTAAATCCCGACTTTGACTAATGGTGCTGGTAGCGCCACCTATTTCCCCCAATTCTTCCAATCGCGATTGGATTGGAATTGTCTATGAAGTGTGTTTCGTGGAAGGTCGTGAGGGAATCATCGAAGTCATCATCCTCATCGATATCATCATTTTGGACATCATCTCTGCCGAATTCGTCCATGCCAATATCGTAATCAGCCATCTTTAACGATGTATTAAAGACAAAACCATACGGGTTTAAGAGAGTATTTAGTTTCATTGAAAATATGTCTTCGAGTCAATACGGTCGCAAACTCAATCCACACCGCAGACTGCGTGAGCCCCTCGGGGCGAAAGGCGTAAGACAGAGCGTCGTTATTACGAACAACCCATCGACGATCGACCAGAACCAGCAGCTCTTAGCCCGCTTCCCCAACCTCGGAGCTAACGACGTCATTGTGCCGGGGACTGTTCGCCTCGCTTTCACAATTTCGCTGACGTCGACAGACGCGGACCGAACCGTCATTTAGAACCTAGGTCGCGCCATCGTGAAGAAGACCACGATAAAGATTTATGGTAATGAGGTGATGTTGATCGACGACAGCGACGTCTACCATTGTTATCAGGATCTGTGGAAGACGGCGCAAGATCGCGAAAATCATGGTATTGACACCAGCCGAAATAAGAACGTAACCAGACTTAGAATCGCGGCTGGTAACAAGGCAGATAACGACGCGAGCCACAACGCGATCGCGGCCGCTTACGGCAACCGCTTCTACATCCCGGTCGACTTTGAGTTGCTGGAGAGTCACATGTCCTACTATCAGAGCGCTTTGGCTGACGGCGTCGCATACGAACTAAGTTCAACGACTACGGCCGAGTTCTCATAGCCACCGACATAGCATCGACGTATACGATGTACGATGTGTCGCTGGAGTACGACATGGTCACGATGCCCGAACTCGCGCGATTGATCAGATCCCAGTACGCCGGGCGCGTTCCCATACTTTACGACCGAGTTCTTCGCCACCGCAAGATGAAAAAAGACAGAAGCGACACATTGTGGAATATTAACATCAACGTACCCGCCCGCTCGATGAAAGGTATACTGATGCTGTTCGAGGAGGCTCGGTTAGCGCTCGGGGTTAGAAAAACCGACAAATTCTATAACCCCAAAATCACAAAGGTAGAGGTGACGATCGAGGGAGTCCCCAATCAACTCCACAGCCAGGGCCTTCGCGCGCACCAGCAGTGTGACGAAGTCAGAAAGCAGTTTACTGCCGGCTCTAAGCGCTCCCCGGAGGTTGCAGCGGTTGCCAAAGACCTGCAGCTCTCGGACGGCTCCCTCGCGGAGTTCCTGACTACCAAATACGCGTTATAGCTAGACATGCGAGTCAGCGACGACGACCAAATGCACGGTAGTGGACGCCAAGTTGAGAACGCTAGTGAGGGTGTGACGATCCAGATAACCAAAGAGGCTGATGGAGCTGGTGCATTGAACGTGTATCTATATATAATTACAGACGCACAACTCAACATCGAAGATGGTCGATACGTCTCAGCACTCTACTGATTTAATAAAAAATCATTCTAAATATTTAAATAAAGTTTGTGATGCCCACTCTGCCATAATATGTGGGCAGACAGGATGCTGAAAAACGGTTTTCATTCTCGACTTGCACGAGGGGTCCTACCGCAATGCCTTTCGTCACATTGTGATCCTGCGTCCCACTGTGCGTCACAACGATACTTATCATCGGCGCCCGTGTATATGGGCCGACCCTGAGATATACGTCTTTGACCCCGGCGACAGGCTTCACGATTGGTTGCGTGTCTTCTACCAAATATTCCAGGGCGAGCACACCCTATATGTGATTAACGACTGCTCGGCCAAGGCGGCGATGACCAAAAAGAAGGACATGCTCTCTGAGCTCGCATTTTCTGGCCGCCATGAAGGGCAAAGCGTATGGATCTCCACTCAGAAGTACAACGCCGTCCTCAAGGATCTGCGCGAGCAAACTAAATGGGTCGCCCTCTTTCACTGCAAGGACCGAGACTCATTCGATGACTGTCTTCGAGAGAACGACGTTATACCAACGCGCAAGGAGCGCCTGGAGGTTCGACATATGCTTTCGAAAACTAAGAACGCCAAGCTTCTGCTAAAGACTGATAAACCAACTGCTTATAATCAATTAATTACTGAGCAATTATTAAGCAATTGCTTAGATTGTGATTAACGCTCGTTAGTAACTGCTGAGCAATGCTTAACAATGCTGAGCAATGCTGAGCAATGCTGAATAATGCTGAACAATGCTTAACAAATGCTTAGCAATTGCTTAATAATTATTCAGCAAGTATTGCTTTGTTGCGAGCATAACGGTGATCATAAGTATCGGGTGGTGCATTAACAATATGTTAGACTTATGAGACTTGTCAGAATAGTACACCCAACACTGTTGGAATAAATAAAGTAATGAACTGCGACGAACTTCTCGATCAGCTATGGAAGAAACACTCGTGCCTCAGTGGTGTCTCTCAGTTTTTCAGGTGGATAAGATGTCAGATGCGGAGATTGATAAAATGTATGCGCGATACGAATCTAGGTTAGGTACAGAGATGAAAAAAAACTCTTGGATCGGCGGCTATTAATTTGTATGCTACCGCTGTTAGTATACTTCTCCCTATACCAAACACCGCGGGGTTGATTCGCGATCTAGAGACTGACCCTTTTATAAGACACACTCTTAGAACAGCCTGCTGCTCAATTTATCACAAGTTTGGAATGTACTTAGCTCCGCTGACAACCGTGTTGACCACGGGTAAACACTGTCAATTTGGACATATATGCCCACGAACTATAAGCTCAGAAAATGATGACACAAGACGCACCTGCGAGAGTGACGGAAACACAATCCCCGATTTCTCCAACACTGTTGAACCCGATTGCAGCACTTTCAACTCCGATTGATCCTCCAACGGCGTTGGGGGAGCAAGCTCCACAGGAACAAACTTCACAGGAGCAAGCTCCGGTTGCACGACATAAAAAACCCAAAAAGACAGGCAGCTGGGCGGGCAGCGTCTGCCACCCGAAAAGTTAAACAAGATAAAATACTCGCCGAGCTTCGAGAGGCCAAACGGTCGTTATTTGTTCCTGCTGTTGAAACAGCAAAACGCAGCTGTTTCTCCTGATGATCAATCGCCGATTGCTGTAGCTCCTACCTGGATCATCCCGTGGGTTGTTGGTGGTGGTCTGGCAGTTGTGGGCACCCTGTGTGTGCTGAACTACCTTTCGAAACCGCCTCCAACCGCACCTGTGCAGTTGGAGGCGGTTCCGAAGAAAGTTACGAAACCGATTGCGCCCCATTTAAACATTGATCGCGATCTCTTTTATATGCAATAATTATAGTTTTCAACAATGGCTGAAAACGACGGTAAAATGATAGTGAATGCGCTTTATCACGCCGTGGTGATATCGGGTCTCAGTATCGGGCTTGCTCGAATATCAAAGATGGCCTTCGGAGGGATAGGAAAATCGGACGCCGATGAGGAGCGCAAGCGTCACGATTTAGCTGAAGAACAACTCAAGAGCGCAGACGCAGCATGGTCGAAAGAAACGAACCGCCCATCTGGACTGGGTCAACGAAGAGCTTCACCGCGAGAATCAGGCCGCGCAAACTTTCCAGAACGTTGAAGAAGCCAACAGCGAGTACGCGCTGGCATATCCGCAGAGAAGTCTCGCGGCGCTGGATCCCGAGCCCCAACTTTCAGATTTCTATGTACCGTCAGAGGACCAAAAAGACCGCGAGATCGCGTGCATCGTCATGGGGATGGCTGCGACGGGTCTCGTCAGCTACTATATTGGAAAATCAATAAGCAATAAGCAAAAGCAATAATTATTTAAAAAAATATTTTTTAAATAATATATATATATATAGAACGATGTTAGTTGACGAGCTTTATTTTGCTCTGATCGATGTAGGCTACACAGCCCTTAAACACCGTTTAGCTGGCGCAAAGGGTCTGATTCGTCTGGCCCAAGATTCTCTCGAGACGTGGCGCGAGGACGAAAAAGCGACCACCCTTTTCGCAAAGCGGATGTTAGATTCCCTCGAGTTAGATTCCTCCGAGTTAGATTCCCCCGAGTTCCTTCAGAACTTAACCAGCAGCTGCAGCGAAACTTCAAACAAAGGTTTAGTATCGTCGACGCAGTTACCGGACGATCTGGCGAGGGTATGTTGGAGACTGCTCGACCTACTAGAATACCTCGCATACGATGGACACGCGCAAGCTTGATACCAAACTATCGGTTCGCATAGCGCGCAAGCTAGCGAGCACATACTACAGCCCCCGCGGCTACTGGAAGGGACTCGTGGCCATCAAGAACCTCGCCGTGGCGACCAGGGTTTTCGAAAACGCAGCCAAGGAATGGCTCAAGAAGCAGGTCTATTTACCCGGACCTCACAATATTCCGCGGCCAAAATTCGACGTGCCGGTGCCGAACGAGGTCCACCAAGCAGATCTCCTGTTTCTCCCTCACGATCGCGTCGGTCACAAGAGGTACAAGTACGCACTGACTATCGTTGACGTAGCGAGTCGGTATAAGGGGACTGAGCCGCTGGCCACGAACAAGTCTAAGGAGGTGGCCGAGGCTCTTTCCCGAATATATAAGAGTCCTCTCAATTGGCCGAATCTTCTCCAGGTCGATCCCGGCCGCGAGTTCATGGGCGCGGTCTCTCATATATTGGCTAAATACGACGTTTCTGTCACACGCGGCCGCGTCAACATCCACCGGGACCAGGGTATCGTGGAGCGGTTCCATCGAACCCTGGCTGAGAGGCTGTTCGGACACCAATATGCCAAATAGCTTGTAGAACCTCATTCGTGATCGACCGAGTGGGTGAGCAGGCTGCCCGCCGTGGTCTCCGCACTGAACGGCGAGGTGACCAGATTGATCGGTAAGAAGCCCGTAGATGCCATCAAGTCAAAAACGGTGTCGCACAAATCATCCGCCGTCTCGCGCGGGCAACCCGTTGGTTTAGCGGAGAAACGGCTTCAATCGGATGTTGCCGTCCGGTGCCTCTATCAACCGGGAGAGCTCGAAGGTGGTCGCCGACGCGCGACTGATCCCGTGTGGTCTCTCAATGTATATCATCTGGATCGATATATTACCAAACCCGATGAGCCTATGCTCTACTATTTGGATAATGGTCCATCTCGCGGGTTTGTTCGCGAATAACTTCTTGCGGTGCCTTCTGACACCCAGCTACCCCCGGACCGTCAGAGTCTTTAGTATTCTCCCCTTTTTTCAGAGTCCTTTTTTTTTGTTTACCTATGTTAGAGGCTCTGTGTGTACCCCGTCTTCCATCACTCTCCTCTTGTCATAGTACGCCGACAACCCCAGTTTACTCTGGGTGTATGCTTTCATTACTCCACCGTTCATACGGAACCCTATTATCCATGGGCCAGACAAGGTGATTGGTACCAGAAACAGGCACAACAAGTTATGTACACCAGTTAATCATGATGGTATACCTACCCCAAAAATGTTTGCTGGACATCTCAGATGAGTAGCTAATAGAAATGGCAGCCATTTTCAAAATGGCCGCCACACCTATTTTTGTGCAACTATTAACTACATATAAATGCTTATAATTTATTAACTAATTTATATTTTTGTACCAAAATTTAGGAACTACTGCCTAACTGAATTACTAACATTTTTCAAGCTAGTAGAATAGAAGGGATTGGTGAAATAAAGTCCAATTTAAAAATGGCCGCCAAAATAAATTATTTTCAAACGAAAGCAGTTGACAATAATTGCCACACAACTGGTATTACCTATTTTTATGCTATATTTTGATTGTTAGCTATCACTTAAATATGTATCGATGAATACATGCGAATAAAGGATCTGGAATCTATTTTATTTAAAAATGGCCGCTATACGGTGTTACATTAAATTCACCCCAACAATACCAGACATCGTTAATACCATTAACTTTGTGAATTACAGTTATTTAAAATATTCGGACTGATCTCATAGGACACCCACATGTGGCGAAGATGACAGATCTTACTATAAAACTGACCACATGTATGCAGGAAGAAGGTGTAACTGAAATTAGACCGCATACTAAAAAACATATACGCCGTAAGCTGGAGTTAGAGTTTGGTTCATGCGTCCAAATATTTTCCACTGAACAGGGTAGGCTTCTAATAATGCCAGATAACTTATCTAAAGAACAATTGGCAAATGAATATATGGCCCTGAAGAATGATATGGATTTGACATCTGGAAATGACGCGGAAGTCAAAACAATGATTTCCAATGCAGCTTTGCATATGCGAAATGAAATCAAAGAATCGAGCAATGATCAACCATGGCCTCCATGTCCCAGTGAGTTAGACGAAACATACGTGGTCACGCCGCCAAGACTGAAAGAGTTCATGACCATCCTCCTAACAGGTGAATTAAACAGCTGTAACCAGACAGGTCGCATAAAGAAGTTAGTTTGGTCCTTTGCAGAGGACTTGATCTACGCTGTAACAATGGGACAAGTTAAAACGTCAAAACATATCCTATTACCTTGGTATGTGAAGACATTAACGGGGGATGTTGAAGTCATAAAAATCCTCAATCGCTTAGGTCATGGAATCTCGTATTCAAAATTCGAAGAAATAGACACGGCCCTGTGTATGCAGAAATTACAATCACAAGAAGAAGATAATGTCAGTCTCCCCTCTAGCATGCAGCCTGGTGTTCCCAGTGTATTGGCGTACGATAACATAGATCGACGGGAAGAAACACTGAGCGGTTCCGGTACATCACATCGGGTGAATGGGATAATCGTACAATCCCAAGTATCAAGTGTACAGATGCCTCCGAGTCGAACTGTCATGCGGAAAGACAAGAGAAGATCAGTGCCCAATGCGCCAGTCGTAGTACCGTACTATGACTTGCGTGATAGACACAGTCCTCCAGCCATCATGCCGATCCCAGTTCTGAAAAAGCTGAAGCAAAGCAGGCTAAACAGAAAAACATTGTCTGGACTTTATTGCGCCAAAGTGACACAGGTAATCAGAAAGTCAGCTCATGGACTGGATTTAATATTCTGTCCAATAGTCATAAGCAAGTCGCACAAGACACAGTTGGTTATCTACCCACAATAAATGCTCCAGCAATCCAGATGGCAACTGTTCACACGATACTAGAACAAACAAAGCACATTATGACGGTTCTTGAATTACCAGAAGTCGTATGCGTTTTGATCAGGCATTGTATGCAAAAGCAGCAGAGATTGTGTGGAATAACCAAGATGAATTTCACAATATAGTTTAGCGGATGGGAGCATTTCACACAATTTGTAATTTACTTTCCATCATCGGTAAACGATTCGGCGATGCAGGTCTGCGTGACATTGCTGTAGAGGCAAATGTTATAGCAGAAGTGACAATCGACAGTGTTCTGGTTGGTCGCCAGTACAACCGTGGTGAAAGAGTACACAATATTGTGTATGAAGGCCTGCTGCGACTTACTTGGAAGGGTTTCTATTCCTAGATTCAAGATATCCATGCTGATCTACTTCCGAAGCTCAGAGAACTGATTGTGTTAGCCGATGACGTGAGCAATCAGATAGAGCACGAACCGCTCTCAGTACTGTTGGCAAGCGAGTCATATGAACAAATCCTGTTCTTGCTAGATGAGTACCATGAACTCCTACGAAGTAATACAGGCCCACTTGCAAGCTTCTGGATGTCATACGTAGACATTATTGAGATACTGTTGGCACTTATAAGAGCGTCCAGAGAGGGGAATTGGTGTCTACACTTGTATGCGATAAGATCAATGATACCTTGGTGTTTTGCATATGACAAGCAAAACTACGCGCGGTATCTGTCTGTGTATCATGCCCAGATGACAAGGTTACCAGAGACACATCAGCGTACATACCAGTAACTACATGATGGTGGATTCTCCGTCCAAAGAAGCACTTGCAATACATTTGGAAGGATTCCAGTGGATCAAACTGTAGAAGAAACAGTTAAAAAAGACACTCAGACAGCTGGGGGCACCAAGGGCTTCAGTCTGAAATCAAGCGCAGTATCCAAGTACTATCTGACATCAGAATACCGTTGTCAGAGTCTGAAACAACTGCGTAGCATGATTGACATAGAGGAGCATGGACTGAGCCACGCTGATCTAGGGTCATCACATTTTCGGAGAGATGAAGCTGATGTTCAGTCAGTGGTTGAATTGCTTGAAAGCAACTGGATTGACCCATTTCAAGCCGAAGGTGCAGATCTCCTAAGCATATCATCCGGTATTGCTGCTCCTGAGGATATTACGAATGACCTTCTAAAAGCGCACGAAAAAGGGGGAAAGGCATATCAGACATTTGTCGAGTCTCGACTTAGCAAAGGAACATCGTTCTATGACAGACTTCCGAGACAGAACCTAAAATCATTCAAAAATATGCAAAAGAAAGTCAGCCCTAGATCCAGTGATAAAGAAACAATACTTAAAGCAGATCACGATCTATTCGGAAGAATGATATTGATCGCCAATAGTAGACAACTGGATATCAAACAAGTACTAAAGCATCCTCTCGGACCCATGCCGTGGTCGTTCGCGAATTGTGATGGATCACTAAGAAAAACAAACAAAGCGGCGTTGGCAAGACATCTTGAAAAGCAAGTATCCTCGGAGGAACATGCCTCCTTCCCATCTGCTACAGTCATTGATGGTATGTCTCTCGTACATAAACTGCATGGCGATGGCAGTACATTTGCAGAGTTATCAAAACAACTACTGACCAATGTATTGCAGAGTGGATTTACCAGTGAACGGATTGATGTTGTGTTTGATCTATAAAGAGAATCATCTATCAAGCAAGCAGAGTGAATAAAGAGAGGTGCAGACGGAGGAGTTTTATTCTCAACAATACTGGCGACACACAGAATTAAGAACTGGAGGCGCCTATTGGCATGTATATCAAGTAAGCAAAAGTTGACAGAATTCTTCGCGTCCGTTTGGCAAGAAATGCAGGAAACACTTGGCGCAAAAGTGGTGTTTGTTACAAACGGCAAAAAATGTCACAGGATATCAAGGACTGCTGTCGAAGTTGTTGAAGAACTTCAAACAACTCAAGAGGAAGCCGACACACGTATACTTCTTCACGCTAAACACGCATCTGATGCTGGATTTGAGTCTGTGACAGTAGTAGCAGAGGACACGGATGTCATGATACTGTGCTTAGCATTTGCTAGCAAATTGAACTGCAAACTTTACATGCGATGTGGCACAAGAACAGAACTAGACTAATCAGTATCAATAAAATAGCTACGACAACAGATGATATATGCGATTCGCTGCTGGGTCTACATGCTATCACCGGCTGCGACACAACCAGTACATTTTCTGGACAAGGTAAACTAAAGACCATGAAACTCCTGCAGCATTCACCCACGTTTCAAAATGCATTGGCAAACAATAGGACGGGAATGGTGCTTGACAGATGACATATTTGCTGTTATCCAAGAGTTCACTTGCAAGTTGTACGCTTTTCTCGCACGCCAATTGCCAGGTGAATGAGCTACGGTTCCAGTTGTGGCGTGCACAAAATGGATCAGTTGAATCGGGACAGCTTCCACCATGTAAAGACTGTCTGTACCAGCACACATTGAGAGAAAACTATCAATGTGCCATCTGGAGACGTAGCTTGGTCGCAGAGGCAGATGTTCCAAGACCTAATGACAACCATGGGTGGAAGATTGAAGACAGTGTGTTGGCAATACAATGGATGACCGGCGCTCGAGCACCACAGGCAATATTGGAATTTGTTTCATGCAAATGTACCCGTGTGTGTCAACGTCCTAGCTGCCAGTGTCTATCTAATGGACTCAAATGTACGGATGTATGCTGACTAAAGGACTGTACCAATATGATCGATACAGAAGGGGAGGCGTCACCCATCGACGATGACGACAGTGATGATGATAGGGCCGACTAACAATACTAACAGAGAAAGGTCAAGAAATTAATGCTAATTGCCGATTGAGAGAACCAGTAAAGAATATTGCAATTATCCATTGCACCTGTGCATTTGTGTCAGAGACTGTATCACCAAGCTATGCGCCATGGCGTAAATGCGTTAACATTTTGATATGGTGTAAGGTGTTGAGCATGCACTGTGTGGCTTGATCAGCAAGTTCGCAACTAGACTAAACAGGTGAATTAAACAAAATGGTGTACTAAATACCAGAGTTTAACACTTTCCGTACGGTACGGTGATCATCAAAGCTAGTTGTAAATGCTATATTAAAGTGTCATTTTAGTATATCAAATCAAAACCATCTTCTATATAAACATATGTTGCATATCTCTAGATTTCAATGGTCAATCCACTTCATATAATTCAAGTGATGGTAGTTATTTCGGATTGAGACCATATGCTCATCGTTCAGTGTGCACTGGTCACATAGTCAATAATACCCTTTTTCTCATGGCACTATTCCAATTGAAATAACAATTGCTTGTTTCATCAGTATTAAATTATATTGGTAAACATAAATATGTACTAGGAAGACTGTATAAGTACAACTGTTACAGTTAATGCAAATTATTTGTTTGCTGTTGTTGTTTTTTCAATATAAGAAAATGTGAAAAAACACCAGTGTCACGTGTTCATTGGTTTGACCTTTGACCTCCTTGTTGAATTCATAATGGTGTCATATTTTATATTTATATTGTTTAGACATGTATTGCCAATCACGTGCATCGTTCTTTTCTGGTCATAATGATTATAACATGACAATAATTGTGTAAATTATGACACCATATTAAGAAAAAATGCAAATTTTGACCTTTGACCTTAGTTTTGTTGACCTTTTGAAGAGGTCAAGTTGACATAATTTGTTTATGTATATCATCAATATATAACAAGTACATGTACCAAGTTTCAAGATCATATCCACTCTGGTTAGAGAGATATGACGTAAAATGTGTACTTTGGTAAAGGCGTTATACATTTTGACCTTTGACCTCATTTGACCTATTTACTACCGATAAGCTACAAGATACAGACGTCCAGCAAAGAGATTCTGACACTACAGACATTGGGCAATAAGAAAAGTACAGTGCCGTTTTGCCCCTTTCTGTGGTACTAATCACCCCCAAATCAGGTACCTGGCCTATCGACTATATATTTCTAGCTACGTCTCTATGGCCTTCCAACGCGTTCTTATATCTATCCCAACTCACGCTGTTGGTTCTCTTACTCATTCCCTTAGAGGAATGCTTCACTACGCCCGGGGTTTCAAGTCTAGTCGTTGTTGGTGCCTACCCGGATGCCACTTGGAGTCTTCGCTCTCAGCCAGCTTTTCTACGAAGTAACACTTACTGGATAGCGTTATAGCTCTATCTCCTTGGAACTCCATCTTGAACAGCCCAGGTTCTCTGTTACTCCATTGGTCCCATGCGAGCCAGTTGCGCTTATCATTCTCGTATGTCACACGTTGTCTAGGCTTCACCAGCGCGTCTAGGTTTTCATCGTTAGCTGTACTATCCGGTTTAGCACTCACACCTATGTACATGCTGTCCGTATCCATCTGAATTAGTTCAAAGTCCTTCCTCGATACGTACTTGTCTAGGAAGTCGTAATAGAACTGTATCATTCTCAGCTTGGCTAGTTGGTACACGGCTATCGCACAGTGGAACGGTCTCTTAACAGCACACTTAGCCTTCCTACTAGATATCTCATACGCGTCTCCGATCTCTTCCAGATCTTCGAAGCACCCTGAGCGTAGTGCTTTATCCACACAGCTCTCATTTTTAGTGTACGTAGTGTTAATGTGTCTCTCTGGTGCCTCAATCATCTTACCACAACACGAATTACCAACCAACTTCATTATTTCAGCTACCGGCTTCTTCGACTCATCTACGTCTCCAGTCCTCCTAGACGCAGTCACCTCTTCGACAAACCACGCAAAGGGTTTTCCAGCTTCGTAGTCTAGGATCCTGTGGAGGCCTGTTATCACTAGCCCGTGCTATAGATACCACTTCAACAGCGGGGCATACAGCAGCATCTTTTTTGCCGACAGCGTGCCAACTAATTTTGTTCCGTCTCCTCGATTCCTGCCTGTGATTTTCAGATACTGGAGCATGTGCACTGGAACCTCTTCCTCTTCAACTACCCTGTTTATGAACAGCGGAGACATCTCTTCAAAACTTTCTCTCAGGCTCTTTGGGACTTCTATATCCACCTCGGCGAACCCGAACCAGCTATCGCTTCCTCCGTGTACCCGTTGACAGAACTTGCCTATGATCTTTTGGTTGTGAGGTGTCTTATTATGGTGTATAGCTTCCTTATAACACGGCATCTCTTTATTGAGTGTCGACATGTATAAGGCATTAGCATCGTACCCGAGAACTGCCTGACACGGTCTCCCTTCACCCTTACTGTTTGGTCGTATCTTAGAAACACCTGCCTCGGCGTATCTAGTGAACACGATAGACGGTCCTCCGACTAGAGCTCCCTGTAACATATCGTATGTCTCTTTCTCTGGGGCGTATAGCTGGCCAGTCTTTGGTCCACTTACCGTTCCTCGCATCAGATATTGGATGGCTACTCCTGGCAGGGTAACGGCGTCTTTGAATATATCTACTCCTCTATGTTTGTAAAAGTCACACATCCTACACTCCACCAGCTGCTCCTCGGTTATCAACATCTCACATCTGAGTTTGGAATACCAGTGCTCTATGTCGGCGAGCCCTCGATAGTCTAGCTTGTCTACAGAATCGAACCACTCGTACGGGAAGAAGGACTTTTGAGATGAGCAGTCGTACGCCTTAATCCACTTATCGTAACTGACTCCCGGACCAAGGTACAGGAGAACGTCCATGAATCTGAATTCCGGAGTGAATAGGAATATGGTGTCGTTAGTCCGCTTGCCTACCATAACTTTCGTGGTCGTGTCTGCCAGCTTGCCCACCATATGTTTCTTGATGAGGTTGAAACCGAACACTGGGACCTGATCTATCCACCTGTTTATCTCATCCAGTTGGCGCCGCCTGAGGTGCTCCGTGTCATCGAACCTGTACCGGCGACCCACTTCTTCGCGAATGTCCCTACCCCTCTCATGCAGATCTTCTATGAACTTACTTACCAGTTTGGCAGGATCCGTGTCACAGATGTGAGATACAGTTCCGGACAGGCTGTCCCCTATGCTAACGCTTACGGGCAAGTGCTCTGTCTCGTACGATAGGTCTGGCGTTTGATCGGTCCTCCCTTCCTTACTCAGATACGCTTCGAAATCGTATACTATCTGGTACGGGTACAGTGTGGTGGGACATTCTGTCTTAATCTTAGCGCCGGTTCTTTTATACTTACACTCCCACAATATCACTAGGTTAAATCCTGCTTCACGGATCTCTTTATCCCGCTTGTTGCTGGTGCGAAACTCGTACCATCTCGCCGGGTGATGTTCCAGACAGCCGTGCCAGAAACACCCGTGATACTGATACACCGCGTTATTTTCCTTGCAGTATCCGTCTACTGGAGATCCACGGATCCACCTCTCGCCTCCGTGCCCACACTGCTCGTGGTGGATGTGCACGTTCTCCTCACTCTCAACAGACGCAATCCAATCGAACGCACCTAGACTTCCAGTGCTCTTTGGGTAGAAGGCCTTCTCGAACGCGGAGCGAGGGCGCTCGAGAACTTTCCCCTCGCATACGGCTTGTGTCTCACCCTTCATGCACTTAGGTCCATGCCTAGCAATGTTACTAGCCTTCGTGAACCTCTGTTTGCAAGTGTTGCAGGCGTACGTTTTCGATAAACCTTTTAGGTTGATTATCAGGAACGCGTGGTTTTTGTAGATGCCTATCGTCATATGCTTCGTACCTACCTCCTCATAGTGTGCTGGTGCCTTCCTCAACCACCATATTCCACTCTCTGTTGGCTGATATACTTATATACCCACCTTAAACTTCTCCTCAACCTTTTTCAGCTTGTCTATTGGAATAGGCCCGTGCTCTCTCTTACCGAAATACTTAGCTAGCACTCATCTCTCTGGCTTGGGCGGTACACGCGTCTGGTCGCGCCCCGCCGTGAATGGCCAGGCACCTAAATAGACACAGCTCATCGTTGTATTTGTCTAACGAGTACATACCTTTCTTATTCCTTAACCAGTCTGGGAGAGGTCCACCAGCCGCGTGTTTGGAAGTCAGCCCGAGATCTACTCCTCGTGTTCCCTGCACTAGTTTTATATAAAACCTGCTCCCACCTCACGCACGTCCATTTCGTGTTGGGCCTCTCGACTTTAATATATATCCATCCTCTTTTTCTCGTCATCTTTCGCCCATTTCTCTACTTCACCTAAGGAGTCCATCCACCTACTCCCCCCAGGATTCCTATTAAATATTATCGTCTTCGCGCGACCTCGGTGATCTTTTTCCTCGATGTGTTGTAGTTTGTAGGAGTACGAATATCTTAGGTAGAAGTTAGTTGTCAGATGAGAAGATAATTTCTCTACTATCCTATCAGGTATTTCCTTTTCTACGTATTTCCTAAATGAGAACGTGAACGTGCGTCTACCCTGCTCGACTTTCTCCATCTCTTCGTCTCCAACCCTTAGAATAGCCGCACCCTCATCAGCTATCGCGTGTAGTAGGGAGGTTTTACGCTTTGGTTTAATGATGGTGGGAGAATCCTGCATGGCGGCCATTCTCAGTCCAACTATACTCTCTACTTGTAGTCTTTTTCCTATTTGAGCGGTTAACTCCTGAAACCACAAGACGGGTTTTGTGAAGACACCTCTGGAGTATGCCCTACCTACTCGACGTGTAAAAGCCTAATTCTTTGTGGCGTTTATTAGCTTGTTCAACCCAGGAACACGCAGACGTTTACCATACACAATACCGAGAGATTTAGCCTCTGCTCTCAACGTTTCAATATTACCTCCTTCTTTGTTACGTTTATCAGCTTATTTAACCCAGGAACGCGCAGACGATTGCTATAGACAATGCCAAGAGATTTAGCCTCGGCTCTCAACGTTTCAATGTTAACCTTATTAATTGTGGTAATCATTTTTTATATCAGTATATTTTTGGTATATATACTTTGGTGTGATATAACCTGTGATATTTTTTATGTTCAATTGGATGTCACAATTATCTTATTTAATTGTGACATCCAATTGAACATATATATATATACATATACGTATATATACATGTATACATAATGGAGTGTGTTACATGTCATAAACCTTTTGCGCGGCCAGACTACATGCGAAGGCATCCAGCAAGGAAGCGGAAAGCTCCTTGTGTCGCTCCACATTTCCAATGCCCCAGATGCCCTTGTAAATTTGTTAGTGCCCAAACTCTTTGTAGACACAAGCAACTGCGCTGCCAGGTGGCTAAAGGTGAACGTGGTAGACTAGAGCTGGTAGAATTAGTTGCTGATCTACGAAATAAATTAATTATATTGGAGAAGGAAAATGCGGTGTTGGAATGTAAACTATCGGATTTTAAATAATTTAAAAAAAATTAAATTACAAAATATTTTTGAAACATTTCATTTTTTTTTTGTAAAAATATGAAATATTTTGTAAAATGTAAAACCAAAAGTTTAGACAAGTTTTACGATGATTTTGCCAGAGTTTTACTATAGATTATAGAGTGTGTACCTAGGTGTTACAAAAAACACCGTTTTTTGTGACACCTAAAATGACATTCTAACCTTTCATAGGGTGGTTGTATCATTTTGATTCCCTCTATGCTACTCGTACTATATATTATTGGTGCTCATCATTTTTATTTCATCTTTATTTGTCTAATATAACTTATTGTAACAAATAAAAAAAGAAAATATAAGTAAATCATGGAATGTGCATTTATAAAAGTTGGTGATCATGAGCCATGCCATTCAAACCCTACAAAAAAATCTAAATATTGCAAACTGCACAACTGCCTCATGAAAAAAAGCCAAGTGAAACCAAAAAAAGCCAAGTGAAACCCTGTATCAAATGTGGTAAAGGCACTTATGCAAAACATCAAGTCTGTGTTCAATGTGGAGCACATAAAGTAAGATTAAAAGAGAGATACTATAAAATAGTGAAACCATTTAGACAAGAGTCTGCCAGACTTAGGGGGATTGTGGTATAGCGGTTTCGTTGTTCATTGTATATATTTTGCTGAAAATTATGGTTTTCGTACAAAACAACTATATAATTTTGTACAGCAAGCATTGCTTTGACAAATTACTAGCCACAGGGGCTGAGAAGCATAAAACAGTAAAATGGTTTTACATTTTTATACAAACGTACAAAACTACTTTATAGTTATGTACAAACGCGTATGCTTATATATAAACTTGTAACCAGAGAGACTGTGAAAGCTAAAACTGTGAGTATATATAAACTTCTAACCACAGAGACTGGGAAAGCTAAACTGTGATTTATTGCAAAATCTCCAATTTCTATATATATTTTGTCAATACAAGCAATACATGTATTACTGTATTTGTAATACTTGATATACTTGCTATACTTGCCAATAAACGATTTCCGTAGACACATAAATCCATTGTTGGCAAAAACGAAATAAGTTTGGGTCAAAGTACCAAGAAAAGTACCGAGAAAACCAAATGCAGATTAACAAGCCGCGTTTGATGCGCCACATTTGATGAAAAATCCGTTACATAATAAGAACAAAATAAAAGAATACGTACTTTGAATCGGAGGGATTCTGGAAGTTTCAGTACGTGTTGCTGTTGTTGTAACCACGTGATCATTCACCTTGATATACAGGGTGACCACGAAGTAAAGAAACAACAGCAGCAAGTGCATATATATATATAACGTGATACAGATTAGCTATCAACGTTAGTATATTAAATCAGTTTTATATCAATTTTATCATACATACCAAAACTCACGTCAATTAAGTAATTTATGACGTTCTCCATGTACAGTGGAACCTCTCTAGACCAGACACCAAGAAAACACCTGTGATCTTATTTTTGATGAGTTTCTTGGTCATTTATATCAGGTGATAATGTCTGTTCGTGATCACATAGCACACAGCTATGATTCATAAAGTTAAATGCCCACTCAGTAGGCACAAACTGTTCTTTATAGGAATTAAATAAGTGTATAATTGTGTCAATATTACACCAGTTCTAAAGATTACGATTGACCGCTATACAGGTATAATAATTTAATAATCTTTATTTTACTGATAGTGACGCGCGTTGGTATCAGGCTATTTTCATGTGCAAATGAGGCATTGTATTTTTTAATTATTTATACTAATAAAATGCGTCATATGAAAAAATAATATTTTCCACAGATTATAAAGTATGATAATTCCACATCAAAAAATAAATACAGAGTATAAATAGTAATGTCCGTTAACATTGTTTAAGGAAACGCGGTTATCGCCCCTGACATCCGTGTGGAAGGTTACGTCTGATATAAAATGTATAATAATGCCAATCAATACGTGGGGCAATGGTGAATGAATGTTTATTTTGCCAGAAAATGTCTGAGATGATGTCTCTGATATAAAGTACATTGTGTGCCTACTGAGTGGGCATGCACCTTTAATGATCAAATGCCTGATTTACAGTGAATCCTCTCTAATCCGGTCACCCTGGGGGCCTCCCAGGGTGTCATGTTTAGAGAGGTTTTACCGTACACTTTTATTTATCGAAGTAGGTTCTCTGCAGAATTGTCAATAGAAGGCACTCTATCCGTAAATCACATGCAACATAAAGCATTATATATATATATACAGCGGGAGGATTTGTTAAAGGTTTCCAAACAAAACAAATGAAAACGAATATAAAACGATCGGTTTGTACAATGATGTACGGAGACCCGCAGGAACGAATTGTTAATTCGTAGGAACGAATTGTTATATCGTGGGAACGAATTGTTAATTCCTAGGAACGAATTGTTATATCGTGGGAACGAATTGTTAATTCGAGGGAACGAATTGTTATATCGTGGGAACGAATTGTTAATTCGTAGGAACGAATTGTTATATCGTGGGAACGAATTGTTAATTCGAGGGAACGAATTGTTATATCATGGGAACGAATTGTTAATTCGAGGGAACGAATTGTTATATCGTGGGAACGAATTGTTAATTCGAAGGAACGAATTGTTAATTCGAGGGAACGAATTGTTAAATTGAGGGAACGAATTAATAAAAAGAAATTAATGTCCCCTGTGGGGCTCCGTAACGATGTGCATGGAAACAATCATCGACTGTTTTTGTTGTGTACGTGAAAACGATATTTTTGTTTAAATACCCGGCTTTCAACTATTTAAACTCCTGTCTTGTCTGTCAACGCATCGTTTTAACACCGTTTTCGTATTTTTTAATTAGACGAGGATGGCCGCGGCCCGCATGACGAGCCCACCGAGGCATTTGATGGTCTTAGAGTGTACAAAGTTTCAAGCAAATCTGACTTACGGCTACAGAGATAGTAGGTATGTTAAAACTTTAACGCACATTTTTACAGAAACTTTAACGCAAACTTCTAAGTCATTTGACCTTGACTTAGGGGCACAGGGGCCGCATGCGTGGGATACAGAATGAATATATGGATGATGACTAATAAGCATATGAAGTTTCAAGTCAATGTGACTTAGGACTGCATAGATATAATGTACTAGTATTTAAAAAGTTTAACGCAGATTTCGGACGGACGGACGCACGCACGCACATACGGACGTACGGACGGACGCACGGACACCCTGGCGTCATTGTGATAACTATGTCTCGCTTTCTGCAAGCGGGCTCGACTTAACTGATTGTACGAAAGTTTCTAAAAATAGATTTCTCAAAATAGATCCCTGATGCGAATTTTGTTGTTGATTTTCATTTTGCACTTACGAACTTCTTTTTGTCGTACACAGTTTAGTGAAACGGGCCACAGGACTTTGAGTAAACGAGAGTAGTTAAGAGTGTAGACTGTACGATCATTATCACATCTAAGCATGCACTATATAATGCTCATTCACATACACGTACTAGGACGTCAGGGAAATTTGTCTTAACGCCTTATAGATCATTACCATTTATAGAAGGCACTGGGGTCCGTTTCACTAAACTTTGTACGACTAAAATGTTCGTAAGTGCACAATTATGATAGTGTGCAAATTCAACATTAACAACATTTTCTTGTAAACAATTATTGAATTTTCATTTATTGAGTATAGGCTGCATACGCAGCATTTACTCAATATATGTAAATATATCAATTGAAATTTCCAGACGATCCTAAATCTACAATTACGAACATTTTAGTCTTACGAAGTTTAATTCAGGAATTCGAGGGATCAACCGAGAAGAGGCAGGACACAGATGGACGTCACCATGAGCAGAAGAGACATGGACAGACGGCATTTGCACAAGATGTGCGATCACTGAGCCGAGCCATGGAAGATATGGGGAACTCGTTTGCTGAATACAGCAGTGATTTCCTTGTCCTGAACAGCAGAGACGTTGTGGACACAGCAATGGCAGACACAGTGCGGCAGATGGAGAAACTTGGACTCGAGCAATATGAGACATATGTTAAAGAGAGTCTTGTGAGGCTTGTGAACTAGACAGTGCCTATCACAGATCCCATCATTTTGAACAAGCTCCATCTTTTCAGCCGCCCACCAGTCAGAGAGAAGTCAAAGAAACAGCTACATATGTCATCCCTGAAGAACGACTGTTCGCTCTTCTCCAGGCTGTACTTTGCCTCCCAGATACGTCATGGTGATTTTGACGAGTTCTTTCAGCACGAAAACCAGGCCTGTCCACCGCCCTGTCTCAGATGGGTGGCCTGAGAACTGGAACCAAGTCTGACTTGATGCCCTGCCTGAAAAACCTTGTTCCAGTGAAAGAGGATCTCTCCACCCCCAGAGTACAAGTCAACATCCTGGATGGTGCTGCCATAATCAACATGCTGCGACCAGGGACTGCAAAGACATTCCAAGGTTATGCCACTGATGTCTTCGTGCCGTATGTCACATCCCAGCTTCAGCATGTAGACAGACTAGACATTGTCTGGGATCTGTACATGGCAGACAGCTTGAAGGCGGACACTCGCAGCAAGAGATGAAAGGGAGTCAGGAGACGAGTCGAGCCATCAAGTGCAGTTCCTGGAAACTGGCAAGAGTTTCTCCGCATCGACGACAACAAGACGGAGCTGTTCTCCTTCCTGGCTTCTAACGTGGCAGACATTGGCACCAACAAACATCTCATCACCACACAAGGCACTGGCGTTCTTTGCTCCAATCGCCAGAACGTGTCAGCTCTAGCACCATGCACGCATGAGGAGGCTGACACTCGTATCCTCCTGCACCTACAGGATGCCGTACAACAGGGGTACAGCAAAGTGTCAATACGCACAGTTGATACAGACGTGGTAGTCCTGGCCATAGCATCAGCCTATCGCCTCAACATCTCTGAATTGTGGATTGCCTTTGGAGCTGGGAAGAGTTTCAGGTTCATCGCTGCTCATGAGATCACCAAAGCTCTTGGTCCTGACCGATGTGTGGCCTTGCCGATGTTCCACGCCTTCACTGGATGTGACACGGTGTCCTGTTTTGGCGGCAGGGGCAAGACGACTGCATGGGACACCTGGATCACCTATGGAGACGTCACACCAGCATTCTGCGCCTTGGGTGCCATGCCAGACCCACGTGCCATTGACGAGTGGATGCAACCTCTAGAGCGATTTGTGGTCCTGCTGTACGATCGCACCAGCACAGAGGAGGGTGTGAACCAGGCAAGGAAACAGCTGTTCAGCCAGAAAGGCAGAGCTTTTGATGGTCTGCCTCCTACACAGGCTGCACTCATCCAACACACCAAGAGAGCTGTCTACCAGGCTGGTCACTGTTGGGCCCAAATGATGACCCCTGCTCCAGAGCTTCCATCACCAAGTGAATGGGGCTGGAACAAGAAGCCTGGTGGTGGATGGAGTATAACCTGGACGACCCTACCAGAAGCATCAGAAGCTTGCAGGGAACTCTTGCGATGTGGCTGCAAGAACGGCTGCAGAGGACGCTGCAAATGCCAAGAAGGCGGCCTCTTCAGTGTACAGCTCTTTGTCAGTGCGGTGGACAGTGCTCTGAGTGACGCGGCTCACAGAGCAGTTCATTACTGTTTGGACACAATTTCCATCCTATTAACTTGCAATTAGACTATAATAAGCTATTGTGTGTACCTCTGCTACCTACAAAAACAGAAGAAATAATTCTGGGTTGTTTGACACACTTGACGAAGTGGTCCTGATTTCAAAATCGTAACATGACGTAAAAATGATAATAAATCTTATTGTTTAGCTCAAACTAGTAATTATTTGCCATTTCAACTGTTATGTGGATAGTAACATTACTGATGTATGATTTATAATACAAAGGAAAAACATTCCCACCCCTAGAATTGATTTAACCTACAATATCAAAGAATTTCAAATAAGCGATGGCGGCCATCTTGAAAATGGCCGCCATTTTTGTCACAGGTCGAATCTGAGATGGCCCTAGATCTAAAAATCACCACAGACGCATAGGCTACCTGCGGACCAAATTCCATGGTTGTTTCATCAAACCCACAATACTTTCACCTATCTGCAGTACTATAACGTGTCATGACTAACGTGTCGTTGCTTTTGCTATTTTTGTTTTCCACTATCATGCTGGATAGTAGGGGGAGTGGTTTGGCCATAGCGCTATATCTAGCGGACATTTGTCTCTGTATTGTTTTGTTTAAAACACAGACCCATCCTGAAGTATCAATGGCCCTTAATTACAGTATAACCTAGGTTTTACTGCTCCGCTCGTCAATATATGATCAGTGAATAGGTCTCTTCAGGACTCAAGGTATCCAGATATGCACACATTCACATTAGGTCGTAGTGATTAGGTTGTATTGACAGGATATCAAAAATGTTTCACGGCACTACGCACTGTGTTGACGGGATAAATAAGGTGTGTGTGTGATTTCTTTTGTAATAACAAGATTAACCATTTCCTGATAGGATAGACTATCTATAAGCAAGACATGTGTACATTTTCTGTTTCAGATCCACAATATTAATACATCATTAATATTGTATTTCAGCCATTTTCCAATAGGTGCGATTAATATGACCAAGGGGGTTTCTGGCGCACCTCACCCTAGGGACATAGGTAAAATACTGCCCCATGAACACAGGTAAAGTCCTGCTCCATGAACACAGGTAAAGTCCTGTCCCATGACCAAGGGGGTGGGGACCCTAGATCCCAGGTCTACAGGATACGAAACCACATGACATGATTGCTTGTGAGGATTAAGCTGACGCATGCGCGCCTCGTTATCTTACACATTGGATACCAGTTTACGCATGCGCGTCACGCTGCAGTGCACGATGTAAGCGATGTAATAACATCAAGCGAATTAGCGCAGTAGTATGACCAATGGGGTTTCTGGCGCACCTCCCCTAGGGAATACTATTGAAGAAAGAGTCGCAATATTCAATTAATTTGGACGAAAACATTCAAAATGAGAAGCTTTCATTTATCAAGAAACTTTGACATGGAATACATATACATGTATAAAACGTCGTATGTGGGACTCTGGTTTTAATAGTAAAATACCTTTCTAGCAAAGTACATAATGTATGCATTGACCGTATCACCCCGTCACCATGCACCATGCGCCATATGTGATGCTCGAGTTTTAGTCATAAAAGACCCGTCTAGCGAAGTACACTGCATCTAAGGTATACATGTAGTAACTGAATATAATAACCACCATGACTCATATGTTGGACTCAAGCCTTAATCCTAAAAGACCTCTCTAGCGAAGTACACTGCATCTAAGGTATGCAGTAGCCGCATATAGCCCCGCGACCATGCACCATGCGCATGCGTAGTAAGAAACGTGTATCCTGCCTGCGTTGTTGTTGTTGTTGAATTACCACAAAGGCCACAGGTCAGATAGCACTCTGCCTCCATCCGCTCGTTCTCAGTCACACATTTCCCGGCGGCGGCGTCGGCGTCACACGTCGATCCTGTGTTTTCGCACGGCACTGCAATGTGTAGTAGACAAGTCTGATGGATAGGTTACCAAAGCCAGAAATAAGTATATATTTAAAGGTACATGCCCACTCAGTAGGCACAACATGTTCTTTACACCAGAGCCATCAACTGAGACATTTTCTGGCAAAATAATCATTCGTTCACCATTACCCCACGTATTAATTGGCATTATTATACATTTTATATCAGACGTAAATTTCCACACTGATATCATGGGCGATAACCGTGTTTCCTTAAAATGTTAACAGACATTGCTATTTATTCTCTGTATATATTGTTTGATGTGCAATGATCATACTTTATAATCTGTAGAAAATAATATTTGTTCAGGTGACGCATTTAATTAGTATAAATACTTTAAAATGTCATGTCTCATTTGCATATGAAAATAGCCTGATACTACCGCGAATCACTATCAGTAAATACATATTACTAAATGATTATATCTGTATAGCTGGCAATCGTAATCTTTAGAACTGGTGGAATAGTGACACAATTATACACTTATTTAATTCCTATAAAGAACATTTTGTGCCTGAGTGGGCATGTACCTTTAATCCAATCATGTTTTGCGAAAGTATGATCATTGCACATAAACAAATATATAAGAACATTTTGTGTCTACTGAGTGGGCATGTACCTTTAAATATATGTTTCCAGAGTAGTGGTGTCGATCGATCATGTGGCGAATTTACAATATGTTTGCATTTGTCCATGACGATCAAATTCCTGACGTGCAGGGATTTTTCTGACACGGCGATATATGAGAACCATATTACTTTTTGCATGGCTAAATCTCAGAAACATGTACTTCGCTTACAACAACGTCCATGGGGGGAATACTTGACGTTGTTAGAATTGGCAGGATTTGTCGGTGTGATGTCGCGTTGGTAGCAACGTAACGTCAAATCGATAAATCGCGTCAATTTAATTCTAATGCAAATAATGCCACTGAAGATGTTTTAAGGCAAGATACTCGTGATTGTCCAAGTTAACTAAGCAACGTAACGTAAAACCGACAATTTCTGTCAATTCCAACGACAATGATATCCCTTAGACTAAGGAACTTGATTTATATGCGTTTCGCCGCCATCTAGATAATAATGACTAGCTGTTCAGGATTGCAAAATACAAAAAAAGCATGTATTGTAGTGTTAATATGGCTGAAATATGATTGAACTTCACTAAAAAGGATGCAATGGGTACCTCAGAGGGTGTTTGGTTTAGCGAGGCTCGAATGCATAACAAAAGGACAACGTTTAAATTTGAAGGAAAACTCATATTTGACCCTTACACCGCTATCTTAATTTTGTTGTTGTTTGCTGTTTATTTTCTATTTTCCATTTTTATCATCAAAAACATGCTTTGACAACACTTTAGAATAATTTACAAAATGCTTTGACAGCACTTCAGAATCATTTACATTTGAAATGATTCTGAAGAGCTGTCAAACCATGTTTTTATTGAGAAATATGGCAAGATATAAAAGCAACAGCAGACGACAATTGTTGTTCATACTTACAGCTACAGTCCAGTCCACCAAAAGTTGCCGGGCATGTGCACCGACACGTGCTGCTGTCGAAGGTGCCGCCATTTTGACACGTGCTGATCTTACAATATTGGCAATCCTTGCCCGTGAACGGGTACCTGGAATCGTCGGAACGTGTACATCGCCGCCTGCGTTAATCTTGCTAATATTCGAATTTAATATTGAGCTTGTAATCAAACAGCTTCATTGGCTGAGCCTGAGCTGTGATGCAGTTCATGCTCAGCCAATCAAACTGCTTGGTTGCGAGTTGAGATTTCCAATAGAATTTCAGGTTAAAAGACTTTGACATATTGGCATGATTAACGCAGGCGGTTGTATAATATACGCCTCCACCCGTTAATAAAAATACGTAGAATTTTGCTAATAAAATTGTTGTGTTCAATATTTTGCAATCAAATGTTCATACTGTATGCACTAGTCAATTGTGCAAAGTATGTTAGTTAATACTAGTGTGTGGACAGATGACACACATATGTTATACGTCGCCAGAGTAACACCCATCTCGTCGATAACGGAGCAGTCCAACATTTGCATAAAATCAGGTTCTTAAAATGTATTTAAACCGGGTTTCGAATGTGATCGAGCCAAGTCCCACCCTTAACTATAAGCAGTTATATTTAACGCTTTATGTTTGTAACACAGTAGTCTAACAAATGTACTTCTGGCTGCTGCAAATGGGGCAGTACACACGTATAATTAAGGAATAAAACCATGGGCTATTGCGTTTACTGAGGTGTATACTACTACATTTCGTATGTTTAAAGGAGAATTGGAGTCCAAAGGACTACTCGCAAACTTTAAACAGACCAAATGTATTTTGCTCCCCAGTAAACGCAACAGCCCATGCTTTTATTACTTGTATTTACATGGCAAGTTCTGATAATTTCTAAAATGTAAATACTAGTAGCCAAATATGGCGTTAACATTAAGAATCATTATATTTTGTCGCAATTCATGAACAGAGACGTTGACGGTAAATAGCGTGACGTTATTGACAACGACGATTAACGTCATATATTGTAAAAACATTTTAACGAATCAACAACGTCGCGCGACGTCACGTTGGGCTAATGTAATGTACTGGGATATAAACGCAATACGTTGAATGGGCGTTTGCGGTATGAATGTTTGGACAGTGTAAATATTGTCGCATATAATGTAGATTGACACCTCTGCTGTGCTTAATAACAGGCACATGTGTACGGAAATACAAATCTCAATGCGTCACTGTCTGTACATGTAGAACTTTAATGCCACCCCCCCCCCCACCCCAAAAACATTGAGTACCGGGACCGCATGGGTGGGCTATATAATATTGGTGATGATAAATCAGTATTTCAAGTTTCAAGCCATACAGTGTATGTACGCAGATTATGTGTTGGTGTACATGGAATAAATCTCTAAAAGTTAAGAATAATTTGTTTTCTTCAAAAATAATAGTCTAGCAGTTTTAACCAATCCCTTGGCCAAGCTCGTAACATGTAGTATCTACAACATACACCAGTAGCCTATGTCAGCAAAATTGCAAAGTATACTTATCTTTACACTTTGAGGGAGAACTTTTAAAGTTAAGAATACAATTATTAATTTGTATTATACTGAATTTATTACATTATCACAACCATTTTTGCTGTGATGATGTAATAAATTCAGTATAATAATTCTGCATACTTTGTATCATCAAATATATCCAGTCGTTAGTTCTATATGAAATAATGCATTTCGGGAAGAATAAATGATTACTCCCTCAAAGTATACATTGCTAGATGAGTATGCTTTGCAATTGTGGTGCAATCGGCTGCTGGCAATACTCACCGACAGCTACATACGGTTCCGTATGTATGACCTTGGCAATCGCAGTTACATGAGCCGTCGTGACCTTGACCATTGCGGCAGTAAGTCGAACACGTGTCTGTACAATTCACACCTACAATCAAGTTTGACCGCCAGTTGATACACAGGTATATGTATATGATATATAGAACAAAAATAAATAGTATACACAAACGAGTCGGAAACGCCCAATTAAATTAAAATGTGACTTGTAGTCGAGAGGTTTTGACGTCTGACTGTCACTCCGTCGGCCCGGATTCGATCCCGATCTAGGCACTGTAGTTTGTGAAATACAATTGTATTTGCCGCTGTACCAGCTGGTTCTACCCAGGTGTGCCGCGGTTCGGTCCGCGGGTACCCAAAGTATGCAAGCTAACAGAATCTTAAATCACTCAACGGTAGTCACAGAGTTTTCAACAGAGACTGGCTGTGTACGGTTCCCAAATGAAAAATGAGCATGAGCATATAAAATAAATGCAATGAATTAACAATTCGTTCTCACGATATAACAATTCGTTCCTTGGAATTAACAATTCGTTCCCACGAAATGACAATTCGTTCCCACAATTTAACAATTCGTTTTCTCGAATTAACAATTCGTTCCCACGCTATAACAATTCGTTCCCACGAATTAACAATTCGTTCCAAGAATTGTTATTTCGTGGGAACGAATTGTTAAATTGAGGGAACGAATTGTTATTTCGTGGGAACGAATTAATAAAAAAAATAATTATACGTCCCCTGTGGGGCGCAGTAACCCACGAATACCCCAGGAGGTCAGTTTTCACTGTCATTCACGAGATTTATTTCCATGAAGTATTTGTGATTCATAAACAGAAAGTCGTGGTACAAGTATCAATCAATCCTTACTACACAACCGCTTGCGTTAATCTTGCCAAGATCATCAACGTTTCTGACATCTATTGGCACTGCCAACTCGCAATCAAGCTGCTTGATTCCAAGCACCATATTCAATTATTTTGAATAAGGAAATTGACAAATATTGGCGAGATTAGTGCAGGCGGTAGTGTAGAAATAGGCTTACCATAGAATCCGGTATCACAAATACACGAGCACACCGCCGCATCCCAAGTCCCGCCATTATTACACGTGCCCGTACAGCTGGATACTGAAGTATAAATACAGTGGAACCTCACTAAACCGGACACCCTGGGAGGTCCCCAGTGTGTCTGGTTTAGAGAGGTTCCACTGTAAATCAGACATATGACGATACCAAGGCATGCGAATACACTTTGCGAACTTTAACAGGCCTTATCAGCAGCGATAGGTGGCAATGAAAGCGATGAAACTAAGGATACAGAGACTGCATGCGTGGGTGACCGGTTTAGACAGGTTTTACTGTAGTAACATAACAGGTATGACACACAATTGACAAATAAAACGGACCAACAAGCCACACAAAAATGATAACGAAGAACGGACCATATATATATATTATTAAAGAAGAGTGATTATACCAAGTAACCGTAGGAAGGAAGGCAGTAGAACACACAAACCTCAATAAAAAAACAACAAAGAATTAAATACATTGTCCAAGTTATGTGTAGTACTGCAGCCCGTATTTGTTCCTGGTTCCACAAACGAACGATTGCCTAACGTTTAATGTATATTTACCACGTCTGTTTAAAGTTTGCGAGGACTTACAATTTGAGACAGAGCAAATGTTATTTTACCACAGTAAACGCAACATTCCAGAGTGTTATTCCTTAATTGAACGTGAATACCATGGTTTTATTCCTTAATTTAATACCATGATTTTATTCCTTAACCCTTTCAACACCACAGGCCTGTATGGTGGTATTGGCAAAACGTGTAGATTCAGATGATCCGGCTCATAACGAGCCGTCTCATCAGGATCTGCACTTTTTGCAAGTAATTTTCATAGTTTGAGAACAAAAGCACACCCCTTTCATAAATGGACTAGTCTGAAAATCATGCTGTGACGATTGGATTGGTTGCAAAATTAACACGATCAAAGTCCATTCTTAGTTACTTAGGGGTGAAAGGGTTAATTGAATACAGCATGAAATAAAGCAAGAACATCCATAAAACAAGAACTTACGAACTGGTTGCAGCGGTTGTGAAAAACCATACGTGACCACATCCTCGTTGTATACGGCAGTGTGCAGCTGAAATAGTACCAGTGTAGTTTTAGACATAGTTTTAAAGTAATGTATCATGTGACACTACTTATTGACCCACCCTCGTATATAGGGACCTCGCATGATTGATGATTTAATATGGTATTTATTTATAAATGAGCTTACTGATTCAGCGAGTTTCATACTCTTTTATATATTACACAGAAACAGGATTGTCTAGTGATGTCGAGCTGACCTCATAATGTGTTTTCAGTGTCATTAGCATATTTACTATACTATTGTATTATACATTTAATTTCCTGGGACAGTTAACGGAGACGAGAAGTTCATGCAATGAAATGGGATCAATAACATATCATACAGTAGTATATAGGGAGTCAAAATGATACCACCTAACGGTGGTATCATTTTCCCTCCCTATATACTACCCCATCACCCCCGAAAAAACACCGTTTTCGTCCAATAGCACAAACTGGTCACCAACACAATAAACGTGACAACTTTTTGTCATAAATACATAATTTGAAAAGAGGTCCAATTGAACAGATAAAACTATACTAATAAAAAGGATTTGTTTTCGTCTCGTTGTCATATTGATGTCATAAATACCTCATGTTCATTTAACGTCCAATTGAACAGATAAAACTATACTAATAAAAAGGATTTATTTTCATCCCGTTGTCATAAATACATAAGTTGAAAAGAGGTCCAATTGAACAGATAAATCTCATAGGTTATATACACCAGAAATATAAAGTGACAAAATGGATAATATAATACACAAACATATGGAATCTTATAACGCTGTTAAAGAATATTACGGTGTTTCTACAACATTAAAACACTTTAAAATGAGAATAATATGCAATATAGAATACATGAAATATCAACGTAATCTATTACAGGGGCATCTGGGGCATTGAAATTGTGGGGCGACACAAGGAAACTTTCTAAGTCTCGATATTTGTCTTCGTAGATAGTCTTTACAAGCAAAAGTCTTACAACAAGTAGCACACTCCATTTTTTTTTTGTATATATATGTATATGTTTATGTTTAATTGGACATGAAAGAAACATCATGTGTAAATTTTTCCTGTCCAATTGAACAGATAAATCTCATAGGTTATATTACAGAAAATATGATAACACCAGAAATAGAAAGTTTGAGAAGAGAAGCCGAATCTCTAGGGATTACTTATAGTAAACGGTTGAGAGTTAGGGGTTTGACAAATCTAATAAATTCCACAAAGAATGAGGCGTTTATGAAGCGGTTTACCCGCGCCCACAAACGAGGAGCCTCTAAAGACCTGTCACTAGCGGAGGAAGTTGGTAACAGAATTCAAAAAGAAAGTATTGCGGGGTTAAGGGCCAGTGTAATCAAACCTTCAAGCACATCCCAAATTAGACGCACAGGCAACCCAAATAATAAGAAAAAATCTATCGTTCGCGCGATAGTGGAAAAAGGTGAAGAAATATTGGGGGCTCACGATGAAACATTGGAAAAGGTAGAAAAGAGAAGACGGGTAGTTGCATTATCCTTTCGTAAAAACATTGACATTAACGAGTCTGAACGCATGTCCGATAAAATCGCTCCGTATCTAACAACAAATTTTTATTTGAGATATTCATATTCTTACAAGCTAGAACATATGGAGGAAACTATAAATGGAAAACCTAAAACTATAATATTTCACAAAAATCTCGGTGGTAGCGAACCACTATCATCAATGAAAACCGTTAAAAAATGGCTGTCAGATAAGGAGCAAACACGAATAATGTCCGACAAAATAGACAGACCGAATACAAAGTGGAAGTTTGTAAGATGGGTAGAGGTTTTTGTAAAGTTAATACAGGGTAGTAGGGTAATATATTTGGGACTACAATCCAAAGAAGCGGCGGGAGGAGAACTTCCAGAATGGTTGAGGAATAGAAAAGGGGTATGTATTCTTTAGATAAGTATAATGACGACCTTTGTCTGTTCAGGTGTTTAGCTATGCACCTTGTAAAAATAAAAAGATCAGACCTGACAGATGTACGGAAAAAGCGAAAGAACTTAGTAAGCAATATTTCGGTAGTAAGGCGGTTTCACCAATTCCTTTTTTCGATCTGAAAAAGGTTGAAGTGTTTTTTAAAATCGGTATAGAAGTATATCAACCCACCGAATGTGGCGTATGGTGGTTGAAAAAGGTACCAGCGCACTATGATGCAATAGGCAATAAACCAATGACAATAGGACTGTTTAATAATCACGCATTTCTGATAAAAAAAACTTAAAAACCTATCTAAAATTTACGCCTGCAATAATTGCAAACAGAAATTCACGAAAGCGAGTAATATGAAGAGACACGGACCAACATGTATGAGAGGTGAGACAAAAGTAATATGCGATGGTAATTATTTAGAGCGCCCGCGTTCGTCGTTCGAGAAAGCGTTCTACCCAAAAGGTTCTAACAGTTATGGCGCGATCGATTGGATGTACTCTGTGGAAAAGCGGGAGGGAATTCACATTCAACACGAACAGTGTGGACACGGAGGTGAAAGATGGATTTTAGGCGCTCCGGTAGATGGATATTGTCCAGAAACCAATACCGTATATCAATATCACGGCCGTTATTGGCACGGGTGTGAGATTCATGCAAAGCATAAAAAAGAAGAACGCGCATCCACAATGAGAAGAGATAAACTTATTACAAAAAGCAAAGAATTCAACCTAGTAGTTATGTGGGAATGCGAATTTCAAAGAACGGGTAAAGATATAAAGATCGGTTGCGACACTACTCTTTATCCATTATCCATATCAGATAGTATACGATTTTGAAGCGTATCTCCAGCCAGAAGTTGAAACTACCGGTAATAGTTTAGTGTACGAAGCTGAGCACGTTCCGGTAAGCGTTAGTATAGATAATTTATCAGGAACGGTAACTCATATTTGCGATAAAGATCCCGCAAAACTTATAGAAAAAATTCGCAGAAGATTTGAAAGTCAGGGAAAAGCTATAAGAGAAGAAGTATGGTCGAGATACGAATTTAATACTGAATATTTACGCGAAAAACAAATCGCCCAGATCAAACAGTGGATAGATCAAGTACCGGTTATAGGTTTTAACAGCAGTAAGTACGATATAAACTTAATAAAGAAATATTTAGTAGGTGAACTGTCATCAACAACGAAGAAAGTAATGGTTGGAAAAAGGGCGAGGGCGACAATATTTCTATTTACTCCGGAGTTTAGATTTCTTGATGTAATACTTTATCTAGGACCCGTGTAAGTTACGATAGTTGGATAAAAGCCTACGACTGCAAAGGACAGAAATCTTTCTTTCCTTACGAGTGGTTCGATTCTACAGACAAGCTGGATTACCCGGGATACCGGATATAGAGAATTGGTATTCCAAACTATCTGGGAAAATGTTACTAGACGAAACAGAATTAAGTAAATGTCGTAGAATTTTCGAAGAAAATAATATGAAAACTTTCAGAGATTGGTTGAAATATTATAACGATTTAGATGTAGCACCGTTCCTAGAAGCTGTGGGAAAAATGTGATGAATTTTATAAACACAGGGGTGTAGATATCTTCAAAGACGAGGTAAAACTACGGGTGTGGCTATACAATATTTATTGAGAGGAACCATTAAAGAACAAAAATCTTCAAAGACGATTATACCGGAGGATGCTCTATGCGCACCGAAAGAAGAAACATACAAAATGATGAAAGACGCTCTAGTTGGTGGTCCATCGATAGTATTTACGCGATATGCGGAAGCCGGTGTTTCAAATATTAGAGTGGGTTCCAAACTTTGCGAGGCTGTTTTGGGGTACGACGCGAACGCGTTATATTTATCTACGTTAAGTAAAGAGATGCCGTGTGGGAAAGAAACTATACATCATATAGATAACCCACATAACCCTAAACTTATTAAAAATTTGTTTAGTAAAAAGGGTTTTATCGGAGACTGGTTTGGGTTTGTTTCGGAGGTGGATATAGAAGTTCCACACGATTTAAAAGATAAGTTTTCCGAAATGTCTCCACTTTTTATAAACAGAGAAGTAGAGGTTGATGAAGTTCCCGCGCACATGTTAAAATATTTAACAGATACTGGCCGAACTAGAGGAAACGGAAGAAAATTGGTGGGATCTATGTCGGCCACTAAAGTATTGCTGTACGCGCCGCTGTTGAAATGGTATTTAAAACACGGCCTAGAAATAACGGGAGTTCATCGTGTTATAGATTATATTAGTGGTAAACCTTCGAATGGTTCGCTAAAGAAGTTACAGCCGCAAGACGAACGGGGGATGTAGAACCGAATAAGAAACCGGTGGCCGACATAATGAAATTATTAGGAAACTCGTGTTGCTGAAAAATGATAGAGGCAACGGAGAGACATTTAAATACGACATATACGCGTGACGAAACCTGTGTTGACAAAGCATTAAGATCCGCGTATTTTGATGATTTGGAAGAGATAGGAGATGCGTACGAAATATCTTCAAGAAAACCCCGGTGCTTATCTTCAAGAAAACCCCGGTGCTCAGTAAAGAGACCATTCCACTGCGGAATAGCGGTTTATCAACACGCTAAATTGAGAATGTTGGAATTTTACTACGAATTTCTAGACAAATACGTAAAAAGGGAAGACTTCGAATTAATACAGATGGACACGGATAGTATGTATATAGGAGTTAGTGGAAAAACGATAGAGGAATTGATTAGACCTAACTTACTAGACGAGTTTGAAAAAGAAAAAAAGAAATGGTTGGCTTGGGATAAATGGAGTAATAGAGAACCAGGACTTTTATCAAAATGGAATTTAGCGGAGATAGGGCGATAGCGTTATCTAGTAAGTGTTATTTCGTAGAAAAATTTAATTCAATTAATAAAAACTCCGCGAAAGGAATGTCCAAGAGAACTAACGATTTAAATTGGGATAGATATAAACGAGTACTGAGCGAAACTACAGGAGATGGAAAACACATTATAGATGTAGCGCAAAATAGAGGATTTAAAATGAAAGACGGCGTTATGAAAACGTACAGTCAACGAAAATTAGGACTATCGGCGTACTACGATAAAAGACGCGTGTTTTCGGACGGAATACATACGGAACCTCTCTAACGATCCGGGGGCAGCTGGGTGTCAGAAGGCACCATAAGAAGTTCTTCGCGAACAAACCCGCGCGATGGACCACCATCTAAATAGTAGAGCACGGGCTCATCGGGTTTGGTAATAGATCGATCTAGATGATATACATTGAGAGACCACACGGGATCAGTCGCGCGGCGGCGGCTGCCACCTTCGAGCTCTCCCGGTTGATAGAGGTAGCGGACGCCAATATCCGATGGAAGTGCAATCGCCGATTGCTGCTCCTCTAAACCAACGGGTCGCCCGCGCGAGACGGCAGAGGGCTTGCTCGTCACCCTTTTTAACTTGATAGCATCTACGGGCTTCTTACCTATCAATCTGGTCGCCTCTCCGTTCAGTGCGGATACCACGGCGGGCAGTCTGGCCACCCACTCGGTCGATCGCGAATGAGGGTCTACAAGTTCTTTAGCGTATTGGTGTCCGAACAGTCTCTCAGCCAGGGTTCGATTGAAGCGCTCCACGATCCCCTGGTCCCGGTGGATGTTGACGCGGCCGCGTCTGACAGAAACTTTGTGTTTAGATAATAGATGAGATACCGCGCCCATGAACTCGCGGCCGGGATCGACCTGGAGAAGATTTGGCCAATTGAGAGGACTCCTCTTATATATTCGGGAAAGAGCCTCGGCCACCTCCTTAGACTCTTTCGTAGCCAACGGCTCAGCCCCCTTATAACGACTCGCTACGTCAACGACTGTCAGTGCGTACTTGTACGTTTTGCGTCCGACGCGATCGTGAGGGAGTAACAGGAGATCCGCTTGGTGAACTTGGTTTGGCACCGGCACGTCGAATTTCGGGCGCGGAATATTGTGAGGCGAGGGTAAATATATCTGCCAGATGGCCTGCTTCTTGAGCCATTCCTTGGCAGCGTTTTCTGAAACCTTGGTCGCCGCCGCGAGGTTCTTGATGGCCGCGAGTACCCTTCCAGTAGCCGCGTGGGCTATAGTACGTATTCGCCAGCTTGCGCGTTAGTTTGGTATCAAGTTCGCGCGTGTTCATCGTATTATAATACATCGGACAATCTCCAACACGCACTCGTCATATATAAAAAAAAAAAAATATATTAATTTTGTAAAAATTTCGATTGAATATAGTAGCCGACGAAACCCACCACACCCATTCCCACGACGATGAACGCGATCTCGCGGTCTTTTTGGGCCTCTGACGGTACATAGAAATCTGAAAGTTGCGGCTCACGATCCAGCGGCGCGAGACTTCTCTGCGGATATGCCAGCGCGTACTCGCGGTTGGCTTCTTCAACGTTCTGGAAAGTTTGTGCGGCGTGATTCTCGCGGCGAAGCTCTTCGTTGACCAGTCCAGATGTGCGGTTCGTTTTTTCGACCATGCTTCGTCTGCACTCTTGAGTTGTTCTTCGGCTAAATCGTGACGCTCGCGCTCCTTATCCGCGTCCGAGCTTTTCAGTTTAGAGAAGAAATAGTTGCTACCGCTGAAAGCCAATGCGTTTACGAGCGCACCACCTATCATTATTGCGATCGAAGCCATTTTATTTCCATATATTAAACTGGGTAGTATTCCAGCTTTAATTAGATAATCTCGGGTCCAAACTGCGGCCGCTACATCTAAGGTCGCGAGCCCTACGTCTCTCGCAGTAAAGTCCAATTTTGGGAGCGGACCATCCTAAGGCCATCTTTCCTGCTCGAGCGTACCCGATACTGAGACCCCGATATCACCACGGCGTGATAAAGCGCATTCACTATCATTTTACCATCGTGTTCAGCCATTTATTGCATATAAAAGGGATTGTTGCGTTTAATGTTTAAATGGGGCACATCACTCAACACTGTTGATGGCCTGTTGTTGAAACGGTAAATCACATACAGGGTGCCCACAACCGACAGACCACCAACAACAACCCAATAAGTATTATAGGAGCGATCGGTTCTGATCCGATAGCGATTGGGGGAGAAACGGCCGCCACCGGGTGTTTTACCGTCTCTGTCCACCCCAATCTCGATAGGAGTTTGGCCTCTCGAAGATCGACGAGTATTTTATCTTGTTTAGCTTTTCGTGTGGCAGCCGCCGCTCGCACAGCTGCCTGTCTTTTTGGATTTTTATGTCTCGTTGGAGGATCAATCGGAGTTGCAATCGGGTTCATCCAATCTCGATTGGGAGTTGAGGGTTCCGTCACTCTCGCGGGTGCGTCTTGTGTCATCATTTTCTGAGCTTATAGTTCATGGGCATATATGTCCAAATTGACAGTGTTTACCCGTGGTCAACGCGGTTGTCAGCGGCGCTAAGTACATTCCAAAGTTGTGATAAATTGAGCAGCATGCTGTTCTAACAGTGTGTCCTATAAAAGGGTCAGTCTCTAAATCACTAATCAACCCCGCGGTGTTTGGTATAGGGAGAATTGCACTGACAGTGGTAGCGTAAAAATGAATAGCCGCCGATCCGAGAGTTTTTGTGATCTCCGCACCTAATTTGGATTCGTATCGCGCGTACATTTTATCGACCTCCGCATCCGACATTTTGTCCACCTGGCAAACTGAGAGACACCTACCGAGATAATGCTCCGATTGCCCCCCCCCCCCCCCCCCCGCAACCAGCGCAGCCAACCGCTCGCGTCTCGCCGCGTTTTCATTCGCACTCGGGATTGAAGTTGAACTACAATTCGTGAGTTGGGGGGTTGAGGTGCAATCGGGGATTGATTCGCGATTGGTGTTCGCCTCCGATTGTGTTGAGGTTTCTTCCATTAGCTGATCGAGAAGTTCGTCGCAGTTCATTATTGCTAATTTAATTATTCTTACGAGTCTCATAAGTTTAACATATTGCCAAGCGCACCACCCGATACTTATGATCACCGTTATGCTCGCAACAAAGCTTGCAGCGGAGCAACAAATTCTTAACAATTGCTCAGCATTGTTAAGCATTGTAAAGTATTTGTTAAGCATTGTTCAACATTTATTCAGCATTGTTCAGTAATTGTTAAGCATTGTTCAGTAATTGCTAAGCATTGCTCAGTAACTGTTAAGCATTGCTCAGTAATTGTTAGGCCTTGTTAAGCGTTGTTAAACCATTGTTAAGCTTTTCTCAGTAATTTTAATCATTTGATTCAGTAATTGTAAGCATTGCTCAGTAACTGTTAAGCATTGCTCAGCATTGTTCAGTAATTGATTACATTATAAGCGGTTGGTTGATCAGTCTTTAGCAGAAGCTTGGCGTGTTTAGTTTCCGAAAGTATCCGTCGAACCTCCAGCGCTCCTCGCGCGTTGGGATAACTCGTCGTTCTCTCTAAGACATTCATCGAACGAGCCTCGGTCCTTGCAGTGAAAGAGGACGACCCATTTCGTTTGCTCGCGCAGATCCTTGAGGACGGCGTTGTACTTCTGAGTGGATATCCATACGCTTTGCCTCGCATGGCGGCCAGAAAAATGCGAGCTCGGAGAGCATGTCCTTCTTTTTGGTCATCGCCGCCTTGGCCGAGCAGTCGTCAATCACGTATAGGGTGGGCTCACCCTGAAATATTTGGTAGAAGCAGCGCAACCAATCGTGAAGCCTGTCACATGGGTCAATAACGTATACCTCAGGGTCGTCCCATATCCACGGGCGCCGCTGATAAGTATCGTTGTGCCGCACAGTGGGACATAGGATCACAATGTGACGAAAGGCACTACGATATGACCCCTCGAGCAAGTCCAGGATGAAAACCGTTTTTCCACATCCTGTCTGTCCACATATTATGACAGAGTGGGCATCTTCAATCGTGAATTGGTATTTAATTTTCTTAAAATTAGTATAAAGTTGAGACGTATCGACCATCTTCGATGTTGAGTTGCGCGTCCGTAATTATATATAAGTACACGTTCAATGTGCCAGCTCCATCCGCCTCTTTGGTTATCTGGATCGTCACA